>JAWNKY010001873.1:0-526088 GCA_035041765.1 Drosophila algonquin
AACACACCGCCGTGATCACTTTGATGCCCTGCCCACATAGAAGCCACCAACATGGCCGCCAAGGGATAATTACAATATGAACTGACGCCTTGATCAGAAAAACACATACCCGCGAATATCCGATACGACAATACGAATGAATTTGATGTGCATTAACTAATATCGGCTAGAAGAGCCTTGCACATGATTGCGAAACGCGTCTTTTCATGCCGCTGGTGCAAATGAACTGAAATAAAATGAAGCCAAACTGGGCTTCACTCTTTTCCCCCTTCTAACCATTCTTCTATCTGTCTCTCTCTTCCTCGCTGACCAAGGCACGATTAGTCTTTATTCCCGGGCTGTGAGAAGGAGAGAGATGCCAACAACAATTGCGCAGTAGAGAACGAGATCATACTCACACTCTACGCGCGCAGACGACACATACATACACTCACACTGCTACAAGCTTGTCTCCCCGCCACGGACCAGAAGGCAAGGAACGAGAAACAAAATGAAGCAAAAAACTGCTGTTGACAACAGTCGTTGGCTGGCAGTTGAAATTTGAAATTTACAGTAGCCGAAAAATATTGTATATGGTGCTGGGTCAAAACTACAATTACTTGACTGTATTACCTAAATCACAGAAAAACGTGAGTAATGTTAAAAATGATAGTCGCTGGATGGCAGTTGAAATTTGAAATTTACAGTAGCCGAAAAATATTGTATATGGTGCTGGGTCAAAACTACAAATACTTGACTGTATTACCTAAATCACAGAAAAACGTGAGTAATGTTAAAAATGATAGTCGCTGGATGGCAGTTGAAATTTGAAATTTACAGTAGCCGAAAAATATTGTATATGGTGCTGGGTCAAAACTACAAATACTTGACTGTATTACCTAAATCACAGAAAAACGTGAGTAATGTTAAAAATGATAGTCAGAAGAAAGGTCGACTGCTACAACTGAACCTGCTCCCAAAAACAACCCGGCAAAGAAAAATGCTGTAAAACCCAAGTCTCCTACCAAGGTTTCCCTTTCCTCTGCTGCTAAGGCCCCCCATAGTCCAGCGCCCACTCACAACAAAAACCCTACACCCAAGCCAGCACAGCACTGCCGCACAGCGCTATCGCTCACACATCCCCCAGTAAAACGCGCATATACATATGCGCGCACACACACACACCAATGCAGTAACAGACGATCCACTGCCAACGCAGTTCAATGCTCCGACCTTGACTTTGACAAGGAGGACATATGTACATACCCTTGAGAATCGATATTCCGCAATAGCTGCAACAATTAACAAAATAAAACACAAACACACCACCGTCATCACTTTGATGCCAATGCCCACATAAAAGCCACAAACATGGCCGCCAAGGGATAATTACAATATGAACTGACGCCTTTATCAGAACGACACCAACCCGCGAATATCCGATACGACAATACGAATGAATTTGATGTGCATTAACTAATTTCGGCTAGAAGAGCCTTGCACATGATTGCGAAACGCGTCTTTTCATGCCACTGTACAAATAGAACTGAAATGAAATAAAGCCAAACTGGGCTTCACTCTTTTCCCCCTTCTATCCATTCTTCTGTCTCTCTCTTCCTCGTTGACCAAGGCAGTGAGAGGCAGAGAGATGCCAACAACAATTTCGCAGTAGAGAACGAGATCATTCTCACACTCTACGCGCGCAGACGACACATACATACACTCACACTGCTACAAGCTTATCTCCCCGCCGCGGACCAGAAGGCAAGGAACGAGAAACAAAATGAAGCAAAAAACTGCTGTTGACAACAGTCGTTGGCTGGCAGTTGAAATTTGAAATTTACAGTAGCCGAAAAATATTGTATATGGTGCTGGGTCAAAACTACAAATACTTGACTGTATTACCTAAATCACAGAAAAACGTGAGTAATGTTGAAAATGATAGTCAGAAGAAAGGTCGACTGCTACAAATGAACCTGCTCCCAAAAACAACCCGGCAAAGAAAAATGCTGTAAAACCCAAGTCTCCTACCAAGGCTTCCCCTTCTTCTGCTGCTGAGGCCCACCATAGTCCAGCGCCACTCACAACAAAAACCCTACACCCAAGCCAGCACAGCACTGCCGCACAGCGCTATCGCTCACACATCCCCCAGTAAAACGCGCATATACACACACCAATGCAGTAACAGAAGATCCACTGCCAACGCAGTTCAATGCCTTGACTTTGACAATGAGTACATATGTATGTACATACCCTTGAGAATCGATATTCCGCAATAGCTGCACCAATTAACAAAATAAAACACAAACACACCACCGTCATCACTTTGATACCAATGCCCACATAAAAGCCACAAACATGGCCGCCAAGGGATAATTACAATATGAACTGACGCCTTGATCAGAAAAACACATACCCGCGAATATCCGATACGACAATACGAATGAATTTGATGTGCATTAACTAATATCGGCTAGAAGAGCCTTGCACATGATTGCGAAACGCGTCTTTTCATGCCGCTGGTGCAAATGAACTGAAATAAAATGAAGCCAAACTGGGCTTCACTCTTTTCCCCCTTCTAACCATTCTTCTATCTGTCTCTCTCTTCCTCGCTGACCAAGGCACGATTGGTCTTTATTCCCGGGCTGTGAGAAGGAGAGAGATGCCAACAACAATTGCGCAGTAGAGAACGAGATCATACTCACACTCTACGCGCGCAGACGACACATACATACACTCACACTGCTACAAGCTTATCTCCCCGCCGCGGACCAGAAGGCAAGGAACGAGAAACAAAATGAAGCAAAAAACTGCTGTTAACAACAGTCGTTGGCTGGCAGTTGAAATTTGAAATTTACAGTAGCCGAAAAATATTGTATATGGTGCTGGGTCAAAACTACAAATACTTGACTGTATTACCTAAATCACAGAAAAACGTGAGTAATGTTAAAAATGATAGTCGCTGGATGGCAGTTGAAATTTGAAATTTACAGTAGCCGAAAAATATTGTATATGGTGCTGGGTCAAAACTACCAATACTTGACTGTATTACCTAAATCACAGAAAAACGTGAGTAATGTTAAAAATGATAGTCGCTGGATGGCAGTTGAAATTTGAAATTTACAGTAGCCGAAAAATATTGTATATGGTGCTGGGTCAAAACTACAAATACTTGACTGTATTACCTAAATCACAGAAAAACGTGAGTAATGTTAAAAATGATAGTCGCTGGATGGCAGTTGAAATTTGAAATTTACAGTAGCCGAAAAATATTGTATATGGTGCTGGGTCAAAACTACAAATACTTGACTGTATTACCTAAATCACAGAAAAACGTGAGTAATGTTAAAAAGGATAGTCGCTGGATGGCAGTTGAAATTTGAAATTTACAGTAGCCGAAAAATATTGTATATGGTGCTGGGTCAAAACTACAAATACTTGACTGTATTACCTAAATCACAGAAAAACGTGAGTAATGTTAAAAATGATAGTCGCTGGATGGCAGTTGAAATTTGAAATTTACAGTAGCCGAAAAATATTGTATATGGTGCTGGGTCAAAACTACAAATACTTGACTGTATTACCTAAATCACAGAAAAACGTGAGTAATGTTAAAAATGATAGTCGCTGGATGGCAGTTGAAATTTGAAATTTACAGTAGCCGAAAAATATTGTATATGGTGCTGGGTCAAAACTACAAATACTTGACTGTATTACCTAAATCACAGAAAAACGTGAGTAATGTTAAAAATGATAGTCGCTGGATGGCAGTTGAAATTTGAAATTTACAGTAGCCGAAAAATATTGTATATGGTGCTGGGTCAAAACTACAAATACTTGACTGTATTACCTAAATCACAGAAAAACGTGAGTAATGTTAAAAATGATAGTCGCTGGATGGCAGTTGAAATTTGAAATTTACAGTAGCCGAAAAATATTGTATATGGTGCTGGGTCAAAACTACAAATACTTGACTGTATTACCTCAATCACAGAAAAACGTGAGTAATGTTAAAAATTTCGGTCAGAAGAAAGGCCGACTGCTACAAATGAACCTGCTCCCAAAAACAACCCGGCAAAGAAAAATGCTGTAAAACCCAAGTCTCCTACCAAGGCTTCCCCTTCTTCTGCTGCTGAGGCCCACCATAGTCCAGCGCCACTCACAACAAAAACCCTACACCCATGCCAGCACAGCGCCATCGCTCACACATACCCCAGTATACATATGCGCGCACACACACACACCAATGCAGTAACAGAAGATCCACTGCCAACGCAGTTCAATGCCTTGACTTTGACAATGAGTACATATGTATGTACATACCCTTGAGAATCGATATTCCGCAATAGCTGCAACAATTAACAAAATAAAACACAAACACACCACCGTCATCACTTTGATGCCAATGCCCACATAAAAGCCACAAACATGGCCGCCAAGGGATAATTACAATATGAACTGACGCCTTGATCAGAAAAACACATACCCGCGAATATCCGATACGACAATACGAATGAATTTGATGTGCATTAACTAATATCGGCTAGAAGAGCCTTGCACATGATTGCGAAACGCGTCTTTTCATGCCGCTGGTGCAAATGAACTGAAATAAAATGAAGCCAAACTGGGCTTCACTCCTTTCCCCCTTCTAACCATTCTTCTGTGTCTCTCTTCCTCGTTGACCAAGGCAGTGAGAGGCAGAGAGATGCCAACAACAATTTCGCAGTAGAGAACGAGATCATTCTCACACTCTACGCGCGCAGACGACACATACATACACTCACACTGCTACAAGCTTATCTCCCCGCCACGGACCAGAAGGCAAGGAACGAGAAACAAAATGAAGCAAAAAACTGCTGTTAACAACAGTCGTTGGCTGGCAGTTGAAATTTGAAATTTACAGTAGCCGAAAAATATTGTATATGGTGCTGGGTCAAAACTACAAATACTTGACTGTATTACCTAAATCACAGAAAAACGTGAGTAATGTTAAAAATGATAGTCAGAAGAAAGGTCGACTGCTACAACTGAACCTGCTCCCAAAAACAACCCGGCAAAGAAAAATGCTGTAAAACCCAAGTCTCCTACCAAGGTTTCCCTTTCCTCTGCTGCTAAGGCCCCCCATAATCCAGCGCCCACTCACAACAAAAACCCTACACCCAAGCCAGCACAGCACTGCCGCACAGCGCTATCGCTCACACATCCCCCAGTAAAACGCGCATATACACACACCAATGCAGTAACAGAAGATCCACTGCCAACGCAGTTTAATGCCTTGACTTTGACAATGAGTACATATGTATGTACATACCCTTGAGAATCGATATTCCGCAATAGCTGCAACAATTAACAAAATAAAACACAAACACACCACCGTCATCACTTTGATGCCAATGCCCACATAAAAGCCACAAACATGGCCGCCAAGGGATAATTACAATATGAACTGACGCCTTGATCAGAAAAACACATACCCGCGAATATCCGATACGACAATACGAATGAATTTGATGTGCATTCACTAATATCGGCTAGAAGAGCCTTGCACATGAACGAGATCATTCTCACACTCTACGCGCGCAGACGACACATACATACACTCACACTGCTACAAGCTTATCTCCCGCCGCGGACCAGAAGGCAAGGAACGAGAAACAAAATGAAGCAAAAAACTGCTGTTAACAACAGTCGTTGGCTGGCAGTTGAAATTTGAAATTTACAGTAGCCGAAAAATATTGTATATGGTGCTGGGTCAAAACTACAAATACTTGACTGTATTACCTAAATCACAGAAAAACGTGAGTAATGTTAAAAATGATAGTCGCTGGATGGCAGTTGAAATTTGAAATTTACAGTAGCCGAAAAATATTGTATATGGTGCTGGGTCAAAACTACAAATACTTGACTGTATTACCCAAATCACAGAAAAACGTGAGTAATGTTAAAAATGATAGTCGCTGGATGGCAGTTGAAATTTGAAATTTACAGTAGCCGAAAAATATTGTATATGGTGCTGGGTCAAAACTACAAATACTTGACTGTATTACCTAAATCACAGAAAAACGTGAGTAATGTTAAAAATGATAGTCGCTGGATGGCAGTTGAAATTTGAAATTTACAGTAGCCGAAAAATATTGTATATGGTGCTGGGTCAAAACTACAAATACTTGACTGTATTACCTAAATCACAGAAAAACGTGAGTAATGTTAAAAATGATAGTCGTTGGATGGCAGTTGAAATTTGAAATTTACAGTAGCCGCAAAATATTGTATATGGTGCTGGGTCAAAACTACAAATACTTGACTGTATTAAATAAATCACAGAAAAACGTGAGTAATGTTAAAAATGATAGTCGCTGGATGGCAGTTGAAATTTGAAATTTACAGTAGCCGAAAAATATTGTATATGGTGCTGGGTCAAAACTACAAATACTTGACTGTATTACCTAAATCACAGAAAAACGTGAGTAATGTTAAAAATGATAGTCGCTGGATGGCAGTTGAAATTTGAAATTTACAGTAGCCGAAAAATATTGTATATGGTGCTGGGTCAAAAACTACAAATACTTGACTGTATTACCTAAATCACAGAAAAACGTGAGTAATGTTAAAAATGATAGTCGCTGGATGGCAGTTGAAATTTGAAATTTACAGTAGCCGAAAAATATTGTATATGGTGCTGGGTCAAAACTACAAATACTTGACTGTATTACCTAAATCACAGAAAAACGTGAGTAATGTTAAAAATGATAGTCGCTGGATGGCAGTTGAAATTTGAAATTTACAGTAGCCGAAAAATATTGTATATGGTGCTGGGTCAAAACTACAAATACTTGACTGTATTACCTAAATCACAGAAAAACGTGAGTAATGTTAAAAATGATAGTCAGAAGAAGGGACGACTGCTACAAATGAACCTGCTCCCAAAAACAACCCGGCAAAGAAAAATGCTGTAAAACCCAAGTCTCCTACCAAGGCTTCCCCTTCTTCTGCTGCTGAGGCCCACCATAGTCCAGCGCCACTCACAACAAAAACCCTACACCCATGCCAGCACAGCGCCATCGCTCACACATACCCCAGTATACATATGCGCGCACACACACACACCAATGCAGTAACAGAAGATCCACTGCCAACGCAGTTCAATGCCTTGACTTTGACAATGAGTACATATGTACATACCCTTGAGAATCGATATTCCGCAATAGCTGCAACAATTAACAAAATAAAACACAAACACACCACCGTCATCACTTTGATGCCAATGCCCACATAAAAGCCACAAACATGGCCGCCAAGGGATAATTACAATATGAACTGACGCCTTGATCAGAAAAACACATACCCGCGAATATCCGATACGACAATACGAATGAATTTGATGTGCATTAACTAATATCGGCTAGAAGAGCCTTGCACATGATTGCGAAACGCGTCTTTTCATGCCGCTGGTGCAAATAGAACTGAAATAAAATGAAGCCAAACTGGGCTTCACTCTTTTCCCCCTTCTATCCATTCTTCTGTCTCTCTCTTCCTCGTTGACCAAGGCAGTGAGAGGGAGAGAGATGCCAACAACAATTTCGCAGTAGAGAACGAGATCATTCTCACACTCTACGCGCGCAGACGACACATACATACACTCACACTGCTACAAGCTTGTCTCCCCGCCACGGACCAGAAGGCAAGGAACGAGAAACAAAATGAAGCAAAAAACTGCTGTTGACAACAGTCGTTGGCTGGCAGTTGAAATTTGAAATTTACAGTAGCCGAAAAATATTGTATATGGTGCTGGGTCAAAACTACAAATACTTGACTGTATTACCTAAATCACAGAAAAACGTGAGTAATGTTAAAAATGATAGTCGCTGGATGGCAGTTGAAATTTGAAATTTACAGTAGCCGAAAAATATTGTATATGGTGCTGGGTCAAAACTACAAATACTTGACTGTATTACCTAAATCACAGAAAAACGTGAGTAATGTTAAAAATGATAGTCGCTGGATGGCAGTTGAAATTTGAAATTTACAGTAGCCGAAAAATATTGTATATGGTGCTGGGTCAAAACTACAAATACTTGACTGTATTACCTAAATCACAGAAAAACGTGAGTAATGTTAAAAATGATAGTCAGAAGAAAGGTCGACTGCTACAAATGAACCTGCTCCCAAAAACAACCCGGCAAAGAAAAATGCTGTAAAACCCAAGTCTCCTACCAAGGTTTCCCTTTCTTCTGCTGCTAAGGCCCCCCATAGTCCAGCGACCACTCACAACAAAAACCCTACACCCATGCCAGCACAGCGCCATCGCTCACACATACCCCAGTAAAACGCGCATATACATATGCGCGCACACACACACACCAATGCAGTAACAGACGATCCACTGCCAACGCAGTTCAATGCTCCGACCTTGACTTTGACAAGGAGGACATATGTACATACCCTTGAGAATCGATATTCCGCAATAGCTGCAACAATTAACAAAATAAAACACAAACACACCACCGTCATCACTTTGATGCCAATGCCCACATAAAAGCCACAAACATGGCCGCCAAGGGATAATTACAATATGAACTGACGCCTTGATCAGAAAAACACATACCCGCGAATATCCGATACGACAATACGAATGAATTTGATGTGCATTAACTAATATCGGCTAGAAGAGCCTTGCACATGATTACGAAACGCGTCTTTTCATGCCGCTGGTGCAAATGAACTGAAATAAAATGAAGCCAAACTGGGCTTCACTCTTTTCCCCCTTCTAACCATTCTTCTATCTGTCTCTCTCTTCCTCGCTGACCAAGGCACGATTGGTCTTTATTCCCGGGCTGTGAGAAGGAGAGAGATGCCAACAACAATTGCGCAGTAGAGAACGAGATCATACTCACACTCTACGCGCGCAGACGACACATACATACACTCACACTGCTACAAGCTTGTCTCCCCGCCACGGACCAGAAGGCAAGGAACGAGAAACAAAATGAAGCAAAAAACTGCTGTTGACAACAGTCGTTGGCTGGCAGTTGAAATTTGAAATTTACAGTAGCCGAAAAATATTGTATATGGTGCTGGGTCAAAACTACAAATACTTGACTGTATTACCTAAATCACAGAAAAACGTGAGTAATGTTAAAAATGATAGTCAGAAGAAAGGTCGACTGCTACACATGAACCTGCTCCCAAAAACAACCCGGCAAAGAAAAATGCTGTAAAACCCAAGTCTCCTACCAAGGCTTCCCCTTCTTCTGCTGCTGAGGCCCACCATAGTCCAGCGCCACTCACAACAAAAACCCTACACCCATGCCAGCACAGCGCCATCGCTCACACATACCCCAGTATACATATGCGCACACACACACACACCAATGCAGTAACAGAAGATCCACTGCCAACGCAGTTCAATGCCTTGACTTTGACAATGAGTACATATGTACATATGTACATACCCTTGAGAATCGATATTCCGCAATAGCTGCAACAATTAACAAAATAAAACACAAACACACCACCGTCATCACTTTGATGCCAATGCCCACATAAAAGCCACAAACATGGCCGCCAAGGGATAATTACAATATGAACTGGCGCCTTGATCAGAACGACACCAACCCGCGAATATCCGATACGACAATACGAATGAATTTAATGTGCATTAACTAATATCGGCTAGAAGAGCCTTGCACATGGTTGCGAAACGCGTCTTTTCATGCCGCTGGTGCAAATGAACTGAAATAAAATGAAGCCAAACTGGGCTTCACTCTTTTCCCCCTTCTATCCATTCTTCTGTGTCTCTCTTCCTCGTTGACCAAGGCAGTGAGAGGCAGAGAGATGCCAACAACAATTTCGCAGTAGAGAACGAGATCATTCTCACACTCTACGCGCGCAGACGACACATACATACACTCACACTGCTACAAGCTTATCTCCCCGCCGCGGACCAGAAGGCAAGGAACGAGAAACAAAATGAAGCTGTTAACAACAGTCGTTGGCTGGCAGTTGAAATTTGAAATTTACAGTAGCCGAAAAATATTGTATATGGTGCTGGGTCAAAACTACAAATACTTGACTGTATTACCTAAATCACAGAAAAACGTGAGTAATGTTAAAAATGATAGTCGCTGGATGGCAGTTGAAATTTGAAATTTACAGTAGCCGAAAAATATTGTATATGGTGCTGGGTCAAAACTACAAATACTTGACTGTATTACCTAAATCACAGAAAAACGTGAGTAATGTTAAAAATGATAGTCGTTGGATGGCAGTTGAAATTTGAAATTTACAGTAGCCGAAAAATATTGTATATGGTGCTGGGTCAAAACTACAAATACTTGACTGTATTAAATAAATCACAGAAAAACGTGAGTAATGTTAAAAATGATAGTCGCTGGATGGCAGTTGAAATTTGAAATTTACAGTAGCCGAAAAATATTGTATATGGTGCTGGGTCAAAACTACAAATACTTGACTGTATTACCTAAATCACAGAAAAACGTGAGTAATGTTAAAAATGATAGTCGCTGGATGGCAGTTGAAATTTGAAATTTACAGTAGCCGAAAAATATTGTATATGGTGCTGGGTCAAAACTACAAATACTTGACTGTATTACCTAAATCACAGAAAAACGTGAGTAATGTTAAAAATGATAGTCGCTGGATGGCAGTTGAAATTTGAAATTTACAGTAGCCGAAAAATATTGTATATGGTGCTGGGTCAAAACTACAAATACTTGACTGTATTACCTAAATCACAGAAAAACGTGAGTAATGTTAAAAATGATAGTCGCTGGATGGCAGTTGAAATTTGAAATTTACAGTAGCCGAAAAATATTGTATATGGTGCTGGGTCAAAACTACAAATACTTGACTGTATTACCTAAATCACAGAAAAACGTGAGTAATGTTAAAAATGATAGTCAGAAGAAGGGACGACTGCTACAAAAGAACCTGCTCCCAAAAACAACCCGGCAAAGAAAAATGCTGTAAAACCCAAGTCTCCTACCAAGGCTTCCCCTTCTTCTGCTGCTGAGGCCCACCATAGTCCAGCGCCACTCACAACAAAAACCCTACACCCATGCCAGCACAGCGCCATCGCTCACACATACCCCAGTAACACATATGCGCGCACACACACACACCAATGCAGTAACAGAAGATCCACTGCCAACGCAGTTCAATGCCTTGACTTTGACAAGGAGTACATATGTACATACCCTTGAGAATCGATATTCCGCAATAGCTGCAACAATTAACAAAATAAAACACAAACACACCACCGTCATCACTTTGATGCCAATGCCCACATAAAAGCCACAAACATGGCCGCCAAGGGATAATTACAATATGAACTGACGCCTTGATCAGAAAAACACATACCCGCGAATATCCGATACGACAATACGAATGAATTTGATGTGCATTAACTAATATCGGCTAGAAGAGCCTTGCACATGATTGCGAAACGCGTCTTTTCATGCCGCTCAAATAGAACTGAAATAAAATGAAGCCAAACTGGGCTTCACTCTTTTCCCCCTTCTATCCATTCTTCTGTCTCTCTCTTCCTCGTTGACCAAGGCAGTGAGAGGCAGAGAGATGCCAACAACAATTTCGCAGTAGAGAACGAGATCATTCTCACACTCTACGCGCGCAGACGACACATACATACACTCACACTGCTACAAGCTTATCTCCCCGCCACGGACCAGAAGGCAAGGAACGAGAAACAAAATGAAGCTGTTAACAACAGTCGTTGGCTGGCAGTTGAAATTTGAAATTTACAGTAGCCGAAAAATATTGTATATGGTGCTGGGTCAAAACTACAAATACTTGACTGTATTACCTAAATCACAGAAAAACGTGAGTAATGTTAAAAATGATAGTCGTTGGCTGGCAGTTGAAATTTGAAATTTACAGTAGCCGAAAAATATTGTATATGGTGCTGGGTCAAAACTACAAATACTTGACTGTATTACCTAAATCACAGAAAAACGTGAGTAATGTTAAAAATGATAGTCGCTGGATGGCAGTTGAAATTTGAAATTTACAGTAGCCGAAAAATATTGTATATGGTGCTGGGTCAAAACTACAAATACTTGACTGTATTACCTAAATCACAGAAAAACGTGAGTAATGTTAAAAATGATAGTCAGAAGAAGGGACGACTGCTACAAAAGAACCTGCTCCCAAAAACAACCCGGCAAAGAAAAATGCTGTAAAACCCAAGTCTCCTACCAAGGTTTCCCTTTCTTCTGCTGCTAAGGCCCCCCATAGTCCAGCGACCACTCACAACAAAAACCCTACACCCATGCCAGCACAGCGCCATCGCTCACACATACCCCAGTAAAACGCGCATATACATATGCGCGCACACACACACACCAATGCAGTAACAGAAGATCCACTGCCAACGCAGTTCAATGCTCCGACCTTGACTTTGACAAGGAGGACATATGTACATACCCTTGAGAATCGATATTCCGCAATAGCTGCAACAATTAACAAAATAAAACACAAACACACCACCGTCATCACTTTGATGCCAATGCCCACATAAAAGCCACAAACATGGCCGCCAAGGGATAATTACAATATGAACTGACGCCTTGATCAGAAAAACACATACCCGCGAATATCCGATACGACAATACGAATGAATTTGATGTGCATTAACTAATATCGGCTAGAAGAGCCTTGCACATGATTGCGAAACGCGTCTTTTCATGCCGCTGGTGCAAATGAACTGAAATAAAATGAAGCCAAACTGGGCTTCACTCTTTTCCCCCTTCTAACCATTCTTCTATCTGTCTCTCTCTTCCTCGCTGACCAAGGCACGATTGGTCTTTATTCCCGGGCTGTGAGAAGGAGAGAGATGCCAACAACAATTGCGCAGTAGAGAACGAGATCATACTCACACTCTACGCGCGCAGACGACACATACATACACTCACACTGCTACAAGCTTATCTCCCCGCCGCGGACCAGAAGGCAAGGAACGAGAAACAAAATGAAGCTGTTAACAACAGTCGTTGGCTGGCAGTTGAAATTTGAAATTTACAGTAGCCGAAAAATATTGTATATGGTGCTGGGTCAAAACTACAAATACTTGACTGTATTACCTCAATCACAGAAAAACGTGAGTAATGTTAAAAATTTCGGTCAGAAGAAAGGCCGACTGCTACAAATGAACCTGCTCCCAAAAACAACCCGGCAAAGAAAAATGCTGTAAAACCCAAGTCTCCTACCAAGGCTTCCCCTTCTTCTGCTGCTGAGGCCCACCATAGTCCAGCGCCACTCACAACAAAAACCCTACACCCATGCCAGCACAGCGCCATCGCTCACACATACCCCAGTATACATATGCGCGCACACACACACACCAATGCAGTAACAGAAGATCCACTGCCAACGCAGTTCAATGCCTTGACTTTGACAATGAGTACATATGTACATATGTACATACCCTTGAGAATCGATATTCCGCAATAGCTGCAACAATTAACAAAATAAAACACAAACACACCACCGTCATCACTTTGATGCCAATGCCCACATAAAAGCCACAAACATGGCCGCCAAGGGATAATTACAATATGAACTGGCGCCTTGATCAGAACGACACCAACCCGCGAATATCCGATACGACAATACGAATGAATTTAATGTGCATTAACTAATATCGGCTAGAAGAGCCTTGCACATGGTTGCGAAACGCGTCTTTTCATGCCGCTGGTGCAAATGAACTGAAATAAAATGAAGCCAAACTGGGCTTCACTCTTTTCCCCCTTCTATCCATTCTTCTGTGTCTCTCTTCCTCGTTGACCAAGGCAGTGAGAGGCAGAGAGATGCCAACAACAATTTCGCAGTAGAGAACGAGATCATTCTCACACTCTACGCGCGCAGACGACACATACATACACTCACACTGCTACAAGCTTATCTCCCCGCCGCGGACCAGAAGGCAAGGAACGAGAAACAAAATGAAGCTGTTAACAACAGTCGTTGGCTGGCAGTTGAAATTTGAAATTTACAGTAGCCGAAAAATATTGTATATGGTGCTGGGTCAAAACTACAAATACTTGACTGTATTACCTAAATCACAGAAAAACGTGAGTAATGTTAAAAATGATAGTCGTTGGCTGGCAGTTGAAATTTGAAATTTACAGTAGCCGAAAAATATTGTATATGGTGCTGGGTCAAAACTACAAATACTTGACTGTATTACCTAAATCACAGAAAAACGTGAGTAATGTTAAAAATGATAGTCGCTGGATGGCAGTTGAAATTTGAAATTTACAGTAGCCGAAAAATATTGTATATGGTGCTGGGTCAAAACTACAAATACTTGACTGTATTACCTAAATCACAGAAAAACGTGAGTAATGTTAAAAATGATAGTCAGAAGAAAGGTCGACTGCTACAAATGAACCTGCTCCCAAAAACAACCCGGCAAAGAAAAATGCTGTAAAACTCAAGTCTCCTACCAAGGTTTCCCTTTCTTCTGCTGCTAAGGCCCCCCATAGTCCAGCACACACTCACAACAAAAACCCTACACCCATGCCAGCACAGCGCCATCGCTCACACATACCCCAGTAAAACGCGCATATACATATGCGCGCACACACACACACCAATGCAGTAACAGAAGATCCACTGCCAACGCAGTTCAATGCCTTGACTTTGACAATGAGTACATATGTATGTACATACCCTTGAGAATCGATATTCCGCAATAGCTGCAACAATTAACAAAATAAAACACAAACACACCACCGTCATCACTTTGATACCAATGCCCACATAAAAGCCACAAACATGGCCGCCAAGGGATAATTACAATATGAACTGACGCCTTGATCAGAAAAACACATACCCGCGAATATCCGATACGACAATACGAATGAATTTGATGTGCATTAACTAATATCGGCTAGAAGAGCCTTGCACATGATTGCGAAACGCGTCTTTTCATGCCGCTGTCAAATAGAACTGAAATAAAATGAAGCCAAACTGGGCTTCCCTCTTTTCCCCCTTCTAACCATTCTTCTATCTGTCTCTCTCTTCCTCGCTGACCAAGGCACGATTGGTCTTTATTCCCGGGCTGTGAGAAGGAGAGAGATGCCAACAACAATTGCGCAGTAGAGAACGAGATCATACTCACACTCTACGCGCGCAGACGACACATACATACACTCACACTGCTACAAGCTTATCTCCCCGCCGCGGACCAGAAGGCAAGGAACGAGAAACAAAATGAAGCAAAAAACTGCGTTGACAACAGTCGTTGGCTGGCAGTTGAAATTTGAAATTTACAGTAGCCGAAAAATATTGTATATGGTGCTGGGTCAAAACTACAAATACTTGACTGTATTACCTAAATCACAGAAAAACGTGAGTAATGTTAAAAATGATAGTCAGAAGAAAGGTCGACTGCTACACATGAACCTGCTCCCAAAAACAACCCGGCAAAGAAAAATGCTGTAAAACCCAAGTCTCCTACCAAGGTTTCCCTTTCTTCTGCTGCTAAGGCCCCCCATAGTCCAGCGACCACTCACAACAAAAACCCTACACCCAAGCCAGCACAGCACTGCCGCACAGCGCTATCGCTCACACATACCCCAGTAAAACGCGCATATACATATGCGCGCACACACACACACCAATGCAGTAACAGAAGATCCACTGCCAACGCAGTTCAATGCTCCGACCTTGACTTTGACAAGGAGGACATATGTACATACCCTTGAGAATCGATATTCCGCAATAGCTGCAACAATTAACAAAATAAAACACAAACACACCACCGTCATCACTTTGATGCCAATGCCCACATAAAAGCCACAAACATGGCCGCCAAGGGATAATTACAATATGAACTGACGCCTTGATCAGAAAAACACATACCCGCGAATATCCGATACGACAATACGAATGAATTTGATGTGCATTAACTAATATCGGCTAGAAGAGCCTTGCACATGATTGCGAAACGCGTCTTTTCATGCCGCTGGTGCAAATGAACTGAAATAAAATGAAGCCAAACTGGGCTTCACTCTTTTCCCCCTTCTATCCATTCTTCTATCTGTCTCTCTCTTCCTCGCTGACCAAGGCACGATTGGTCTTTATTCCCGGGCTGTGAGAAGGAGAGAGATGCCAACAACAATTGCGCAGTAGAGAACGAGATCATACTCACACTCTACGCGCGCAGACGACACATACATACACTCACACTGCTACAAGCTTGTCTCCCCGCCACGGACCAGAAGGCAAGGAACGAGAAACAAAATGAAGCAAAAAACTGCTGTTGACAACAGTCGTTGGCTGGCAGTTGAAATTTGAAATTTACAGTAGCCGAAAAATATTGTATATGGTGCTGGGTCAAAACTACAAATACTTGACTGTATTACCTAAATCACAGAAAAACGTGAGTAATGTTAAAAATGATAGTCGCTGGATGGCAGTTGAAATTTGAAATTTACAGTAGCCGAAAAATATTGTATATGGTGCTGGGTCAAAACTACAAATACTTGACTGTATTACCTCAATCACAGAAAAACGTGAGTAATGTTAAAAATGATAGTCGCTGGATGGCAGTTGAAATTTGAAATTTACAGTAGCCGAAAAATATTGTATATGGTGCTGGGTCAAAACTACAAATACTTGACTGTATTACCTAAATCACAGAAAAACGTGAGTAATGTTAAAAATGATAGTCGCTGGATGGCAGTTGAAATTTGAAATTTACAGTAGCCGAAAAATATTGTATATGGTGCTGGGTCAAAACTACAAATACTTGACTGTATTACCTAAATCACAGAAAAACGTGAGTAATGTTAAAAATGATAGTCGCTGGCTGGCAGTTGAAATTTGAAATTTACAGTAGCCGAAAAATATTGTATATGGTGCTGGGTCAAAACTACAAATACTTGACTGTATTACCTAAATCACAGAAAAACGTGAGTAATGTTAAAAATGATAGTCGTTGGCTGGCAGTTGAAATTTGAAATTTACAGTAGCCGAAAAATATTGTATATGGTGCTGGGTCAAAACTACAAATACTTGACTGTATTACCTAAATCACAGAAAAACGTGAGTAATGTTAAAAATGATAGTCAGAAGAAAGGTCGACTGCTACAAATGAACCTGCTCCCAAAAACAACCCGGCAAAGAAAAATGCTGTAAAACCCAAGTCTCCTACCAAGGTTTCCCTTTCTTCTGCTGCTAAGGCCCCCCATAGTCCAGCACACACTCACAACAAAAACCCTACACCCATGCCAGCACAGCGCCATCGCTCACACATACCCCAGTAAAACGCGCATATCCATATGCGCGCACACACACACACCAATGCAGTAACAGAAGATCCACTGCCAACGCAGTTCAATGCTCTTGACTTTGACAATGAGGACATATGTATGTACATACCCTTGAGAATCGATATTCCGCAATAGCTGCAACAATTAACAAAATAAAACACAAACACACCACCGTCATCACTTTGATGCCAATGCCCACATAAAAGCCACAAACATGGCCGCCAAGGGATAATTACAATATGAACTGACGCCTTGATCAGAAAAACACATACCCGCGAATATCCGATACGACAATACGAATGAATTTGATGTGCATTAACTAATATCGGCTAGAAGAGCCTTGCACATGATTGCGAAACGCGTCTTTTCATGCCGCTCAAATAGAACTGAAATAAAATGAAGCCAAACTGGGCTTCACTCTTTTCCCCCTTCTATCCATTCTTCTGTCTCTCTCTTCCTCGTTGACCAAGGCAGTGAGAGGCAGAGAGATGCCAACAACAATTTCGCAGTAGAGAACGAGATCATTCTCACACTCTACGCGCGCAGACGACACATACATACACTCACACTGCTACAAGCTTATCTCCCCGCCGCGGACCAGAAGGCAAGGAACGAGAAACAAAATGAAGCTGTTAACAACAGTCGTTGGCTGGCAGTTGAAATTTGAAATTTACAGTAGCCGAAAAATATTGTATATGGTGCTGGGTCAAAACTACAAATACTTGACTGTATTACCTAAATCACAGAAAAACGTGAGCAATGTTAAAAATGATAGTCGCTGGATGGCAGTTGAAATTTGAAATTTACAGTAGCCGAAAAATATTGTATATGGTGCTGGGTCAAAACTACAAATACTTGACTGTATTACCTAAATCACAGAAAAACGTGAGTAATGTTAAAAATGATAGTCGCTGGATGGCAGTTGAAATTTGAAATTTACAGTAGCCGAAAAATATTGTATATGGTGCTGGGTCAAAACTACAAATACTTGACTGTATTACCTAAATCACAGAAAAACGTGAGTAATGTTAAAAATGATAGTCAGAAGAAAGGTCGACTGCTACAAATGAACCTGCTCCCAAAAACAACCCGGCAAAGAAAAATACTGTAAAACTCAAGTCTCCTACCAAGGTTTCCCTTTCTTCTGCTGCTAAGGCCCCCCATAGTCCAGCACACACTCACAACAAAAACCCTACACCCATGCCAGCACAGCGCCATCGCTCACACATACCCCAGTAAAACGCGCATATACATATGCGCGCACACACACACACACCAATGCAGTAACAGAAGATCCACTGCCAACGCAGTTCAATGCCTTGACTTTGACAATGAGTACATATGTATGTACATACCCTTGAGAATCGATATTCCGCAATAGCTGCAACAATTAACAAAATAAAACACAAACACACCACCGTCATCACTTTGATGCCAATGCCCACATAAAAGCCACAAACATGGCCGCCAAGGGATAATTACAATATGAACTGACGCCTTGATCAGAAAAACACATACCCGCGAATATCCGATACGACAATACGAATGAATTTGATGTGCATTAACTAATATCGGCTAGAAGAGCCTTGCACATGATTGCGAAACGCGTCTTTTCATGCCGCTGGTGCGAATGAACTGAAATAAAATGAAGCCAAACTGGGCTTCACTCTTTTCCCCCTTCTATCCATTCTTCTGTCTCTCTCTTCCTCGTTGACCAAGGCAGTGAGAGGCAGAGAGATGCCAACAACAATTTCGCAGTAGAGAACGAGATCATTCTCACACTCTACGCGCGCAGACGACACATACATACACTCACACTGCTACAAGCTTATCTCCCCACCGCGGACCAGAAGGCATGGAACGAGAAACAAAATGAAGCAAAACGAGAGGGAACGTTGTACCTTACCTTATACCCGGTACTCAGTCAGTATATATATACATACATATATGATCCTACGATTTATGAAATTTATTATATGTTCTCAAAAGGGACGAAAATAATATTTAAATTAAAAAATGAATTTTTTGGAATTTTTATACATGTTTCCATTTTTGTTTACATATGCTTTGTATATCTGCGCCTACATTTCTACATGACATGTATAACTACATATACATTTCATAAATCATAAGACTGACTGAGTACCGGATATACCGGCAGAGGCCGCGGCTCACAACGTTCCTTCTCGAACTCTTCCAAGGGAATTGCCGATAGGGACGCTGGCTTTCTGGCGGCAAACCCCTTAACAGGCTTAGATGATATGATGCTTCCTCCACTCAAACTTGACATTTGAAGTTCTCCTATGCCTCCTGACCACTAGATGGCGCCACAAAACAAAAACCCCATTTCATCTTCCCTCGCTACAAGCACTACACTACACAAAAAGCCTGATATTTGTATTAGTTTTGTAATTTGAATTTTCATTTATTACGTTTATAAGCTAAGCATTTGTGGACCGAAGGAATTCTTATTGTCAACCACGTGTCATTGGAAAAAGACCCTCACAGCTTCCTCGCCTCACAATTTGAATATCTGTGAGTATTTGGAATGTGAGCACTATGTATATACACAGGTATATGAAACATTAAGCAAACTCACCTGCACCACAAAATCGAGCGCAGTTGAATTTCTGCTCATTTAAATACAGCTGCATGTTACTACCGCATATGGGATTGTACTCTGGAGTAGTGGGGCAACGGCCGAAACAGTCGAGAAATTGTTGGGTCACAGGCGGAGGAGTGACGAAAGGTGTAATAGTACCTTGTACTCTTACATTGTTGACCAGTACCCAGCTAGCCCCAGAGGTAGAAACAAAGCGTGATGTTGTCTGAGATGTGTCCAACGGGCTTTGTGTACTTTGAAAGATAAGTTGTGTAGTCCCTAAGTGAGTAGCACAGACGAGTAGTATAATTGTTTCCCAAAAGCTAATCATCTTGAAAGTCCCGTAAGCTGTTACCTCGTCCGTTGCTCTATCGATACTAAAAATATTTTCATAAAACTAGCTGCATTTAGAATGACGACAATACGAGTTTGCGAAACTGCCCTCTCTGGTAATTCCAGTTCTTTGAGACATCTATGAGGCAATCATCACAATCTATTTAGTAAACCTTTTTATTAAGCAGGTCGGCAAAAGCCCAAGGTAGATCTACAAGTATTCCCCGATGCGCTAGATTGAGGTGAGGGAAAATCCCGTTACAGCAGCTGGGTGATTCATTCATTATGCACAGATTCATTTATATCACAAATTCAAAGTTTAGCCTATTATAATAATGTTATACGGCGCTGCTGTTATGCGTGGGCCGGGCATTGAGAAGGTCGGCGAAACGTGCTGCATAGATTGCTCCAGTTTTCGATAGCTCGTCTGGATGCCTAAAAGCCCAATGGAAGCTGCTAAGCAAAACAAGATTTTAACAGATGCTTGTGACAATGTTACTGTTGCTGTTCGGTTAAACTTACAGTTGGATGTGCGTGGCACATTTATGGGTAGCTTCGTTTGCTGGGAACTATCAGCTGGCTTCCCCTTTTTACTTCCGAATCTTTCTGCCGTGTTGGTTGTGTTACATTATAATTTGGACTTACCGCTCTCTGTAGACATTTTCCCATGTGTAAGCCCCGACGAGATCGGCCACAGCGACATCTAGATAATAAGCTATCATGCATTTCCGGCGACACAAAGTGCGATTCGCCCTTATTGTCGTGAAGAAAGGGGCAGAGTTCTGCAAAACTATACACTTTTATTTAAAACAAAATTAACTAATAAACCATAAGTACCTTGCAGCTTAAGTTGTCCCTTTAGCGTGCGTCAATCTCATTCTGATGGTAGAAATTATTGGTAGAATTGTCGGAAATGTTATTCCACACATCTAGATAATTACGCCGCGACTTGTGCTCCATGCACCTGCTCCTTACTTAATGGTTTATTTAAACAAACTTATGGGAAACACAATGTTTTGATATACTTACAGTTTTCCAATTACTTTAGCTGGATCCATCTGGCTTTCTCTCAAGGTATCAAAAACACTAAGTTTTATGAGCTTGTTCGATATTCTCTTTGATAGATACATTATTTTTTTACTATAGCAACGAGAATAGAGTACAAGGGCAGCTTAGAACTACCCCTATCATAAACAGAACAGTAACGATATGAATGTTGTATATATTCAATATTCTCATTTATTTAAATCGCATTACTTAATAAATTTTAGTAGAAATATGCATTTACATTTTTAAATACTTGTACCTAATGTTTGCGTGCAGCTCTATAAGTATTGTATTTCTGTACACACATTTTGGGTAAAAGTTCATTAGTATATCTCTCTTTCCCCTTTTCGTTTCCTTTATTCAAACTTCAAATTGTTCACTTTCAGTGCCTAGCTATCTATTTGTTTTAGTACTGATTCGTATGCTTTGATTTCTGTTTGCTTTACCATGGTAGCTCTTATTTCAAAGTACATTAAGTTAGAAATTATTACGATAGAATTATTATTTTTTATAATGGGCTAAATAGGCAAATACAGATACAGATTTGACGCAAATTTGAACATTCCATATACTCGTATATACGCAGTTCTGTATGTAAGCGGGGCATATTTGTTATTAAAACTATGTAGATTTGATTGATATTTTGTTGCTATCCTTAAGGAGTATATTGCTGCATTAAGATTTTAGGCTAAAGCAAAAAGTGGCATTGGTGTTTAATATGATATATACTTATGGCTAAAGATTGAATTGGATACTTTTATAAGTTACATTCGTTAAATACAAAAGCGCCAGAGTATAAAATTTGAGAAAGATGAATGGAAGATAAGCGTAGCAGGACTACGTATAGATAAGCATGGTTAATAAATGATAATATTGAATATACAATTGCCGGGTGGAGAGCAAAAACAGACCGACATTCTTGACATTCTCACTCAGACAAACTAAAATTACATCCGCATTTAGCATTTACACTGGTTCTTAAAATCTAGACAACATACACATTACGATAATTCAACAATGTAAACGCACACAATGAACGATTTAAGCTACGATAACAAATTTGGGTTTGGTACAATTTCATTCTTTTTTGTTTTGTTTTTGTTTGTCGCTGATGTATTACATAATGTATGATATAATATACAATATTCTCGTTACAAAAAGTCAGTCCATAGTTTTGGGTATCAGCTCGGCATTTATAGTCTATTGCTTATGAAATCTGTTTAGATCTTCATAAAAAACCGTTCTCACAATATGCCATTCGTGTAGTACTGATAACCATCGTAAAGTTTGGTTGACAGACTTTTTAACGAATCCTGTACAAGCTGTTCAACCTTGCGTTCCATTTCTTGCTCGGTTAAATTCATATGAAAGCGTTTGCGGAGATTCTGTACGGTGCCGGAGCATCCATTTTTAAAGCACGGCAAATGGGCATCTGTACCAAAGAAATAATTGCATGTAGAACACTTTTTTGCGGGCACTTTTCACAAACACTTACTGCTGCGCATGATTTCCACAAAATTTATGATACGATCCATGTGCTTTCTGGCAGACATCATGCCCACGAGCAAAAGGCGATTGAATTCGCGCCAATGTTCTGAGCTGGTGCCACCCATGACTTCAACGAATTCAGGCGTTAGCTTAAATGGGGATTGTTCGAAGCCTGCAAAACCAATTCAATTCAGTTGTTTAAACTTTTTCCACGGGTCCGGTGCGGCAGCGCCAAGTACCTACCCAAGTTTTTTGGAGATATACTCAGAATGAATCCAAAATCGATGTGTATTATGTGTCCATCCGAATGAAAGAGTATGTTGCCATTATGCCTATATGGTGGATAGTGTCTCAGTAAAATTACAAGTGATGGTGTTAGGTTTTCATTCGTACCTGTCCTTGACTTGCAGCAAGTAGGATATCAGACAGTAAGCAGCACAGCTCTGAACGAAATTTTTTTGTGCACGACAAAAACTTTCGCCCGTGGGTGTGCCATACTCATCGATAAAGTAATCCCTCAACGACTTGTTAGAGTTTTTTTTTATTTGATGGAGGGAGACGGTGTTAAGGATGGGTTCAATGAGACCGCTGTCATTCGACAGACAGACTATCTTATACGGACGCACCCACAGGTCCACTTGCTCCTCCTGCCAAATTATTTTAAACATCTGCAAGAAACAGGCAGCACAAAAGCGTATGGTTAAGCTTAGGTAAATAACTACCCATAATCCCCAAATGACCCTAATAAACATATAGTATGCACCACTGACCTAAATAAATATTTAACAGCAAACTGTATGCATTTGTATACACGCACTCTTGATATATTTATAGCACTATCATAAAACACCTGCATTTGGTCAAATTTCACACAATCTGCATGATAACCCCTGCGACTATTATAAACTATATGATAGAATCATATATCGATGAAGTGAATTGACATTAACAGATTCATTAAGGTTTAATAATATTGTCTTAATGTTGTCTTAATAATCTTCTATTGTCAGTGAGTGGCAAGAAAGTGGAAGTGCAAACAAAATCATACCTGCAACAGCTGTGTCGCCATGAGTTCTTGCCGCAAGTCGTCGCCACATTTGACAATGGCCGAAAGCAATCGCCAGTTTGACAGATGCCCATAAGGCGAGGACTCTCGGATAAGCTTCTCTTTCTCGTGCCAGGGTTCCTGCGTGGAATTATTGGATTACATTTCAGATCCAATACAGTGTCATATACAAGTATTTACCTTTAGGGCCGCTGCCGAAGGATCTTCTGGATCGTTGTTAAACGATTTTGTGCTCTCGCAGCTTAAATTGTTACAGTGCCGCGAGCGCACATCCCCGATGTTGAAGACAATAGGTGGTCCTTCAATAAAACCGGTGAAGCGGTTGTAAATATACTCTGAAAAATATTTTCTGGGAAAGTACTCACCTTGGTCCCTTGAATCGCAGGAGTCTAGCGACATCTGCGATACGGCATCCCGCTCGCTCATCTTGCGCATATTTAGGTACTGTGCCGTAATTTCATCGTCCTCCTGAGACCACACATCATCCTCATGAATCTGCAGGCCTCCCAGCGAGAGTGGGATGCTGCAGCAGTTGTGCGAGCCACCGTCGCCACAACCACCATCTGCATCACTTGCCTTTTTTCGCCGGCAGCTTGAGCTCTGGTGGCTGCTGCTACAGCTTGAGGTGCGGCTGCAACTAAGGTGCTGGTGCGAGTTCAGACAGGATCCCTCCAAGTGCTCCTCGCTCTTTGTGTGCCGCAGTGAGGGCATCATTTTGGTTATCAAGGGGGAGGTGTAGATGTCTGGCACCTCGACCACCTCCACGTAGATGATGTACGGGGTCTTGTCCTTGGAGTTGAGCACAGCAGTCTTCTCCTCCGTGATACGAACGACATGGTGCGGAATATCCGAGTAGAGCGGCAGCCAAACTCTTGCGGGCAGGTTTTTGTTGATTAAATTGAGGAACATGCGTAATGCCGAGGTCTTCTCCGTCTTCGAGGAAAGCGAGGTAAGATTTTTTCCCACATTCATCAGCGCCTTCATGAATTCCTTTTGCGGCGCGGTCTTTGGAGCGCTGCAGCTACAGAGCGTTCTCTGGCCCAGAAGGCCGTTCACCTGGCCCCTCACCGTCTCAAAGCAGGTGCAGCCGTTGTCGAAGGCATGCCCAGAGGTCAGGTCACCAAGACACAGTTTGGTAGGCGCAGTAGGTAGCGTTTGAGTGGTGAAGGGCGGCTGTTGATATATTCTGTGCGACATACTAAGAGTATGTGGAGATCGCGAATCCGTAAGCAGCACAGTGGCATCTGATTGCGAGCGGTAGTGCGTTTCTTTGGCGAAGGCCACAATCGATCTCGCCTCAGCACTCGCCGACCGCGTTTGTGTTCGCCGCCTTCAGCTCCGTTTTGCGCCTGTTTCTGTTCCTTCTTCGAGAAAATTTCTTTCATGAGCGCCAGCTTGGACTTACGGGTGCCACTATGCGAGTTACTCAGCGAGTCCACCTGGTAGTTGTAGGCCTCCAGCAGCCACACGCATTTGAGAGCGAAGTCCACGGACTTGCGACATCGAATGGTGAGATAGGGGTCCAGAACCTCGGCTAACTCATCCATTTGTATGTACATGACTATTAGCTGTGGTATGTACAGGTCGACCTCCTGGTCCGGGAAGCTGAAGATCTTATTGCCAATGAAGCTGAGCACTCCCGGCTCCTTTGAGTAGAAGAGATAGTGCACAGCAAAGTGAATGTTGAAGACCGGCGACTCGAAGAAGCGCAGTAGTCCGCTTTGGCCTTTTTCCGGCTTCTGCAGCACATCCATGGTGGGCGCTCGCTCGCTTATAAAGTACTTGACCACACCAGGCACGGGCAGCTTTAGTTTGTGCAGTGAGTTGATGGAGGAACTCTTGGCAAGTGCACCTTCAGTTGTGCCATCAGTTTCTGCTCCAGGTAGGCGCAGGTTGAGCGTACGCTCCCTTATCTTTGTGTCGGTCGATGTATCGAACAAGAGATGCAATTTGGAGTCTCCTGCTGTAACAGACGATTCTGTGGGGGTGGCGACTGGCGTACTGGACGCTGAGCTTGCCGCAGCCGCCGCAGCAGCGGCTGCCGCCTTTTTACTGGAGTTGGACGTGAGTAAACTAAAGAACTCCTTCTTTTTGGAAATGTCCGTCGGCGACTTGACATGTTCGTGCGGGGCTGTGCTGCCACCACTCGACGAATTCAGAAGTGCCGACGGTGCATTATGGTCCAGCTGTTCGCCTACCTTCTGCTTGGCCGCGTTCTTCTTTTCGTGGTTCTCTATGATGCTTTGGGCCGTGCGGAAGATGGCGTTCTTGGTGGCTCCGAAGAAGTTCTTGAACAGCACCTGGTCGTTCTTGGTGCTCTCAGTGGGTGTGGGGGTGGCTGTAGGTGTGGGGGTCGCCGACGGCATTACCGGCGTCGTTGCTGTAACACTCGAAGTGGACGTGGGCAGGGGCGGTGGTAGAGGCGTTGCGGAAGTTAATGTCAGTGTCGATGAATCCGCATTCATAACATCCCGATCTGTGTCTTTGTCGTCGTCTACTGGGTCGATTTCATTGGGAGCCGTTCCCAGCTCTATATTGATGGCCGCTCGAGACATGTTCATGACGCGATACCGGGTGCGGTCGTCAACACCAATATCTACGCCACGCTCTTGATGCTCCGAAATCTGCTTTGCTTTCTCCAAAGCGAGCTGCTGCTGGCGCCTTTGCTTCCGGGACGGACGCAGAGTGCGACAGTCCATTTCATTGGCGACTGTGTGTGGCGGATAAAAACACCGATGGTCCGACTGCATTATGTTGTACTCCTCGTCTATAGATGTTGTCTCCATCATATCAATGCACTCCTCCTCAGCATCTGCATCTGCTTCCGCGTCCATTTCACCCGAATCCAGCGATTCATGTGAGTGGCATATGCGATTCAAGGATAGTTGGTCCGATTCCGAACCACAGATGATGCCTATAATCAAGATTAGGTGTATTAATGAGGAGGGACTGCCCACATGATTACGGAAAAGTCAAAGCCATGTCTGATTCCGATCAATATACACAATATTTACCAGAGTCGTCTGATCCTAGACTGGTGAGATCCTCTCGTTTCTTGCTGCTGCCAGCGCTACTGCAACTATTGTTGCTGCTGTTGCCACTGCCAATGGCACCGACGATCTCCGGCCCAACAGACTCTGCCACCGACTCACTGGATTTGGGCCGCACTCGCAACGTCGGACAGGCATCCACTGAAAGAGGGGTACCGTTTCCAAATTTTAGAGCAGTACTTGGCAGTACATATCTGGTGCTACGGCTACGGCTACTTACCGACGGCACTGGACTTGCAGGAAGCATGCGAACAAATCGATGGCTGATGCTTCTGGCTCTGTTGCACTTGATGTTGATGTTGCACGTTCACCTTCGATGTTAGGGTTGTCGGTGCTAAAGCCACGGAAGTGATAGCTGCCGTGGGTGTTGTTGGAGGGGACAGGGCTGCCGTTACACTTGCCGCTGTGGTTGCAATCTTTGAGCACATATTCGTACCCAGTATGGACGATGGAGAGCAGAATGTGTTCTCGGTATCGGCATTGGGAGATGAAACTTCGACCTGGATATTTAAATAAATTGAAATATTATATATTTTAATCGATAAATAGCGTTTTTCACTTGAAAGAGCTACTCCACTCCACCTGCAGTGGAGGTGCCGTTTTCCACTCTTTACAGTTTAGTGGAAGAACGGGGGCTGGCACTAGCAGTGGCGCGGTGCAGCGTTATGCTTTGCTTTGCTTTCGGGCTGGCTGGCTGGTCTTGATAACCAGAAAAGTACATAAATATTAAGCACAAAAGTGAGTGCAAAATGTGAATAACAATGCCAGGCGGCAACGATAAAAATATAAATAAACACAGCGCATCACCCATACACACAAACACACACATACTTGCGCTTAGATAGAGACTTAGAAACTTTCCAACTTTTACTACTTTCGGCAAGTGCACATGTACATACATGTGGCGGTATCGGGTAGGTGTGTCGGTGTATAATGGGTGATACGGGCGCCATCAACAAGGTTAGTGTGACATCTGCTGTGGGACAATTATCCACAATTATCCTCACACTCACCTCTGGTATGCGTTGCAGGGCGCTGTCGAGGCTGCGATTGCGATGATGCTGGGTGTGATTGATGCGTGTATTGGTCACCTGAGAGACGGGCGGCAGCAGTATGCCCATGGATCTGCAAAATAAACAAAGCAGAGTGCAGTGCAGTTAAAACACAAGTTAGAACTTACAGTAGTTAGTATGGAAAAAATCAATGTACTCGTACTCGTGTATTTGTTGGCGAGATTACCCCCCCACACACACACAATATGTTTCGGACTGCCACGGACACGGACAGGGGCAGGGACAGACAGACACACGACACGACACACACAAGTAGAGCTTACTTCTACGTCGCAGTTAGGTGGTTGTTATCATATCGGTCGAAACTATTTACAGCTGGATAGGGATAGATAGAATGCTGGGACATACGCAGACGCCCTTTAAATTAAATTAGCAACATTCACATGCTACGGGAATTCCGCACATACAAACACAAACCGAACGAACACACGCACACAAATAATGTACTATAGAGAACAATGCGCGTGAAACATAAAGAAACACAGACACGGATACACGAACACACGGAAAGGAACCTACTACTGCAAACACCCACACCATACAATAAAGAAATAGCGCGAGAGGAGAGCAAAGTTCCGAGCCGAGAGAACAAGTGAAAACAACGCGCGTGCAGCGAAGCCCGCATACGCTCGCAAACAACAAGAGCTTTTACAGCTGATTCAGATTCAGGCAGCTTTTGGGGCCTTTTTTGAAAGCCATTGCGAGGGGGGTTTTAAAATTCACTGCCGCAAAATCAGCAGAGTTTTTGTTTCTTCTGTGCTTCTGTGCTGTCAATGTGTTACGTGGACAGTTATCAGCGGTCGCGATAAGCGGCAAAGTTTGATGACCAGTTCCACAGGCTTGTCCAGGGCGACACATATGGAGACGCGACCTTCAGAGGGGATATGGGTTTTCCTTCGTCTTACAGCTAGGTTGCCCTGCAGGCGCAGCAGCCGGTCTCAGCAGTATACCAGAAATCAGTATTATCTGCTGCAGGAATTGAATATCCGCTTTCATCTTGTTAAATCATAGTTGATTAATCGATCCACCTATCAGCCAACACAACGTTTGGGCCATCTCATTTTGCTTTTGCATGCGGGTCGCTGAGGAGATCTGCTAGAGATGGCTACTCCACATCACTGACTTCGTGTCTAGCAATGTGAACTATTGGAGGTGGAGGGACAGACAGACAGAGCTGGTGAGGGAGGGGCGGCTTATACAAATGCTCGTTTTGTATTTGTTGTTTCTTTTGCTGGTTGTTGTTATTGTATGCAAATTCCATGCATTCCAAAGCGCATTAGTTGTCTTGTTGTGTCAATTATTTACGCATTTGCATTCATTTAGAGATCTTCCCCCCTCTCCCGGCCTCCCGGTCACCCGCTGCTATGACAGTCCATGTCCATGGGCCTGCCACTTACGTGTTAACTGCCATTGCTAGCTTATTGTGTCCGTCGCTCCGACCGCACATCACGTATCGGTGGTTTTACGTAATAGTACCTGAAAACGAACCATGTATGTCCAGAGGCGGCCAAAAGGGGCAGGCGGGTGCACATGGCTTGATTCCAGCAGCGATCATCAGGTGACTTTCTATTTGCAGTTCATACCAAATTGGTGGCAAATGTTTGACTGCGTGCTGCAGCTTACAGAAAACATATTCGTTTCACCTCTGCCCTCTGCACACAGGGCAGAGGTTCAATGACTCGAGTCAACCGCGACGCTTCTGTGCCCAGTCGGAAAATGAATCGCCTACAAAGTTTATTGACCGCGCTTGTTTGCTTCAACTGTCATCAATAGTGCAGTTTTATTCAGCGACATCAATCGGAGCGGGCCTCCTTTCACTACGCTGGCATGACCTTATCTCCACTTTCATGTCGGAGATATCGAGGGGACGCTACGCTTCCTTGAAATACTAATCCGAACGCTCCGTACGGCTAGCGTTTCATTTAGCATTTTATTTGAGTAGTTTTCCTTTCCCCTCATGGATGGATGGGGGCTCAATGCTTAAAGCCCAAGGCCATTTGGTCACCATTTCTCCACCCTCGTGCCTTGGCTTCGGCTTCACATAAAATGCCTTTGAACTTTAAATACAGGAACGTTGGAAAACCTGCAAACCAACAAACCGCACACAGGACACAGGACAGGGCAACAAGACACAGCGACAGAGAGTGTGGTGGTGGGGTGCGAGTGTTTTTTTTGCCACCTATGACAAGGTGCGACAGTGTGGGACAGGCCAAGCTTCACACAACACAACTCAGTGTAGCTCTTTTCCGGCGCACGCATCCAGCAAAAACCAGGGTGTGGCACGTCATCTGCCAAACACACAGATACATAAATACATGTACATATATGGCAGAAAGAAAGCAGACACATTTTGTTGCGCTCTTAAAGATGGAGACAGAATGTAAAAAGTGGTCGGGTGCGGGGCGAAGGCTTAACTAGAAATTTAGGAGATGTGATGCCTTAGAATATTGCAAACAACAGTATTCAACAAATAGATCAGGCGAATTTTTTCGTAAGTTTGACTGACGCGCCTGCGTGTAGGTCCGCACTGCACCGCCCACAAGGGGCCACGGAGCCAGCTATGGCTTATCGGGGGACTGGACTGGACAACGCTTGGCGCCTGACTGCATGCATGGGGGATGGAGCATAGGACATGCCAAGTGACTTTTGGCCCAACAGCTCGCAATTTTGGCGCCATCGTGGAACGCCATTCAGAAACAGTTTGAGGAGAGGCCTAGGCGCACAGGCTCTGGCTCACCCTGACAGAGACACTCATTTCGGTGACAGCTGGACGGACAGACACTGAGTGGCACTGAGTGCTGCGTGTGCTTGCGTGTATAACGGCGTCGCTTTTCCTCTTTCCGCCAAATGACTTATTAGCACATCGAAAGACACACACCACAACGATGCAATGGGACTAAATGGAGTCGTTGCACACCGGCGCTGCTCATTGCCACATGACCGCATTAAGAATAGAATCGAGGACTCACCTGAAATCCAGACTCAAGTTTCTTTGGTGTGTGGAGATACGTTTCGGGGGACCATTGACACCATTTCCGGCAATGGCCGCCAGTCCGCCTCCGACCCCGTCACCCAGTGCCACACTGAGATAAGGTCGTCCATGAACCGACGGCATCGAGTGGTTGAACACGCGGCTCAGGCTAAGGCGTGGCTTCGAGTAGCGCGTGTGCTTTGGCGTACTGGCCGCTGAATTGGCAGCCGGCACCGTGCCGGCCGTTGTGGACATTAGGCCGCCGCCGCTGAGGGGTAATGTGATCGGTGCGGTCATTAAAAAGGCGGGTATATAATTTCCATTTCCCACATTTCCCTCTACCTCCCCTCCATCGCGAATGTGGATGTCCTTGGCGTGACGCGGTGTTGCCACGGGCGAGGTGCACGGTGGAGTCTGTGAGGATCCGTTTTCGCTACAGACATTCGACTGGGACTGGAAATTTCCATGGGCATGGCCATGGCCCAGGTCCGATCCCAACGAGGAGAGGGTTGTGGTGGACGTCGAGTGCGGCTCGCAGCTGATTGCCATAGACGAATGACTCTGGCTGCGCGGGGGCAGGGGGCTACTGATCACGCAGTTTGCGGACGAGGAGCTGCTGTTCACACTCAGGCTGGGACTCGCCGGAAGGTGGTTTGCCGAGGTACCTGTGCTCTCTGCCACCGTTGGACTGTGCACCACGGTGCTGTTGCTGTGCTCGCTGGAGCTGCTGGTGCTGTTGCAGGCGGCCGCCGAGTGGTCCGAAATGTCTTCGTCATCCGTCGTCCCTGCTGCTGTAAGGTGGTGGTTGGGGGAGACCCAGGAATCGCAAAATTCCAAGTTTGCATTATCTCCGGAGGCGGTGGCGGGATTGGGGGTGGTGGTGGGACTTGTCCCTACAGCGCCGAGATCCTTCCCATTCATATTAAAGTCGGAGAAGGTCTCTGCACTGGACAGGCGCACGGTGGCGGGTAGGCAGTGATCCACCACATCGGCGCCCGACGTGTCCTCCGCCACTCCCACGACGGGGGAGAGCAACTTGTTTGCAGTCTCTATCTCGCGGATGTGGCGCAGATACTGATAGCCGCTGCTCTGGGCCACCGCTTTCTTATTGGCCACGCCTCCGCCGACACTGGCTATACTGATGCCGACGCCGACGCCAACGCCAACCAGACCGCCGCCGTTGTGGTTCTGTTTCGTATCTCCAGAAGGCGCGCCGACGCCGTTGGATGCAACTGGCACTACTGGCGTGTTGCCGCCTGCCGAACTGTTCTTCTTGCCCTTAAATGCAGAAATGACAGAGTTCATTTTGATGGCTGCGAGAGTGGTGCTGTAGAGGAGGAGTGTGTTGGAGTGACAGTGCTGGGAGTGCGCTCCCACTTGGATTCTTTAGAATTGAGGTTTAGTTTAGTTTGTGGCTCCTTGTGGCACAGCCCTCGAATTGCTTTCGTTTTCCATTGCGCATGGATGTGTTCTCGAATGAAATGCTATGGTAAGTTTTGACTCATGCTTCTCATGGACTTCTCATCAGCTTTCTGCCCTGGCGAGGGCTTTGATCAATGGAATGGAGCGACGTGTGGCCATCATATCACTGGCCATAGTAGCACTTCTTATTTGTTTTTTGTCGCTAGCAGAGGCTGGAAGATACAAACGGAAATTTGGTTTCAATTGGGAATTTTCCAACAAATTGCAATGATTTTAAGGTAGAGAGAGTTCTCCGTTTAGGAAATGTACGTTTGTACATGCATACATACATATGTAAATATTTATGTCGATGTAATAAAAGTATTAGCATTAAAAATTTGCTTTTGCCTGAATATACAAATTTGCCAAAATATATTCCAAAATACTGGTACGATTACTCAAGCGATGTGCGAGGGGAAGGCGAGTGGAATAGTGCCCAGTCAGACAGTCCATGGGGCACAGCCTTGACCTATTTATTTCGTTTGCTACGTGCCCTGCTGGCTTCTGTGTGTCCCTCCAGTCCAGTCCCCTCTACACGGATGTGCAGCTTTCATCGAGACATTCATATTTCATGAGCTGCTGAACTGACCCCAATAATACTCTGTTCCCCCCCTCTCTCGAGGCGTTCCCCCCGTCAGTAGCTGGGGCTGGGGCTGGGGCTGGAGGTAGTGTTTGTATCTGCGCAGTGCGTCTGCAGGTGATTCACACGAAACGATTGATCCACCCACAATGGCATATGTATTGGGCATATGTGATGAGTTTTTTAATTATTATAATTATCTCTAACACATTCACATTCACGAGTGCGATTTTGGATTTAATTCGTTGCTTGATTACTATCAATACAAACGTCTTAGTAATAATCCAAGAGGGATTTCAAAGAAAAAAGTAGGATTCACTACGGCCAAAATTCAATCTGACATCTGGAATGTGTCATCTGGAATGTGGAAGAAAGAGGCAATAAACGAGACTGAGACGAGACTGAAGTTGATATGTGGGGCGATAGTTCTCTGGTGCTCCGACAGCAAAGGACAGCAACCATCGGACATACGTCTAATTAGTTTAAGTGCAAACATTTTTTAATTAGAAACCTCAAAAAATGAACTGTTGCGTGGCAGTGTGTCATTCTCCTCTGCTCTGGCAGTAGGGCATGCTCAAATGAGCAAATGCGGCCGCAAGCTTGGACCATGCCACATCTTTTCTCATGCCGGCCTACAGTCCCGTCCTACCTACAGTATGTTATATAGTTTTATTCCACCCTCCCACTCCCACTTGCTGTGCTCCTTGCGTCATTTTACTGCAAGTGGCAATACAATACGTTAAAGAAGCGGTCACCTTCCTCGCTGGACCCAAGCACCCGCACCCGCTTTTTACTCTTCCGTTCTCCCGTATTTTCGGAGCGGGAGCCGATGAACGATAACAATCGGTGGGCAATTAGATGGCACACACACACAACAAACTCAAATACAAACATACACAGACACAGACATGGTCTGCTTTAATTACACTGCTCGACAAAATTCAACTTTTTTTTCCGCTTTCGCCCAAAATGACTTTTTCTGATAGATTTGGAGATTTCAATTTTTTTAAAGAATTATGACCCAGACACTTTGTAGCTGCAACTTAACGTCTGGAAGATATTAAGCTTTCAAATTCAAATTTCATAATTTTTAATTTTTTATTCTCCGAAACTTTGACTTTGAAAACTCGAAAGTCGAAAAGTCGAAGAAAAAATATTTAAATGATTTTTGACTGATTTAGATTTTTGCTTTTAGATAGATACATTAATTAGGCGTCGTTTAAGGTATCGTTTATAAAAATTCACCCACGAGAATTCACCCACTCGACGACAAAGCAGAGGCGTCAGAAACCAAGCACATTATTTTATTTTATGATCTGAAATTTCCAGTTGTTTCGATTTAATCTACGGATGTTTGATTAATCGTAATCCACACAAGGCACTCCCCATTCCTTTAGTTCTGCAAGTCCAAGTAGTTACTGTAGATTCTTCCCAGACTGGCGGACTGGATAGAATAGGACGAATAGGATACGGGCGGAGTGAGTCCACTTAACGCACCACTCCGCTCAGTCCCCGAGAGAGAGGAAGAGGAGGTGGAGTCGGCGGGAAGTGGCTTATCAGTGAAATGGGATACTGGTTCAAAATTAATGGTTCTCAACGATTTGTAACAGGAGCCGCTTATGCCGCACAGCCAGGACATGGTATGCCATAGGGTACAAGGTACAGCTAGTAGTCTGGTGGCTGATCGTCAGACATTTACGAACACCAAGCAGCGACTGGAAAAGGAGAACTCGTTAGCTTGCTCTCTTCTTTTGCTGCGCTTGTTTTTGTTTTTGTGTTTATGATAGTGATAGTGTTGTTAGGTGATTGCACAATCTGACAAATGTACTGGTCTGCTGTAGTCGTCGGCCTTCGCGTCTGTCGGTGGTGCCCGGTGCAACCACCACTTCACGCGGTGGACGGCTGTACAACATCTGCATGCCGACTGGCCGACCTTTGTATGCACTCTCTTGGAACACAGCGACTCCGGCCGGATATCAACGAGGGGTTTTCTTTGCACTCGGAACCGCTCTTGAAAAGATTCTGAGGCAGACATGTGGCAAAAATGGCTGGTATATGTCGTAGAGTGCTGCTGGCAGCTTCTGCGACCTCTTTTTATTACATTCCACCAACTTGAGTGAACCCGAGTCAAATAAAAGTCAAAAGAGTTCAATGGCAATTAGCATCAACACGGAGAACAATACGTGTATCGGCAGTGAAGAGAGACTGGGTACTAGAAGAAGAGTACGAACGCAGCTACGATTTCGTGCAAAAGAGATTTGATTTCAAGAGATTTCGTACGTTTTTGCTGTGTGGCAGACAAAATGGAAAGCACTCTGTTCTCCGATGCTCCTCGGCAGCATTCCATTCCTCCCTCCATACCTCGGGCAGTTCAATTTAGTTTTCTTTCACTGGGGACACGCCCATAGGGAAAGCCAGACACCAGACATGTAGCACGTCCGTATAGTCATGAGCCAGCAATCAATCAAAGCTCCGCCATGCATCCATCCCATTTCCTTGCATCGCTGCAACACTCCAACTGAGTCGTGAGTTGACGCTGAGAATCAGAGATTTTCATACGGTTAGACCCACCACAGTAATTCTATGTATATTTGACTTCGGACTGGGAAGTACCTTCTGATCTGAGCGGCATTATTGTCACGTCACATGTGCTAAATGGAATAGAATGCCTGAATCCAAACTGGATTAGATCAGATCAGAAAAAGCTGCGCCTGGACAGGCTCAAACAACACACTTACATATATATACATACACACTTATATATATACATACAAAGATGGTTCCCTCCCAGATATTATCCTAAGCTTCAATTACAGAGACTCCGAACTTACTCAACACTTTCTTAGCTATTTTCCCAAGCAATGGTTGTTTGTTCCAATCCCCAGCTGCGACAAATCGGGGGCTTGGGCTGGGGCTGGTGCTCGCTGGGTAAGCTGACAAACACACAGAGCATTAAGAACATATATGTACATATGTAGAGCTAACAGAGCACACAGCGCATGTCAGCGAACTTCGGACAGAGCGGAACAGAGAACGTTTGGTGGGCATGGAAGCAGTTCAATGCGATCCCTCTCTCGCTCTCTCCCTCGCTCCCCGTTTCATGAACTGGAAATTGAAAATGTTCAATTTGTGCAGCTGCAGCTGCAGCCACAGCCATAGACCAATCGCACAGAGCAGTGCATCATAACAGATCGTTAAAATGGTTGGTTGGTCGCATTCACAGCATTCTTCTGATGCAGCAGCGGAATGAACAAGAGCCGCCCCCGCTCCCCCATCACAGTGAGTGCAGGAGTGCAGAAGCCGCTGAAATGGATTCAAAAATTCTGCTTTAAGCCGAGCATTTTTGTAATTTCATGCACCATGTCATTCCTTCCCCCCTCCTATCACTATTCACCATACAAAAGATGCAATTATTATTTCATGTTCTACATATGTACATGTATGTAGGGTGACTGCAGTTTCAGTTTCAGAGCTCAAGTTCTTTCGGCAGTACAGCACAGTCGAGATTTTTGCTCTACAACCCCCAAACTTGTACGAGTTCTTCCGAACGAACAGCTCCCCAATGCTATTCCCCAATGCATCGCCAAGTAGATGAGAAGTGAAGGGAAGTGTGCGTTTGTTTAATTGTAGCCTTATTTACAAGAACAGAGTCACTGGAATTTAACGTGGAGCAACAGGAGGACACACTTACAGGTAGGATAGAGAAACGAAACTTCGATTTAATACAATTTTGGATTCCTCATCTCTGAGAGGCGCAGGCGCAAGGCGTGGTCCTGTCTGTTGTCTTCCATCTATTCGTCTGCCCATAAATAGTGTGTCTTAATTTAGCCGGAATAGGCAGAAGCAAACTTCCGAAATTTGTATTCCACTCCTTTCCTTCCTCTTCCCGAATAGGTTAGGTTCGGGGATGGGGATGGAATGCTGCTGAATGGATTGGCGATTTTTGATTTCTTGGTCGAACGAATGACAATGAATATTATTTGAAAGAAATTCCCATTCAGCGTTTGGTTGGAGCTAATTAGCATTTGCAGCATGTTTGTAGCTCTTCGGCAGCAGCACGCTTTGAAATGCCCAAAAATGCGAAGCTACGCAACAGTTTTGTGTGTGTGTGAGGTGTTGAATAGCGGCAGCTGGCTGCCACCTTTGGCTAGGAGACGGGCTCATAGACAGATCTCAGCCCAGACCCAGCAGCGGCACACTTTTCGACACTTTCTCGTGGCAAAGGTCGTTCGACTGATACCGTTTAAAATGCACACACATTTGTTTCTAATTTCATAACCCAATGTGGAAGCCATCAGGAAGAAAGCCCCAGAAAGAAAGATCCCAGCTACACATTCGCTACTATACATCTACTTCTAGATGCAGTCTCTTGTAGTCTGCTTGTGGGTGGTGAGGGGACCAGGGACCAGTGCGCTTTCTATCTGCGACCTCACGACCCTACATTTGTAGTCACTGGAAAACCAACCTCAGCAGCAGCTAGTGGCTGAAGCAGCCACTAGATTACGCCCAGTTGCGAATCCGAATCTAAAGTTTCGCATTCCACCGCGGTTCTGTTAATAAAAACCGCAGCAAACGGCTCGAGTCACACCGCACACATAGGCGGCAGAGAGATACATACATAGATACAATACGCAGGCAAATGCAGATACTCGTATGTACATTCGCTGATATCCAGAAACTGGCTCCGTTAAAGATATGTACATATATGTAGATATGTATATACATAAGTGAATTGCACGCTCATTCCAACGTACATATGTATGCATCAAGGTCTTCCCAATCAGATCAGATCAGATCACAGGCAGATGTATGTACATATGTATGTATGAGTGGTGGTGTCACCGTACTTACGATATCTAGTCAACTGACTTTTCGAAATATTCAACGGAATGACAAAGTAGAACTAAACGGAGCCCGAAATAAAATGAAATTAAATGAGTCGGTCGGTATCGATTGAACGAATCGTGTGGTCGGTCAAGGGCAAACAGAACGTTTAATGCTTGAATGGAGGTCAGCTCGATGTTAGATCTCTAGCTTTAACTCTGGCTCCACTCTGCTACTGCTGCTGCTGGCTGTTCTGGAGGAAACAGGCACCTGGGTCAGTCACCTGGATGTAGCGGAATATAAAAGTACTGTTGGGCCGAGGCTCCGCTAGCGAGACGGTCGATCGAAAGGTCCGAGTCGGTTCAAGTCCGTTCATTAGCGTACAAGGTGAACAAGCCAGTCAGCCAACGTTCATTTGGGCCAATTCAGTTTCTACTGCACTCCGCTGATGATGGTAAGATGCTGATCCAGTACGCTGTTATTTATCTAAATAACTTTTTTGGACTCTCTTGTCATTAATTCGAGGTGCAAAACTGTTCCATGCAAAAATGCTAAAATCCTATGCAAAAATGCCGAGAGTAAAGAAAGCACTGCAACTACAGAACAGAAGTACAGCCAACACAGACATGCAGTTCAGAAAGTTCAGACACTTGCTTCCAAATTGAGACCCAAAAGACAGAAAACGTACTTCTCTGCAGACGAAAAGCAAAGGGACCAACAAGAGATCCAGTTTTAAAATCTTTCCCACGTATCTTGATTGTCGCGTGAGCGAGCTCCACCAGCGAAAAACTCCAGGGCCAATCCCAATCCATTATGAGTGTTGGGGGGGCATTGTCACACAGCATTAATTTTCCGTTGCATTCGGGAGCAGAAGAAGAAGCAGAAGACAGGGAGTGAAGAGTGCAAGAGGGAAAGCCTAATGGCCGTCTTTCATCTTTTGACTGAAGGGAAAGTTGGGTTACACAACAAACTACTAGGTAATACAGTGGATGTAGGGGTGTTGTCGATTGTGGTTCCACTCGATTCAACATCAATCCCTAGCGCAAATATTTCTCTTGCTACAAGATTTGGAAACAGTTTTGATTCCCAACGATCAAGCAACGCTTAAAGTTACCAAAGTTGTGGCGTTTCCCAGTGCAAGACATTCGTGGTGGCATCGGCCAGCGGACTATTACTGAAATGTTTATTTAACGATCCGATCACGAAAGTTCTGCGCGTTTAGTGAAAGTGGTTGCCAAGGCAACCAGGCGGCAACATAAATACACATTACACTAAATACATCATAACAGCTTGCTGGTTGAGTATCGTATCGTATGAAAGGAAAGCCATGGGAGCACGCAGCACATTTGCATCTCGTAGCTCGATTGGGAGGGAAGGGAAGGGAAGGGAAGAGTGACTGCTACCAGTTCGGAATATGCTTAATTGCCTGTAAGAAAAACTGCACGCACATTAAAGTACTAAAGTACAGTACAGAAAGCAAACATTCCTCCATTGCGTTGCGTTGCGTTCCGTTGGGTTCCGTTCCCTCTCACACCATTCGCAGACCATTCGTCTCCTGCCTAAGGATTGAATTAAATGCAACATGTACATAGATGTAGTAATCCCGAAAGGCACTGCGGAAGGCCGATGATACTTACGATGATTGCTTCCTGCCTACATCTACATCTTCATATGAGCTGTGCCTTGGCAAAAACACGAATACACCCCGATTTCTAGAGCATATTTATTGGAAGTAAACAGTAAACATGAAATATTAGAGTGCACAGCACTGTGGACTTTGAGCGGACGGATGCACGACGGAGTATCAGTGGTCTTATCAGTGGGTCGTCGTCGCATGCAGATCCCATTCATATAAAAAAAAAAAATAATAATCTTCTGGGATGCTAACGACGGGTGGAGGGGGGTATCGTAAAGATGGATCGTAAAGAAAACTTCTTCCCTCTAAATAGGTAGATGATGCATTTGTAGGCGTTCTGTGGACATAGAACCCGGGCGACGTTCTTCCGAGCTCTGTGTTACTCTGTTTCTCTGTACATGTAGAGCCCGGCACGAGTTCACACTAAGTCTATTTATGTTATTTATGATTCGCATTCGTATCAATCAAGACTGTATCTGGGCAGGGCCGAGTCTTTTGTCAGTGTTTGCTCTACGTTTACGTTTTACAGTTTAACAGTAAAAATATCCCCATACACAAGAAAGTGAATACCACTTTAAACGGACGATGCAGGAGGAGGAGTATCAAGCCTAGAAATGAAACTTATTAGGGCCAAAGACATTGTGGATGAGCCGAGCTTGGTGGCCCCGCATCCCTACCTTAACTTTTTGCGTTTCTTAAAGCGCAAGAAGCCTCGCTACGGACTGCTGCGCCTCCTTCAGGAGGCGCCCGCTCTCTGGGATGCGCTGACGGTCGCCAAGCAGAGGCTGTTTGAAAGAGAAGTAAGCGACGATGCTTTCTTCTCCTTCTCCCAACATATTTCACGATTCTTTTTTCTCTTCCAGCGCATCTTGGCACGCCTCACTCGTCAAACGATTGCTCGACATCGTCGTCGTCGGTTACTGCGCCGCAATCGACGCCACCCCCGGCACGGACATTCTCAGGTTCGACGCCCTATCTACGACAGGCGCCCACACCCCAGGCCCAGGCCGAGGCGCAGACCGCGCAAATAGGATCACCAGGTTCAAGCTCGTTCCATTCATCCAATGCATTAAACTAACTAAAGAAGAATTTACTAAGCCACTCAGGCGTAGCTTTCATTCTCTTTCTCTGTCTCTGTCAGTTCCAGTTCCACTTTAAATTTAACCTTTTCTACTTCTGCTTGTGTCGACTGACTGACCCACAAGCAGCCCGCATAGAACTAATTAGCTGGTAATACGAGCTCAAAACAGCCAGGGGTCAAGCGTCGCGCCGCGTCGAGCCAAATAACCTTACTAAAGTTCCATTGTCAGCTGGCAACGGCAACTGGCTAAAGTAGTTTTCTGAGGCTCGAAACCACCTTGGATCTTGGAGCCGTTGGCTGCTGTTGCTCTGAATATGCAAACAATCTTGCATCACTTTCACTTTTTGCACTCTTTATTGCATCTGGGCTTCCGCAAGGGTCCGGAGGGAACCAAAATGTTTCCGGTCGCTCCTTCCGATTGGAGTCGCGGCTTTTATTGCCCAGTGAAACAAATTTGGCCGTTTGTTTGGGAATTGTCTTCTCGCCTCCTGGGAAACTACTCAACAATCAACAATTGTTATATATTTAAAAAAAACATGCAAACATCACACAAAAAACGTAAGCAAAATTGTATTTGTCTTTTTTTTGCGTTGATTGCGTCACCTTTTCAGAGCAACAACAGACGGTGGGTAGTCGCAGCTCAAGCTGGGGCTTCGGCTGGGGCTGGGGAAGCCGAAAGCGGCGAGCGAGCGCTATTATAGCTCTGCTTTGGCGACCTACGCGACCTTCCTTTGTTAAAAAGGAGAATGTAGCTAGAAATAGTCATTATCGCTTATTGGACTCAAAAAATGGATGACACTCTTGTTGATGCTTGATTGTAGTGTTAGGCAGCGAGAGGAGCGAGAGGAGAGCAGCCTTCACTATGGGGAAGGGAATGTGCGAGATAGTCGGGGAGCCTTCGTTTATCAGAAACAGCCTTCCCCCCTCCCAAGACACTTTCTGTTTGTCAATAAATTATTTATCAATTTTAATTTCCGCTTGCCACACAAAAGAGAGACAGAAAAGAGCGCCACTAAATGCTTCAGCTCCAACTAGTTTTCAGTTTCAACAACACACACAAACGCTGGCAAACACAAACAACGATCAACGGACGAGCGCCGCACAGCGACTTGTTTTCCAAAAACACCATGCAAAAATCATAACTTTTAGCCTAGGCTATAGCCTCAATAAACAAAATACATATATATGTACATACATTAAAAAAAAAGAAGAAATTTGACAGTCGATTCGGAACTTCTTGCGATTTGCGAAAGCCGGAGGTTGAATTCCTAATTGAAGTGTAATAAAAGATTTGCCTAATTCAACAACACGAAATCAAATTTTTTTCAACGATTTTTCGGAAAACGAGCCATTATGTGGCGGTTGCCCGTAATCAGTGATCAGTGATCGGCGATCGCCAGTCGTCATTCGAAACTGTATCCCAAAACTGGTTGGCTTCTGCTTCCGTTGGAGCTGGCCGCAGGCATATTCCCATTTTGGATGCGCCGCATGTTTCTTTTGGCCTACACTTTGCTCTGCTCTGCTGTTTAGTTAACAAACTCGACTATTTGGCAAGTGTCTGTGGACGAAACTTGCATGTGGATGGATGATGGCAGGTATCTATCAGGTGGATTGACAGCAACCGAGACGACTGCAGCGCTTATGTCATACTTATTGTATATATTGCCAACACCACTCGAAAGAGTAATTACAATATGTATAATTGCCATCTCACTGTTTACCGCTCTGGTTGCAGGTTACATCGGTTAAAACTCGTACATACACTGTACACCGTACACGGAGGAAATCTCTCAAGTTGTTTTCAAGCGAGAAGTTATCAAATTCCATTCCCATTGAAAAAGCACCGACGGATGTGTATCATACATATGCACGTACTTACATATGTATGTATATATGTATGTATGTATGTACCTCTGCAGTACCGAGACGAGACGAGACGGAATGAAAACGAACGCTGGAGCTGAGGAAATAAACGAATCGAAGTCAAGCCCAGCCCAACTGAGTTTAGGCTTGTCTCTCGGCAAAGCTTGGAGGCTTGGGTCAGGCAAAACAACGGGTTCGTTGTGTTTCTCTGTGTCACTGCTTCCTATTCTTCTGTTTCGCCCTTTGTTTCCGTTTGGGGTTTCTCGTGCTTGTTTACACATTGCTATTCGCACTCGGACTCGGAATCGGACTAGAATTTGTTTTGCTTGCTGTTCTTCAAAGGGTTCATCGACATGTACTCGAAACGTCAACCGCTCTCTCATCTTAGATGCAACTTTAATTACTGATTATTTCACGCACTTCTTCTTTAAATTAACTGCACAAAACTCGAACTCGAAAGCGGGTTTCTCTCAGTCAATGAACTGACAAAAGAAAATTCGAATAAAGAGAAAAGCTGCAAATAGAGAAATGAAACTCATCCTAGGCACATGGGGATGGGATGGGGACGCCGGACCGGACCGTACCGGACAGTGCTTAAATGCCAACTTCCGTGTTCTCCTCCCTACACCATGGCCTACGCTGTTGCTCTCCGATTTCTGCTCTCGCATTCCGAGAATGACCCGATTAACAATGTCAATTGTAAATGCTTTTTCTAAAATATTTAATAGCAAAGTACAAGGGAAGGCTGGTACGGAACTGGACAGGGAGCAAGAGTTGCGATTTCCTTATTAAACAGTGGGAATAACCCCCGTATGGGGTCGTACATGATAAACTTACCTTATTATTTTTTAGTCCAAAGTTGATTATGCAGATGGCAGAAGGGTGTTAGTCGGTGAAGGTAGGGTGTAATCCACTTTGATATCAGATCGGCAAACCTTCGATTTGCACAATTAGCGCAGATAAGCAGGGTTTGCCACTTTCACTTGTAGCTTTTCACATTGGAATTCACAAACAACGGAGAGCACACAACATTCCTCCAATTCTCCTATTCTGCTTTACGCACGGTCACAGACACGGATTTATGTATGTATGTGATGCAGAGGCAGAGGCAGGTGGAAGTGAGATAGCGCCACGCCACTGTGACACCTTTGTTGTCGCGCACAGATATTGATATTGTTGCTTTTAGCTGCACTCTACTCTTCTTGGTTTGGTTTCTGCGAAGCCAGCTATGCCCCAGCAGTAAACAATTGAATGTTGTAGTTGCACAAGCAACCACAGCTACAGCTACAGATACAACTACACAACTACAGCCACGGCAGCACAACTATACTGACGCGACTTGCAAAATCTCGTTTCGGTATTGCTGCATGAGTGTTTGTTTTTTGTGGGTGTATGTATGTATGCATGTATGTGTATGGGTTGTGTGTACGAGCGATAAAGAGCGAAAACTCGACGAGAAAATCACAATTTGGCGACACTTGTTTCAATATTTGATCAACACAACATTCAACACTGCTTTTTCGCTCTAAGAACATAAACACATAAGTAGTATATATTTCTTTTAACTTTCTTACACCAGCGAGCACACACGGACGAAGAAACAAAAAAAAAAAGAGACGCGCCCAAAACAGTGTGTATACAAGGGAATACAAGTAGTCGCGATTACTTGTTTATTTTATGTGTATACCACATTCACATTACTTTCTGCTGGCACCAGCAAGTAAAATCCGTATTTTTATTTTCTTATTCCCATCTACATTAATTATTTAACGACGACCACGAGTTTACAAAATTTTTCACACTGAATAAATTTTTCTTTTTATATCGCGTTTTTTACCATTGGCCGAAAAAGGTTTAAAATTGCTATATATATATATATATATATATTATATATATACTTATTTAGTTATCGACACGACGCGGAGCACCGCTCGGTTCAAAAAAAAAATTGGGTTTTTGATTTTTTTGATATTGTTTATGATAACACATGCAATGCTGAACTAATGAAAAAGGGGGCTACAAAGCGGGGTATGGAGAGCAGGCAAAACGGCCGAGAAAATGCAACGCACTCTAGGAAAAGTCCACCCTATTTTTCAACGTACCATGTTGAATTGCTGAAGAAGTGAGGAAAAAGCAGGTATGGAAAACAGGCAAAACGGCCCAAGAAATGCACCTCATGCTAGGTAAAATCCACCCCATTTTTGAGGCCTGTCCTCATGGTATATCATATGCCGCGTCGTAGGTGAGGTGAGGTTCGTATCAGCCTAGCCATTTCCCTTGTCTGTTTTTGCCTGTTGTTCCTACCTTTCCGTGGCCCAGGGTTCGATAACACCAAAGAGAAGCTCGATAAACCAAAGAGAGGCTTATCGACTCAAATTATGCTCTTTCACTTATATTTTCGTGTAAGTATGAGCCGATAACATTGTATTCAGTGTGACCGCATACGCACCGTAAAACACCAATTAGAAGAGAGCAAAGAGAGCCAATAACCGATTCGAAGAAAGCAGCAAAGCTACGCGCCAAAGTGGAATTGTTTGAAATAAGTGACAGGGATATGAATGCAAGGAAGCACGATTTGAGAGAGAGAAAATTCAAAACACCTGCGTGTGGAAGTTTCTATACCCTACGATCTGTAATATAGCTCAGCTTTTTCTAGACATTTGAACTTTTTAAAAACAATGAATGATTTATTTATTTTTATTTATCAATTATGTGAATGCGTTGTGTATGTAAAGCTTAATCTTCGTTTTCATTATCCTGTCTCCGCGCAATGATTACACCTCTCTCTACCTTGCACCGATTTTCCGCTTTCGTTTGCATCTGGTGGATGGATGGCATAAATTGAATAATGCGTTTTTAAGTGACGCTTAGACGCATTCTTCAGTAAATTGTGCAATTGTCTGGGCCAGCAGCTCAAATTAGAAACACACACACACAGAGATCTTGAGGCGAGGCGTAGATTAGGCCCTAGATGGACTGCAGCTGCTCTGCTGGCTGCCAGAGCCGCCTTGCGTGAGTTCAACAATCTGTAAATTGGTCGACAGAATGAGTCGTCAAGTAAGAGGGTATGGTGCATGGTATGGTATATCTCGATGTAAATTGTGCTATATGTCTCTGCAATTGGACTCTCCCCCATTCGCCGAGACCATTGATGGTCCTCCTCATTTATTTGATTGAATTGACTGTTCCCTGATACCATCGTCATCGTCGCAAAAAGATGTCTGTCATCTGGTACACAGTGCTGCCGGTCCTCCTTCTACGAGCTGTTCCCCAAAAATGGCTTCAACACACCACTCTCTAGGGGTTGCAGCAAGACCCCTAAAATTCGCCTGCAACCCAATCCACTCTGCTCTGCTCTAGGTGGATATCGAAGCATACCACACACTGAATGAAGCTGTATGGTGTGGAAATTTCATGCTTTGAGTACCATGCCGAGGGGGCAGTAAATTGTGTGGTTTTGGGCTATGGATTTTTAATAATCAACTGCATCAACTGCTCCGGATGTTTGTTCACACATCGAAGTGAAGATGCGGCCGTGGGATGGGCCCTCATACACACGTCACTGGAATCCCGGGTAGGGTGGCATTTACTATTTACCCGATAATTGAGCCCAAAAAAAACGTTGCCAATACCGACAACATAGCTTCATGGAAGCTGATAGTCGTGTTCAACTGGAGCAAAGGGAAAGATGCAGATCGAATGCGCTTCGAATGCCAAATTAGAATGACTCTCGAAATGCCATTGGTCGAGTAGGTGCATGTGTAATACCCAATAACACATACGTACATATGTATATACTGTGTTAGTTTACTTACAAGGTTTATGGGGATGAGAGAGTATGGAACTTTTCACACTTTCCGGGCGGGTTCGCGTTCGTGGCTACGAATGATTTCTGATTGTAAACATGTGTGCCATGGAAACGTAGGGAGGCCAGGCCCCGCATCGCATCTATGACAGTTCAAGAGCGTCAGAGTCGTTTCCAAATAGCTGCCGGCATCAGCAGGCAGCACGCTTCAAGTGATTTCCCGTGGAAAAGAAATACTTCAAAATACAAAAATGTAATTCATCTGAATGTATTTGGGACAAAGAGCGGCACCAGCATTGCAATTCATCTGCTGTGTCTCACTCACTTAAGTTTGGCCATGGATCGATCTGTGGATCGGGTTTAGATTCCCTTGCTTGTCGGGAGTGAAGTAGAGTGTGGTTATTATGTATAGGACAGAGTTCTTAGATTGCATTGCTTCCCAAATAAATGTTGAATTTTAAATGTTTATTCACCCAATTACGCATCTGCTGAAATCCTGTGGCCCGTACAGGGGCTGGGCTGGAGTTGGTAGTTGCAAATGTGCTGGGGACACATGTTCATGCTCATATTGTATATATGTACTCATGTATGAGAGCATCGAATCTGAATTTATTTTAAGCAGTGCAGTCCCTCTGAACCTGAAGCAGCAACTGCGAAAATGAAGCAGTTAAACAGTTAAACGAACGGGTGTGGTGCACATGCACCAAATTCATTCCTGGGCCACATTTAGCTGCGTCGGCTTGACAGACAACAACGGAATGCACTGTGGACCAGTCGGAAAGTGGCCCAGGGGGAATCCCACGGTCCGTGAATGGGGACCATATGCCATTTGCCATAGGCGCTGTTATGCTATTTACGGCAACGCAACGCCTTCTACTTCTGTTGCTTTGCGACGTCGCTCCAATCGAGATGAGATTCCAGGCGAGTGTTCCAGATCGAAATTAAAAATCGAAATCGAAATTCAGCCCACAGCATCCACAGCCCGCCAGCCCAGCTAAAGCATTTCTATAGCAACCCCAACCGCACTTCAAAGATGTCATACATCACACAATTCATAGTGTATTTTTATCAAACGTTTCAAAATACACAAAAAGCAGTGGGCGAATGACCGATCCCCATGGGTTCTCGTTCTAATTAAAAACATAGTTTGAGTGCCTTATCCAGGTAGTGGGTATTAATTAGTACCTTTCCTTCATAGCGAGGGGCAGCATCGTTGAGAATCTCTGTGGGGCGTAAAGAAAACAAAAGACGGATTTAGTGCGAACTTCCAAAGGTAATTGATTGGCTGGATTAGAAACTCGAATTATTGCCTCTTTTGCATGACTCTTGGCTCATTCTGCAGGCGGCAGACAAAATGCAGTCACCTTAGTCGTGGTGGTTGGCACAGTCTGCAGCAAAGTTTGAGGATCTGTTTCTCTAGAGATGGCTGACTTTCAAAAGGATGAATGAATAAACAAAAGCGGTTCGTTCAAGGCGTTTTGGGTATACATACGTACGTACGTACGTACGCATCAAAGTGAGGTTCATGGGGTGCAGAGTGTTTACTTAGCCCACGCCGCACAGGATGTGCGTGTCATCGGACAAGGGATGAGTCTGACCCTAAGCACTGCTTCCCCGAAACGTTGGCCTGCACTTGGTAAACACACCACGTGACACATTCCCGCGGCACGCACAAACGTAGGTCGGGCTTATTGTACCAAGTCCTATTTGGATCATGTTTGAGTAGAGGTAGCCAGGCAGCAGATAGGCAGCTGGGACCAAGGGATGATGAGCTATTTTATTTCAATTTAAATTCCATTTTTGCTTCTATGTACCCTGAATATTGAATAAATCGAGCTTCTAGGAGTTTTGTAAGCTCATTGAGCTACGCAGACAAACAGACTCCTTGTCTATATCCTCTATACTGCTAGAACTTCATTAATTTCAAGTGAAATGGGAAATTAAGCACCCGCCAGGCCTGCGCACTGAATTAATCTTTCAGTTGTGCATCTGTCCGGAATGGAAATGGCTTTAGAAACTGAACCCGCCTTAATAAGTTTCCTTGGGAGATAATGGATCAGTTTGACTGAGATAACCGATGTGCTCTAAAAGCCAATGACTTGCCGACCTTTCACACGCTGATAGTAGCAATACACGTTTTGTGGCCATACGGCACGTAAAGATTTCATGTGTTCCTTAGTTCCGAAACTCTTAGCTTGACGTTACTTTAGATCAGTTGGGAACATGACAGACTCTTACTCACTGAACATTAAAGGCATTTCTACTTCTGCTTTCTGCCACCTCCACCTCCACCTTTTCCTCCACCAGTGGCTTGAGCTCTTGGTCTTTGATTCTTCCTCATGCTGCGTTTGCGGTTCTCCACTTTTCGCTCCGCGTTATCTTCGTTGCGCTTCTTGATGAATTCCAGGCGCATGCGGGACTTTACGATTTGTTCGGGTCGACGTAGCTCCTTGTCAGTGCCACCCATTCGTTTTTTAAGCTCCAACTTCGCATTGTGACGCGCATGTCGGCTGACGGGGTAGCGCTGGGCATGGCTCAAAGGCTTGCGGTTGTCCTCTTCGGTGCCAGCGTTTTCGCGCTGTACCTGCTCCTCAATCTTAGACTTCTCCTTCCAATCGGTGTAGCGGCCCGTCTTGAAGGAAGCAGGAATCCAAGCGCCAGATTCGGTGCGAATTTTGTTGGCCCGCGGATCTTGTACGGACACCATTTTCTTCTTGATGCGGTCCCATTTCTTCAGCCCGGGCTTGTGTTTTGTGTCTTGTGCAGAGTTGCGATCAACAACCGAGAATTCGGCATTCTGTGCTTGTCGCTCAAACGTGTTGATAGCTAACCCATCTTCGGTATGCTTGTCAGCCGACTGATAGGGAATGTAATGCTCTGCATCCTTGGTGTTGGCACTGCGCTTCTTCCTCTTTGGCTTTTCTTTGTATAAGTCATCCATATGCAGACGTCTCTTCGGCGCTACGACCTTGTTAAATGTACTACTAATGGCCTCTTCATCAGCGGAGGCCATTCTGGCTGTGATTGGCTCCTGTTTGTCCGCGTCCCTTTGTGCCTCGTCAATATCCTCGTCAGCGCGCTGCTGTCGAAACTTTTTGATGACATCTGCGTGCTCTGAGCGCTTTGTCTTCATCACGACAAACTGAGTTGACTTTTGTGTACAGTTAAGCTCAAAAACGGTCTGTAATAAATAATTGAAGAAATTAAATAGTGTTTAGTAGAAAAATAATTATGGCTAGCATACTCCACACGGCCTAAAGTTGCGCATTTTGACTAATATGTCATGCTTCTCCTCCTGCAACTTGCGCTCAGCAGCAGCTACCTCTTCCCGTGACTCACTCGACTTCCCATTGACTTCAGCGGCTTGGGCTAGAACGGGAGCAGCAGTGAAAAATCCTCCAGAGGCTTTAGTGCGTAGAATTTAATCTTCTTGACTCGCGCGTTCGCGTCTGTGGAGGCCACAGGACGCGAGCTCAAGTATTTTTTGTATGCATTCTCGCTGGTGCGTAATACTCCGGCCTAAACAAAAGAAACGAAACCCATGAATAATGTGCAACCGCAGACAGAACAGAAACCCTCGAATAACGACTTACTATGTGGTGACTCTTCTTTATCTCGTTTACGGTCAGATGCTCCTCCTCCAGCAGGTCTTGTGGAATGGTGCCCATGGTGGAGCTGTCTTTGATATTAAAAGGCCTATTGAGGAACAAGTGCAGATCCAGCAAATGCGCAGTGTCATCGGTGGAGAATATGGAATACGCGGTTCCAGTACGTCCTGCTCGGGCACATCGTCCAACACGGTGCACAAAAAGTTTGGGTTTTCCCGGAAAGTGAAGGTTAACCACATAGTCCAGGCTTGGTATGTCAATTCCGCGTGCCGCCACGTCGGTAACTATCAGCACCGAAACCTTTTTATTAACGAATTTCGCCGTGTTGATCTTACGCGCAGCTGGGTCCAGGCTGGAGTAGACGGATGTGTTGGAGATTCCAGCTTCTCCGAGTATAAATGCAATCAGTTCAACATGATGCTGTGTGCCAGCAAATACCACGGTTTGTGCCTCCTTTGGGATAACATATTTCAGTAGGACCACGAGAGCTGTGTAGCGGTCATCGGGCCGACAATGTAGAAACTTTAAAGCCAATGCGTCTGGCAGTTTTGACTCCACATCCAAGCGTATAAGGACTGGATCATTCAATCCGGCGCGGGCAAAGTCAACTAATAGTTTGGGCAATGTAGCGGAGAACATAACCATTTGTCGTGTAGCAGGCAGTCGATGCAGCGTTTCATTCAACTGCTCACCGAAACCCATTTCAAAGAGCCGATCGGCTTCATCAAACACTACATAATCTGCAAAGATTAAGGTAGGCATTATGCATTTATACGCAGAGGGGTCCCCAAATACTAACCTATTGAGTTTAACTTCAAGTCCATTTCAACACACAGATGGAGGAAACGGCCTGGCGTGGCGACAATGACATCCGGGCATGTGTGGATAGCCGAAAACTGTGAGTCCATAGAGTCGCCACCCAATACCAAAATGGTCTTCAGCTCCATAAAACGACCTAATTCCTTGATAAACTTGTATGTTTGCACTGCCAACTCCCGAGTAGGCGATAATATCAAGGCACGCGCGCCCTTTGTTGGATCGCGGCGCTGCAGCTTCTCGAACAGAGGTATCAAAAAGCACGCTGTTTTGCCAGACCCAGTTTTGGCCATGGCGACAACATCTCGTCCCTCCAAGATGAGTGGAATGGTCTTCCTTTGAATAGGCGTGGGCACTTTGTAGCCGCGTTTTGTGATGCCTTTAATTAATTCAAAGCCCAGACCCATCGATTGAAACCCGCCGCTTTTCTTTGATTTGGGTTTACTCTTGAGGATGTCGTCGCCCGGCCCACCGCCCCCAGCATCGTTATCCAACGAAGGGAAACCAGGTATCTCATCTGTTTGCTTTTTACCCTGTCGGTCGGAAGATAACATTTCAATTATCTCGCAATTTTTAGTTTTTTATTTTTCTTACCATTTTGCTTACACGTGCATATGGATGGGCTATCGATCGATATATATATATATACTATATATCGATATACTATATATCGATTGTCATATTAAACTCGATATTAGTCGATCCGATTGGAACAAAACGAGTCTAGATTATATTTTTAAGTAAAAACTTAAATAGTTCTATAAATTCAGTCAGGTTTTGTTGACGTTCGTTCCCTTCAGCCTGACCACCAGAGGCCTGTCCCGGGTGTTTCTTCCTTCACAGCCTCAATGTCCCCTCAATACCATAGCCAACATTAAAAGAAAAATGTTTCATATTAATACAAATCTGTTATAAAATGTTATGAAACCGCTCAAACAATTTTTGTTTAGCAAATGAACTTAAACTTATTTGATTAGCTTGATAAACTATTCTTAAAACTTAGCTTAACTGTTGAGCTCCTCCTTTAGAAAAGTGTACGCCGATACGTGCGGAAGCAGTCAATAAAGTTGCATGTTAAATAAAAATGTCTCCTCCGCTGGTACGCCTAGTGCTATCCGCTATTTACAAAGAAGTTTAATATAGGTTCTAACTACAAGTCCCCTAAATAATCGATTTCTGCCTCCGCTTCGCGAATGAACACAAGCTGTTCCAAGCGGTCAATACGCTTCAGCATTTGTTCCTTTTCTCGGTGAAAGGAATCCACCCGCCGGCGCAATTCCTCGTTCTGTCGTCGAAGCTCATGCAGTTGCCGACAAATTTCAGAAGAAGTCAGCAGCGGCATGACATTAGCGCCCTTGAGCCCAGTTTTGTTACGTTTCCCACAGCTTTGCTGACAACTCCATTGCTTGTCGTCCCGAGGGCACCACCAGCTGCTGGGGATGGACGCAGCTGTATTGTCTGTACGGTGCCCACTTGGCCTCTCAGCGTGCTCGCCGTAGTGGGATTTGCCGCTGGTGGATGCTGGGACGAAGGAGAAATAACTTCGTTCAGCAACTGCTGTTGTTCATCCAGTATGCTGGGTTCTAGGGGTCTCTGAACGGATGGAAGTTTCAGCTAAAAGTAGACAAGACCATGATGAGCTTTATTTCCGTACATTCAAGCATAACTGCGCTTAGGAGAAATTAAACCAAACTAATCTTAGCAATAGCAAGTTAAAACAACGCCACCACAAACCTGACGAGACTGAAGCTGACGCATGTTTACCAGTTTGGTGCCATCCAGACGTACCATTCCAGAGCTTTAACCATATGTAGAAAATGAAAATATAAAACTATTAGACAGGTTGGTGGCAATTTAAGAGGATTGCTTACCTTGCCAATGATGCGGGTATTTTTTGAAAGGACTTTGGCTGATTGTCCGTCCCGCAAAGTTTCTTAAAATCAGTCAACGAGATTATACGTATGTTCTGCTTAGAAAAGAACTTCAGCTTTGGTGTTATGTTACATAGAGGGAACCACATGGGTCTACCTTGTTTTTGGACACCCCAGCCGGACTGGACGACGCTGGCTCCTTTTGCTTGATGACATTCATGCGAATCTTCTGAGGGGGCGAGTTATTGGGGGTGAGACGAAAACCCATATTTGGGTTTTTTCTGGCACTTCCATTCACATATTGCTTGACGTTTATGCTCGACTTTGTTTCGTGCAACAGCATACGTCCCCCTTCGGAGAGAACGAGCTGCCGACCGTTTTGTAGTGCCGTATTTAACATCTCCTTAGAGGCTTCGTCGTCGTTCTCCTGCATCATGTCTGCAATGCCGTGGGTCTTGAGCATGTTCAACGCCGAGTTTCCCAATACATTAGTATCTACCAAGGAGAAATTTGTTGCTACGACTTTACTGATTTACTTAATCGAAACTTACGTCCGCGAAGGTTTTCCAGGACATCCATTCTTTCTTCGACGGACATTTCTGTATCGTCAACCCTTTTTGTGGTCCCGGGTTCGTCCATTATTGAATTGACCGCCTCACTGGTTTCTTTCTACGAATCAAATATAATACATATTAATAATTTACCTTCTGACTATCATTCATTGCGTATGTTAATTTCTAAAGTCCAAAGGTGGGGGTATTATGGTACAATTCGGAGCTTGGAACAATTTTGTAGCAACCAAATATGGAATATTTGAGGTACATACTCTGCTTTTATGTGTCTGCCGCTGTAATTGTTTTATAGCATTCGTCGTAGTAAGAAATCGTATATGAATAAGTTTATAAGTAAGAGTAAAAACTACAAACAAACTAGCAGTATCCTGTACACACATACATATGCAACTTTGTTTCGGTACTCACCTCCGTTTCCTCGTTAAACTTTCGACTGGCCTGGGCCTGCCGTGCCGCCTCCAGTTCCGCCAACACATCTGCCTGTTCAGTGTACACGGCCAATGCAATTGGGGTCTTGCCGAATTTCGAAACTAGCGACACATCCGCCTGGCATTTTAGCAACATTCGCACAATGTTTTTGTGCTTCTTTTCCACTGCCCAGTGAAGCGGCGTCATTCGAAGCTGTGCAATGGGAAATGGTTAAGGTAACTGTTATTGAATCAAGGTATAACTTATTTCTTACCATGTCTCGAGGATTAACGCTGCACTTGAGCGCCAACAATAAGTTGACTACTCGCTCGTGTCCGTAGTAGCAGGCTAAATGCAGAGGCGTTCTGTCTACCTTTGTTTTGGCGTCCATATTGATGCCGCCTTGAAGAAGTATTTCACAGATTTCCAGTTGGTTGTTCATGGCAGCAAAGTGCAGCGCAGACATTCCCAGCCAGTCTGAGGCAAAGGGGGCTCCATGTGCAAGCGTACTTTTGACGCCAGTCACATCGCTGTCCCTTGCGCATTGAAGCAATTGTTTTCCTAGGTCCACGATAATTGAATGACCACCAGGCACGTTTCCCTTCTTTAGTTGAAGTTCCCCTTCGGTCCGCTAGACAACCGAAAAACGTAAATTTAGCCTCAATACAATACTCTTTCTACTTACGATTTCATAGTGAAGCAGGTTGGAATGCTCAGTGGGATCCATTGGATACACATTTCCATCGGCACGGAGAGTAGCGACAACCTTGCTGGGGCCGCTCTGGCTATGCATTTTAGTATGCAAAAACTTTTAGCAGCAGGATGTACCTCTTTGTAAGCATAACTACCGACCCGACGGATTTTGTGATAAAATAAGCCAATCGCCTCGATAAAAAGAAATGTTTATGTTTTCCAACCAAATTTACCAGGGATGCAGGGGTGTAAAATCTGTCGATATATTTTTGTGCACGATGGTTTTGCAGCCCTAATTGTATAGTGAAATACGCAGGGCTGTTTTGGATAACATTTGAACCATAGTGGCGGTTGATATCGCACATTTTTAAATTTCACTCTCTGGCTCACACTTTTCTCTATTTTTAATATGCAGTTGTTACTTTTAAAACAAGACACCAACTAGCTCCTAGGACTGATAGGTTTCAGTATAAAAAGATTAGTGTAATCTACATTAAAAACGTATACATCATTATGCAGAGTTGTTTTCTTTCTTGTTGGAGCCCTGTATATATTGATATCTTATCACCGATACAATGGCAGAACACGAGCTGTTAATTTCGCTAGTATTATTTTAGTTAGCAACTTCAGCGGTTGAATTCGGTTTAATTTGATTTTAGCACAGTGAACTTAAGTTTTCCCACATGTACGTAAAACTAAAAAACAATTCTACATATATATTATTTAGACGTTAGCCGAGTGCTAAAACCTTTTTAAATACCTTTATGAGTGCTCATCATGGATTCTTTAAGCGTTTGTCACCTTCATTGACAATGTAATAAAAATTAGCTGGCACATAGCACCAAAGCACACAGAAAAATTATTCCATGAAAGTAATTGTGAAAAAATGCTTCTACCAGCGCACTTATGTACATTATCAATCTGACGTCATGTGTTTGATAATGATAACTTGAAATGAGACAAATTGTTCTCCCCAGGTTTCGAACAGATAAGATAAATACGTATTTTATAGCTGTTCGTCGCAACTTACCTATTTATATTAAACATGTTTTGTTTCACATTACTGGTGTCAGGAAAAAACTATTTCTTAAGCATTATTAAAAAAAATTTAAAAAACTTTATTCTCTCTCTCTCTTGAAAATCTTTCAATACAAACCATTCGTTTCTAGAGCTGCGTGTTAAAATCATTTTTATTTTCAGATTAGTCTAGGAATCCAATATAAATATGAAGCTTTATTATTTGCTAGCCATCGCTATGGTGTATCTATCAACATACCCCAGCACTTTATTAGGATTGGCTCAAACAACCGACCCGTATAATTTAAACAAATTAAGGTAAGAATAAAATTTAAAAAGAATTAATGTACATATAAGTACATATTTACCATATTTCTCCTTTAATTTTTAGTGAAACTGAGGGTATAGACAATGTAACGTCAAGTGAGCGTTTGGACCCAATACTTTCTTTAAGTACCGTCATCGACAAAAGTTTTTCAACCGAATCGAGCACATCTGCGTCCATTAATACTGCCCTACCAGCCGACTGTTCACAACGGGAAAAGAACAGAGCACAACCAATAGCAAAAACTTCTTCACGTTTGCGAAAGTGCTGCCCACTTGGCGAAAATCTGGACATCTATCGTGAAAATCAAAGTGATTCGATCTGCGACAATGGTATTCTAAAGTTTGAACCGACTGTAATAAGCGCAGTACTGTTTGATAATTGCATTGAAGATCTGGAAATTGAAACGATTCTGTCCTATGATATTGAAATCCATGTAACAGGTAAGTCGATCTTCAACTTAAGTTTCAAACACTACAATGGTTTTAACTTCAAGAGCAGCTCCTTTCAATATGACGATGAAGAGGATGTTTTCTTTGTATTGCAAGATGGTTCACTCCTGATTATCGATCATGATAATGAATCCTATACCGTCGAAGAAAATTACTGCTTGGATATTGATAAGACGGGACATTTATTTGCCTTCACATGCATTACACAAGTTGAAGAACAAATTGCATTCGCAAAAGTAATTGCCAATTTTTGACTATTTGTACCCAATTAACGTTTCCTACTCTTTCTTTTAGGTGGTAATGGTGGCAGTTTTAATGCTAATATCCATGCCTTGCCTGCTCTTAGTTAGCTATTTGCATCTGACCCTTCGTTTACTACGTAACTTACATGGACTCTCCCTAAGTTTGATGTCTTTGTGTCTGGCTTCAGGATATTTTGTGCACTCTGTTGTACACATCTACGAAATTCCATATACCGGATTTATTGGTTACATTATACAGTTTTGTATACTAAGCTATTTCTTTTGGTACTTCTGCATATGCTTTAATGTACTTTTTAATGTGTGGTATAAATTGCCCTGCTGTATACAACTAACTAAGTCGTGGGCCACCATTAATTTTGTATGCTATTGCTTGATTGCCTTTACGGGACCGGCTACTTTAGTTGCGCTGACGGTGCAAAAAGGATTTCCAGGGATGCCATCATACTTTCTGCAAGGACTTACGGAATCTATCCGAGAATCACAGCGCTACTTTATACCTCCTGTTTCCACAATTTTAATTTGTAGTTTTTTGGTAAGCTACAGTTACAGCGGTTTATTAAAGGATTTCCATTTTTATAATGTATATATGCTGACATTTTCCAGGTTAACATAATATCGTTCTTCGGTTTTCAACGCATTAGTGGATATTCACAGGCAGAGAAGAATGATCATGCTGGACCAAGTGATGCCATATTCGATCAACAAAAATATGAAGAAGTGAAAAAGGAGTAAGCGGACTTTGGATCTGTCTAAAACAAAATCCTTCTTATATTGTTTACGTTTTCTTTTAACCTGTTTTCAGTGCGAAATGCGTTAGTTTACTGGGTATCATTATGATAGTAAGTTGGCTACTGGAAATAGTCACATTTTACTCAGGATCCAACTCTAATTACTTGCTTCTTTGCGATATGGTAAATGGTCTACAAGGAGTTTGGGTATTGCTCATATTTCTTGTAGTGCGTAGACGTCGTACAATAATATTGCGCTGGTGGTATGATCGCGGTTCACATAAAATTGAAGGTACAGAGCTACACGAGCTTGATAAAAATGTGAATCATATATAGTTGTAATATCCTGTAGCTCTTGTATAATAGAAATAGAAAAATAAACATAGTTACTATAATTTTTTTAGAATATGCATATAAATTGTTGTTTATTCCGTCTTACACATAAATATGAAATTTTTGTTCTTGTTATTTGCATACGTGCAATATATAGTGTCATATATTTTAATAGTATAGTCCAGTTAATTTTAAGAAAGTTTTACCAACTATGCTTTAAGTATGCTAATAATCTTAAAGGAAATGTGTAATTTGTTTGGGCTATTCCAAAGCAAAATGAGCCTTTTCATATTTAGTTACTGATTTACGATGGTTTTTAAATAAGGTTAGAATAAATTGGTTTTCTTACGTTTGTGTGCTACGCAGTGGCATTTGCATCATAAACTAAATGCGTATTTACATGTTATATGCGACGTAGATAGGATCCAACTGATCGGCAAGAAAACCATCCCGTAAATGCATTCGTTGTTTTTCACCACGACTGTTAATAGGCACCACTCCTGAAAAAATATCATTTCTTAATTTTACTCTTCAATCACCAAAATCCGAGTTTGTCATATATCTGACGTAGGAACACACGATCTACATTGTTATAAATCGTGCCTGCTTGTTTTTTATTATATCCGATACTCAAAGAGTACCAAATGTTATGGGCAGACTTCCGTACTATCACACTGAATCAAGTTTGTTTAAAATGTTTCCTATGCCCCCTACCATCCCTATAAGGGGCGAAAATCTGTGGCACAATTTTAAAAACATGAGAATATCAAATTACAGAATAATGGGAAATTACCATATCTACCAGATTGACGAATTTGTTATACCCGGTACTCGAAGAGTTTAAGGGTATATTAGATTTGTGGGGATAACGGTTGTGTGTAACGCCCAGAAGGAAGCGTTTCCGACCCCATAAAGTATATATATTCTTGATCAGCATCAATAGCCGAGTCGATATAGCCATGTCTGTCTGTCCGTCCGTCTGTCCGTCCGTCTTCATTTGCGCCTATATCTCAGAGACTATTAAAACTAGAGCAACCAAGTTTTGTATCCAGTCTCCTGTGTGATCACACTACTCCAAATGTATTTTAAAATTTCGCCCCGCCCCTTTCCGCCCGCACAAAGGACGAAAGTCTGTGGCGTACACAATTTTGAAGATACGAGAAAACTAAAAACGCAGAATCATAGAGAATGACCATTTCTATCAGAGTGTTGAATCTGGATCAGATCGGATAATTATTATAGCTACAATGAAGAAAACCATTTCGAAAGTCATCGTTCCCTCTCGCTCTCTCTCACACGCGGCCCTGTCTGCTTTGCTTATTCGTTTAAATGAGCGCCTAGATCTCAGAGACTATAAGAGCTAGAGCAACCAAACTTTCTATCCAAGCTCCTGTGATATCAATTCAGCAAAAGTTTATTTCAAAATTTTGCCACGCCCCCTTCCGCTCCCACAAAAGACGAAAATCTGTGGAATCCACAATTTTTAAGATAAATGAAAACCAAAAACGTAGAATCATGGGAAATCACCATATCTACCAGATTGTCGAATATGGATCAGGTCGGATCAATATTATTGCCAGAAGAAACAAATTAAATTTCAGTGGCTACGCAACGCCTGCCAAGCGCTGACTCATGCCCTTTCTCTCTCTGTCCTAAACACTTGTACGTCTCAAATATCTAGTTATACATGTAGAAATTTAGAAGCAGATGTAAAAAGTATATGCAAACAAAATTGAAAACATGTATAATATTCCAAAAATGATTTGACTTCATTTTTTGAAATATTATTTTTTGCCCAAAATTTAATTTGTCCCTTTTATGAACATATAATAAATTGCATAAATCGTAAGCTCATATATGTATGTATGTATATACTGACTGAGTACCGAGTATAAGGTAGAGCAGCGGCCTCTTGCCGCGGCGCACAACGTTTCCCCTCGTTTTAAATCGGATCATTATTATAGCCAGTAGGAACAAATGAAATTGCAGCGGATACATAGCGCCTTCCCAGCGCTTACTCATTCCCTCTCTCTCACACACTCTAATTCGTGTAGTGTGCGCCGTCTGGCGAGGGAAATGAGATAGCAACACACTCATACTGACTGAGTATCGAGTATAAAGGTTTTTATTTTTGTACGAACCTGGATCAACAACCACAACAACGCCAACTATTAGTTGGTGATCTTCCAATACTGTATTTGTGACCAGGGGAACTAAGTCCAACGCTTCCGATTCATTGCCATCGAGCTCCACAACTACGACCAGCAAATTGGTCCAGGTAAAAACGGCACTGCAAAATAATTTTGTAAAATAAATTTTATTAGCACATATAATGTTGTTCTTACCATTCAGCGATTTTTTTGTGACACCGCATCACTGAATTTTCAATATCAATTGGATGATAATTCATGCCCCGTAAAGAGATCACTTCATCAACAGCTCCAACTACATACACTGCATCGTGAGCTCTTGGTCATTGGAGTTGCCGGCACCACTTACTATACTATGCTCTGAGTTTCCACCCAACGAAGCGTTAGAAAAGTTTATTTGCAGTTGACTTATGGAATTCAAGGATTCAGTATCACTGTCACGACTAGCCACACTTGGTGTGGTCTCATCTAGTAACGAAGCTGCCTGTGAACACTCAGTGCGCCGCAAAAAACCCAAATACCCAGTTCGTGCGTATATCTCAGATGTAGCCCCAGTCACCAATTTAGCGTTAAAATGATCATTGTAGTCAGTTTCATCGCCATATATGGTGAAGTATCCATTTGCATTATGAGGCGCTTGTACCTGTCAAAAACATGTGTGTTGGAGATATATTATATTAATTTCAGCGCAAGTGAAAAATCAGTTACAACTTTACCCAAATTTCTCCCGTGTGAATCGCCACAGTGTCCTTTAGTATCGGGATTAGCTATTATAACTTTTACGCCTGGTAGAAGTTTACCCGATTCAATTACACACAATGAATTTGGTGCACCACGTTCAACTAATGCCACGCGATTGTTACGCAACGCTCTCATATCTACATAGACCTGAGCACTTTCCGCAGAACTAGCCCCTTGCACACAAATAGCAGGATTCACACGACACCCAAAGGAAGTGGAAACACATCGAGTGTTCAGACCAAGAGCCTGGAATAGCTTGCAAAATTGTTGTGTCAGCTGAACTCTTGGGCGCTCCTCTGCTACTACAACACATGTCCGCACGCATCTTAGGTCTATATTTCTTTGCTTCAAAGAGGGTATAGAATTGCTTAGTGCCTTAGTGCACAATTCTATCACACCATATGAACAAAACGTGTCGCGAACACGGTGCTGCGAAAGGGTTGACAACCACAAACTGGGATTAGCTTCAACTTCGTAAGGTGCTATAAGTATTGAATGGTGACCACTGTACACCCCAATCAGAGTCCACATTACAAATCCAAGACCACAATAAGGATCCAGACATAACGCAACATGACGAGACGGATAAAGTTCACAGGCCAATTTTAAACTGGCACACAGACTAGAAAGAGATCTGTTGAATTGGGGATTATTAATATACATATCTACTCATCAAACGAACATTCTAATTACATACCGATGCGTTATATTGACACCACTAAGACGTCCACAGGTTGATACACTAAAATCCAAATAAGCGCTAGAGTCAAAAGAGACTGTGGCTATGCCGGCATATTTGCGTTTTGGATTATCATCAATATCTAATATAGGCGGCCATGTCTTTGGGTCAATAGAAGTTGCAGCTTCTCGGGATTTGAGTAACTTAATAATCGGTTGTATAGAGAGCACAATGCCACTTTTTGATACATCAACAATCATGCGCACAGTGGGCAAAGTAGTGTTAAGGTTTTGAGGATGGGGCGGTTCTTATGGTTATAGGTATTGCTCCCAGATAGAGACAACCATAAAATGCGCATAGTAAATCGAGTCCAGGGGAAATATAAGTGCTGGAAGTATGAAAAGAACAACAAATGAAATGCTTCATGTAAATTTAATTTCTCCTTTTGTAAATTTTTACCAACGTGATCACCAGGCTCAATTCTTCCACGTTCTTGTAGCAAAGCCGCTATCTTCTCGGCCCGTTTATGTAACTCGGAGCATGTCAACGTTTTGGCAATGGCACCTACAGTGTAGGAGCAAAATATTATTTGTTTATACATTCATAGTAAGAACTTACCCTTAGAATTTAACAGAGTAAATATAATATGATCTGGTGATGTATTGGCGCGCCAACGGAGTACTCCTGTTATTAGTTGAGGCTGTGTATAGATCAATATGATGAACATGAACACTATTTTCTATGGTGATGTTGACAAACCTTACGCTCACAATCTTCAGAGGACAATCCAACGTCTCGTCCGTGTGCTTCAGCCAAACGATTACCCTGCACTAAATTTCCAACCATCACAGAGGCTGGTCCTACACCCGTGTCTGTAATACCACAGCCAGATGATGAGCTTAGTTTTGCGGTAGTTTGCACACCTTTTTTGTTTGTTTGGGGAATGGTTAGTAGTTTGTTTGTTGATTTTGTACAAGGATCGATTATGTAAATTATTAATGAAAGCAAATACATTAGTTATGTTGTCATTTTGGTGTTTTGTTGTAGATTTTATACAGTGTTGTTATTATTTTGTGTATTTTTGCAGTGAGTGTTGTATTGGTCATAGAAGCAATCGCAGCATTGTTGTAGTGTTGTTGGTGGTTAAAAATAGAGGAAAGCAATATTTGTATTTTAATCAGATAACGAAAGCACAGAAAGTCCAGCAAAGCCAATTATTAAAACAATTAAAACCACTTTTCAGTTTAGTTTAGCTGAGAACTCACCTTGATGTAACTCCCTTGGCTTTGGCAAGTTAGTAACGCACGTATGTGGACACATCAATACGTTTGCAGGGTGAAGGGATCCTTCTAAAAATCGACGCCGTGCTTCACATAAATGTATGCCCCCGAGTGGAGTCTTCGGCAAATGATTCGGTGGCACTAATGCTAAGCAATATATCCCAACCTGATGTATGGAATCTACAGCTTGAAGAACACGCGACATCCATTGGAAACTTTCCTCCTCAGAGCAATCGGGTCGCTGTTCAGCAATAACACAGACGCGCTCATCGCGAAGTACTTTAATGCTAAATACTGCAATGCGTCCTCGGTAAATGAAACGCATGGGTTCCACTGCTAATACTGTGGCTATGATGTCATCCGCATTATGTTTTCGTCCTGTAACTGTCATAAGCCCATCCCGGGAACCGCATACGAACACTAATCCTCCAGGGCCAAGAAATCCCAAAAGGCCTGACCTGACGTAGTATTCATCGCCAATGGGTTTCGTAATGTGGCCAACAATTCCCGTACCAGTACTCTCTTTCGTTTGATCAAAGTCTTCCAATATGGGTTGAACTTTAAAAGTTGAATTTGTCATTCCATCAAGCCCAAAGTAACTGGCGCTTGTTGAACCACTCGTAACGCATATTTCTCCAACTTGATCCGTCTTACACAAGACTGGGGCCCCCTCTGATCGATGACTACCATTTGTGCAGCTGGCATGACTTGACCACAGTCCTGCAATGTTAAGGATGTGAGTGAATCTTCACTATCCACTCTTACTACACCGTGTGAAAGAGCTGCCATGGAGAGAACACCGCGTCCTGTGGCTGATTGACTAAACCCACATGACCCACGACCTGGACGACGAAGTGAAACGGTAAAAACTTCTGAGCTACTTGCGCATGGGCATATGGCGTCTGTGCGTAAACCTTTTGCTTGAAATACGTTCAAAAACTGATCACACGATGAAAGTGACCAAGGATTGGCTCCGTCGGCTACTAGTAGCATACGCAATGAAGATAGAGATATGTCCTTGTGATCTTTAGTAGCCAATAAACCCAATGCAAGTCACGGCTCTTGACCAAACGCGGGAAGCCCTTGCTTTCGTGATTAATTGCATCCAGCTTGAGGGGCGCAACTACATAAGGCATAAGGTGCGAAAATAACATGCACCTCAGAACTGAGGTCACGACAGCGTGCCGCAAGCCATCTCTTTTAAAATCTAGACACAGATAATGGTTTCCCCTTCGTGTAGTGACAGGCCATAGTTAATGCGGCAATGATTGATCATAGAAGCCCGCGTCACAGTCACACCTACAACAAATGTGAATATGTGATAATAACGAACTTTTTTTCTAAATACTGGTTGCACCACTTACCCATAACACTGCCTTCCTTATCAGTGTATATTCAATATAAGACGCTGCTGAATCATCGATGCGTAAGTTTCCAACATTGAATTCTTTAGGGGGCTTAGGCAAGTGTTCAGTTACAAACCACTGCAAGCGGGGCCATCCCTTTAGTTTCGCAATTTCGCCAGTTGTGGTTGATTTGGGTAGACCTTTCAAGCAAGCCTCTGATGTTAGCGCCACAGTTATGCCACAAGAACTAAGCAAGAATCCAACTTGCTGGGGAGGTGTGTCAGAGCTGGACAGTGGTAGCTCTATTGGTAAAGGGACCAAGCCACGAAACATACAACCATACCAGGCTGTTATAAAACTGAAAGTATTATTAGCTTAGAATGTGGTCTTTATGGTCCTTGAACAGGTCTTTGGTAACTAACCTCAATGGATCATTATTTGGATAAACCAAAGCAACACGGTCGCCCGGCTTCAATGTTACTTGCTCGGGTCCTTTGCTAAATATCTTCGTGGACAATGCATAGGCTATCTTTTGTGCACGTGACAGCAGCTTTCCATATGTCAGGGTGGTTGTTATTTTACCATTGGGATCAAGCACCGTAGCCATGGGACTTTTAAATGAATTTGTGCCATAGCGCTGGAGGGCGCATTCCAGCGTGCGTGGAAGTCCTGCTGGTATCGAGAGTTGCTCGCCTTGTACGGGAGTCATTGTGCTGCCTTCCGGTTTTGGTGCATTGGGATCCTTAGTATTCGCTGCAATCTCAAGCTCAATGTCGTTGTCCTCATAGAATTCGGGCAGTGGCCGCCGCTTAGGCCTTTTAAGCGTGTTTAGCAGTTGTTGTATTTTAGCAGAAACCTTCCATTTACCATTTGCATCTGGGTCGTTAAGTTCACTTTGGGATACATTCACATATCGTGTAACGCGGTCAGCAATGCGATGTGCATTATTAAACTGTGTGATGTCTGGAGCGTTGACTAATAAAAGAGCGGAAAATTAATGCTTGCTTGTACAGAGTTCAACTATTTAAGGGGATGGGTCGACGTGCAGCTGACTTTAATTGACCATAAGAAAATTGGTCTCTATCTATTGTGCATGAATGATTTGTTCTGACACAAACATATGTATTTGCACTTGTGATGAAACCAAATCCTTTTAGTGAGCTTTGCATATATCTACAATTCACACAGCTACTCACATTGCTTTTGCTTAAATGCTTTGTCCGAAAAGTCACTATCTCGCTTGTAAGCAATAGGCGGTGACTCCATACTTGATGTATCAGATGTTGGCTGCGCAAAAATAGAAATTTTAATTTTGAAATCTAATAATTTTAATTGACTTTTTTCCTTGCAATAACTTATTTTATCTAGATTTATTATAAATCTAGATTTTATCCTTACTGCTAGTTACAGCTATTATCAAATCTATACTCACAAGTGGGGGCAAATTTTGAGGTGGCCTTCTTTCAGCCGCACTGTTCGATGATGAATACTTCTGATTTGGCGTTTGTGACTGTTTAACATCAAGCCGCAGATGCTGCTGCGAGCTCATGGATGATTCACGAATTGGTGGTTTTATTATCGGTTCTGGTGGTATCATGCTATTGCTTATGTGATCACGCGGATAATTGTACTCCTTGTCAGGGGAAATAGTTTCCTCTGGTATGGATTCGTCATCTGTAGATGAGTCCAGCTCATCATTACAGCCAGGACTACGGTTAAGCACAGATGTGCGTTTTGATGGCATCGGAAGACTAGGTTTTGGTCGACCTTTAAGTGCTGCTAAGGCCTGCTGTACGGCCTCCTGACGTACCTCTACAGTTTGAATTTACGCTTATTGTAGAAATAGTTTTAATTATTAGGATAGACCTACCCGAATGATAACGTTTCTCATTGTGCGTTACTTTGCGCTGTGTGCGTCGCTGCCGGTGTTGACTATTATTTGATGAGGCTTGCGACTGATTTTGAAAACCGCTCGGTTCGCGAGTATTCTGATAGCCTGGATCACCGACTGCACCACCTTGCGGTCGCATATTTTTCATAGCCAGGTGTCCCTGCCGCTCCGCTCTGAGCGGTTGCTGATGCTGTTATGGAGGAAGACTGATGGAAGTCTAACTTTTGGAATGTCTTTGCTGTGAAGAGGATAGGGAAGGTACTTCGGTCACATAACTATAGCCTTCACTGGAGACTATGACACCATCATTATTGATGTTTCCGTGACTGTTGCTATTATTGGCATCTTTAACGTTGTAATATGGCGGTGGTGGCGTAATTTTGCTTTGTCGACGCTAATAGCTGTCCATAAAGTATGCAGGAAATAACTAAATGGCACAATGTTAAAATCATCTAATGTCGTACATACCTTCATGCTTTTTAGAAACGGTTGCAATAACTTGGCTCGTTTCTTTCATAGCCTCTGCGTGATGTCGCCTGAAATAATGTAAGGATATATCATATAAGATGTATGTGTGTATGCACAAATAGCTAGAAGCTACGAGAATAAACATAAACGTTTAGCAACATCATTATTCTACTTTTATTAGATATGCACAATTTTATATGAGTAGTGTGTGAATGAATAGACTTATACTTGTATGAGAGAATGCACAGATGCTGATAAAATATTTAAAATCATGTTTACACCAAATTCTGTTAGGCGTATGAATGATAATCACATCCATTTATTTATTTCAATCATTCTTTTATCACTTTACATATGTAAGCCCTACTAAATTGAACATACACGAATATAATATACATAGAAATCAAACCAATTATTTGTTTTAATAAAATTTCGTAAAAATACGCTGCTGAAGAAGCTCAGTAGGTCTACAATGGCTTAAAATGCGCCATATATGTTGGAAGCTTTATATGTTAAAGATGCAAAATGATTAACTGCACAATATTGCACAGAAATATATGTACATGTTGTACTTTCATGGGTAATCAAACATGAAAACTAAATATGTACATATGTATGTGCATATGTACATATATACATATGGATACAATTAAATGACCTTCTGAGAGCTCTAAATCTAATTCAGCGAGCTTCTGCGAATATATCCAGGCAACGAGGAAGTAGACTCCATGTCAAAGAATTCGAATTCGTTGCAAAATTGTATTTGGTTCTCTTTTCAAAAGCGTTCAACTTTTTAGGTAGGCGCAGTACACACACACCCAAAATGAGACACCGCTACTTTCCCACTTCGTTGTCAAAAATCGATCGATTTGCCATTCATTATGCTTCACATCTTGCTTCGGAAAATTAACAGATCCGGAGCTTCTGAAATTTAATCCAGCAGGGTCGATACTATGTGATAGTTTTTTAAATTCTTAATTATAATTTGCACAGGAAAAGTAAACAAAGAAAAAGTAGCAGTACAAAATCGATTTTGTGCTGTGCTAGATCTAGCGAAATCTCCGATAAATGTCCAAGTCACAGCCCTGCGGCGAGACCTTCATCGATACATCGAATGAAAACCATCGACGCGACGAAGGTATCATTGCTGTGTTTACCAAATATCAAAAGTGCACGCGCCAAAAATAATGTGCAACCATTATTTTTATATATATATTTATTTCGTTTAATTTGAATAGAGTTACGGCGACCACGAATTTAGTTCAGTTTAAAGTGTTTGTCCAAGCATTTAGCATTACATTATACTCGATAGTTGCTAAACAAGCGATCAATGAAGATCATTAGTCAACGATAGTCTGGGAATCTTTGTGTATAATATAATGGGTTAGTTAAATTGAAAATTTGCAATGCCATTTATTGAATTTTTGCTATAATGTGCAGAGAATTTCAAACTACAAGATGAGATACAGTCATTGAAAGCCCCGGGTCAACATTATGAAAATATGTTGAAGCTGACTGGCAAGTACGAACTACGCGATTTTTCCAACGAAGACGTGTCCCTTTTGAACAAGAGAGCACAATTGTGGGCGTTGACTTACGCGTTCACGAGTTGGATTTAAACTATTTACTTGAGTTCTACTATGAACTAAAGAAAGACCGCATAGAAAAAGCAACTTGAATATCGTGCGCATGCAGCAAACAGATCTGCAGCGCATTACGACTTCAATCGACGAAGCAGCTAAAGATGGAAGCTGCATTGGAACGTAGGTAATCATGATCCCATTATACATATAGTACGATATATACGAGTATACATATATAAATTAAATGCACTTCTTTGCACTATGGAATTTAAATCCACGGCTGAAAAAGAATTGATTCCTGATGGAGCAGTTCAGCAGCAGCGCAACAATCAACTGTCTACCAAAGAAAACTTGTTGATTAGTACAGGCAGAGAGCTCGTAAAATGCTGAGACGGACTTCAATATTGAGAGAGTATTATACAAAAAGTTCATTCGCTGGAGCTTGCGGAGTGAAATATCTGAATTTGTTTTATAGAAATTCTTTAGATGTATTCACTCAGTAATGCAAAAACACTTTACAATAACATAAAATCACTCAAATTTCAAAAGTGCTTGCTTCGGGTTACATATGCGCATATTATATACTCATTCCAAAATGTTCTTTCTGTGTGATTCTACGTAATGGAGGATACAAAAGGTTCAATTGCTTCTAGTTTGTGTCGTATATTTATTTAAAGGATCATGTTTGAAAAAAAAACTTGAAAACCAATTAGGTATCAGCTGCTTAAAGCATACAAAAATTGTGTTCTGTTCTTCCATGCCATTGCTCAAATGTATGTATGTATTTCCAATTTAGTATATGTTTCATATATATTGGTGTGTATAGATAGAATTAGTAATTTCATATTCTTTAAGTTGTTGCTTGTTGTTATGTATATAAAGGGCGGGTATGTGGCAGACAACATTTCGGCTAGCAACGCGCTCTACGCCACAGGCCTACTCCACGTTTTAAGCCAACTCCTAGCGGAACTCGGGAGTATCGTCCTGTGTTATGTCTCCGTACTTCCAGATGGCCAAATGAGCGGCTAAAGCAGCTTCTTGAGCGGCCCTATACTGATCCACAAGATCCTTGAGCTTTCGCTCACGACGTTTTTCAGCCAGTACAAGGCCTTCGGCAACGAGTTGCTTGCCGAAGTCAGTTTTAGTCGTTGGATCATGTAGTGTGGCCAAATTTGGTGCACCGGCCACCTTTAACTCCACATTAAGCTGCACTTTATGATTCAAAACGTCTTCAGAAAAAGCGCGTAGGGCTTCCTCCTTATCCTCGTTGTCAGCAGGCAGAGCAACTAAAGCCAAGGCATACTCCGTAGCATATGGCTTCTCGCTACTGAAGGCTGGTGGCAATGCAGCCAAACGACTGGTGGGCAGGGTCTAAAGGAAAAAAAAATACATTATCATACCGCAAAAAAAAACATATTTTATAATAATGTCGCTACTAGAAGACATATGACAAAGCACGATTCGGGTGCCCCCAGTAACTCTGAGCACTTTCTTCACACGTTAGTTATTACAGCTACTGTAGACAGCGGTTGAACCAAAATATATGGCGCATCCTTTGTACCGTTGTAGAGAATTCCTCACGGCTCCGAACAGAGCACACATTTGGCGTTACTGTAGAGTTTGGTCCACACCCTCGTGAAAAGTCAGCACGTCACACGCAGAAGCAATATTAATATAGCAAGCTTATGACTCATGCGTTTCACTTCGAGACGGAAACGGATCTAAGGAGCGTGCATATTATTTTCATATTATCTATAGTCGTACGCTTACCTCCTTATTACCGTAATCGATGTACAAAACGGTAGCGTTGCTTCCCTGAATTCGTTCCACCTTGGCGCGATACCATTGATTGTCGAAGGTGAACTGAGCGGCCACCAGATCGCCACGTTTAGGCGTGTATGATCCAGCGATGGGAGGATTGCCTTGGAAGTCGGCATGTAGCTTGCTCATTAGTGTTTCGAGCTTGGGGCCGTTCTCCACCGACTGTGCGAAGAATGTTAGAGTCTCGGTAATTTCAGTTACAATTACATTTTCGTAGTTGACTTTGCGCTCTACCAAGACTTTTTCATCCTTTTCCTCTTCAACAACAACCTTCTCTTCGGGCACTTGCTCAACATAGTTGGTCCAAATGTTTTTCTTAGCCGCCTTGGCACGATCCTCGGCACTCGTCAACAGGCGATAGTATTCCGACTTTCCTGCACTAAAGTGCACTTCGGCAAGACCTTCTTCCACAAGAGCAACTGAAAGGTTGGCCCCGCTGTCGGTCCATAGCCAGCCAATAACTGAAGAGCCTGCCTTGTCAGTGGTATCAATATGTACGGAAACGTCACGTTGCAAAACACGCTCGCGTGTAAATGTAAGAGCTTCATCACCAAACGGTTCTCCTTCTTGGGCAGGTACGCCATTCAAGGCAGGGCGAGACGAGCGCGGACAAGATATTCCAGCTAACAGGAATGTTACCAGACAGCTGTCCTTTGGCACAAAAATACGCAGACGGGAGCCGCTCGCAACAAACTCGACGATGGCTTCGGATCGAAGTGCACGCTGCCACGAGGGCAAGTACTGAACCTTGATTCGGGAATGGTCAACAGTCAGATCGTTCACACGCAATGTAGCGTTATCCTTCTTTGCGTGTAGTCCCTTCAGTCCCTTGATAGCTTGCTGCTCAGCAGCAATTAGTTGATCGTAGGCGGAAGATCTCTGATCATCATCTTGGCGATAGCGTACGCATGTAGCTAAGCCCTTTGCCACCATAGCTTCAGCCACATTTTGACCACCGATTAAAACTGTGTAACAGTACTTCTCAGGGAAATTTTCACGAGGCGGCGAGATGTAATCCAGATTACACTGCACTTTCTTGTTAATAAGTTTCTTACGCAGGAATTCGCGAGCGTCGAACATGTGCGGAATCTCATAAAGTGGCCGGTAGTTCTTTCCACGCGGTGGTGCTTTTACAATTTCTTCGCCATCCGTGCCAACCACAGCACGTTGGTCACGTGGTGGTCTTATTGACGAAAAGAACACCTTTTTAACGTGGCCATTCGAAAGACGCACATTGACAGCATCGCCATTAAAGACTTCAATTACTGTGCCTCCAAAGTCTTTTTCCTTCGAGTTAAAAGCGGGTGTTTTCGCTTGATAGTCTTGCCACTGACGAAGGCGTTTTTCCTTGGCAATACGTTCCGCAGCACGTAGCTTATCCGCACCTGCAAACGGAAGAAACAAATTTATAGAGTTGAAATATTGAAATCAATTAATAACAATTTTTACTTGAAACTGTGGATGTCGGCGGGGTGAAATGAACACACTGGCAATATGAATCTGCCACAACATTCTTGGAATCCGTCATTTATATAGCAACCGATTGTTCAGTAATGCAGCACATCGCAAGGTTATGTACCAATGGGATGCTACGCTGAGCAAACGAGCTGCCAACTTGTCTATGAAAACTATTGGTTGGATTTTACACTCACCTGTCTTCATTACAGCCATGGACCAGTCCACGCACTTGGCTAATCCTTCACGCAACAGCGACTCTGCAATGTTACCCTTTGGATACAGAATCGATCCAATGAAGTTCGAGTTGTTAACCGATTCCAGTCGGATTTCAACATCACGTTGCAAAAGGCGTGTCTCTACGTAGTAGCGCGCCTCATCTGCAAACGGCACCTTGACGCTTAGGTCGGGCTTGCCATCCGCATCGAGCTTTACGCCCGGGCAACGAATTCCAGATATCATGAGAGTTATATAATGAAAATCGGGCAGCAGAAATGCTCGCACAGTTGAACCATCTCGCACGTGTTCGATGATAGCCTTGACAGGTTTTCCTCCATAGACATCAACAATATGGGCAGGATTCTCGTGAGCCCACTTGATGTTACGAACCTTTTCTGCGGCGTTCACATTATGCGACCACTTACCACGGCCTGCGGCACGAGCTTGGTCCTCCAGTTCAATTAAAGTTTGTTGCTCAGGCGTGGGGCGTCCTTCGCGGCGGACAGACACCAAACCCTCGCGCACAATTGACTCGACCACATTTTCGCCAGTTTCCTTATCTTTTCCAATCCATACGAAGCCATACTCCCGATTGGAATTGGCGGGCTTGTCAAAAGTGAATGTCACTTCAACGCCGATCAACTTCTTACGCAGAAATTCCCTTGACTCCCAGGCCCAAGGTTCGTCTTTAGTCTCGTCACCGCCAGCACCGGGACGACGAGCTAGTTTTGGTGCTAGGACATGTGAGAAGGTAATTTGTTTCTCCGGAGGTGGGGCACCCTTGGTGGCGCGTATTACTAATGTGTCGCCAGAGAGCACCTAAAAAAGAGTGGGTTGGTGGTTTAAAAACGAGAACCGAAGTGAGGTTAAAATGACATGCACATGTCGGTAGTGGTGGGCTTAGTATTTTTTCGACACTATCGGATGCTATCGTCTATAGCCTATTGTTTCATCTCCTCCATCACTTGAAAGTGCTATCGATATTTCGTATTTATTTAAATGTTTGTATTTTTAAAAAAAAACGAAAATCAAGTTAACTGGAACATTTTAAAGCTTTCTACTTATGGATCAGTAGAACGGTCGAGTTTGAATACCGCCTGCAGCAGAATTTGCCTAGGCATTTAAATCTTCTTATGCTTCCTATACACATAGGTTTTGAAGACAAAAAGGGCGGTCTTTTTTTCTTAAAATGCTCAACAGGTTTTGCAGTTAAAACGTACGGGTGTCGGTTTGTCACACCGTCTGTTTTTCCTACTTTCTATAAACGGATCGGCAGAAAATTGTTATCACCGTACGCCAGGACTAAAATGTGCACCGATTGTATTTAAACGTCTTAAAATATGAAATGGGCAGTCAAGTCATTAATGTCCAAAGGAGAAATTTAGGAGAATGTATCTTTTATTTATTTATTTTATATACATACGTACATACATGCATGTTCATGTATGTAATATGCTTGCATGTTGGGACGAAATACTTCCCGAGGGCCAATGTATTTGCCGATGAGGTTAGGAACGAAAAAATGTCCACATACCGAGTAATACTTTTTATAAAACAGAAACATACCCATATTTGATGTATTTGACAACGATAGCAACCACAAAAATGTTCGGAGTAAACAGCGCGATTGAAATCGACCAGAAACACCGGCAAACTGTGCTGATGACGTTGCCAATGTCCACAACAACAACAATAACCTCTTAGGCACACGAATGAACCAACACATATACATACGCATACGCATACGAAACTAGCACCGCACCGAAGAAAATCTGCCAGGTTGGCACCTTCGATAACTTTCATTTCTTCTTTGGACTAGCGTGTGCAACGTGTCACTCATACACTCACAGAGTCAATACGCACGTCTCTTTCGCACTTGTCAGAGCTGCACTCGCACTCGGTAATTTTAACAAGCCGCCGCATTTGCCACGCTGATGACAGATAATACATTTATTTCTCTTCCAAATTGTGAGGAAGTTCCCTAATCCTTACTCCACGCACAACCTTAATACGCCCAAACTCCCTTTTATTGAAATGAACTTACTTGTTTCACAATTCCGGACAACGTCTTCGCTGGGGCTGGAGGCACACCATCTTTTGGTGCTCCGGCAGCTGTCACGGTGTTGGCTGCTGTTGCCATTTTACGTAGAAATGCGGGTGAGATTTTTACCAAAAGGCCCTTACACAAGGCTGTAATAAGCGGATTATATTTGTCACGTTACTGACTGCTTCTAACTTAATTAAGTTATTTGAGCAAGGAGGAGCCACACACAAAATCGTCCGAATTTTCACAGCAACTGTGGGGTCGTGCTGGGGATGTTGATATTTTAATACATCGATATATCTTTATCTATCGAGTATCTGGAAACTATTGATGCCGATGGCTTGTTCACATCTCTCTCTACACAAAATGTATTTTCAGATTTGTATGAAAAACGATTAAAAATTCGATGCGATGCAGGTAAATAACAAATATTCGATGTGTGCTGGGATATGTATGGCTCTAAAGTGCCTTTCTGCTGATTTTAGCAGATCATTTTAACCAGTTTATCGATACCAAAGACAAATTAAAACCTTTTCTAGCACGGGTGTTCGAAGATCAGTGCCGCGCCGTAACACACATCTCTAAATAATAAAAAAGTAATGAGCCGCGCAAACAAATTGTTTGGCGATAAAGCCTTCGAATTGCTGAAGGACCTAGAAAGGTCATCTCAAACCATTCCCGCTTTTGATGACGATGGAGTGCGCCAAGTACTTGAAGAGATAAAAGCTATTTTCGAGGAGAACGTCGCTCAGGCTTCCAGCTACAACAGCTCGGGAGATCGGAGTTTGTGGCCGCTGCTAATTACAGACATGCGGCGTTGCAGCGGAACAAACGTTGTTTACTGGCTTACTTGTATGAGCGCAGTAAACGCATCAAAGCGCTACGATGGGAGTTTGGACCAATTTTACCTGGCGATATTAAGCAGGCTCTATGCGAGCCCGAGGTTCAGTTTTCAATAATTACTCCAAGTCTTTGGCAGCCTACATGTGCATCGCTGGCTGCAGCCAGGGGCAGGGTATTGATCTAACAAATAATCTACGCCCTCCCAAATCTCTCTACATTGAGGTGCGCTGCATGGAGGACTATGGAAAATTTGAATTGGATGATGGAGAGCTAATTCATCTGAAGAAGAACAGTCAGCACTATTTGCCGCGGGCCCAGGTGGAGTCTCTTGTGCGACAGGGCATATTGCAGCACATAGCTTAATGGTAAAAACTAATTTAGATAGATATTTAAATATGAAAGTAATAAAAAAATTTACAGATCCGTGCATATTTTACTGCCGATATATCGGTTAATCGTGTAACTGGCGTGGAAACATCGATTGGGGTCTAGTCTGTCAGCTGTTCGCCGGTCTTACGTGACGCCTCTCGTCTTTTCGTTTTAAAGAATTTAAAAATTTAAATTTGATTAAAATGAATCAGGCAGATGTAACTAAATTGATCTCACAGCTTCGGATTGCTGTGAGGCCCAATCAGCGTAATTTGAAAAATGCAGATGGACCTGAGGGGCGCTTGCTGAAGCTACGTAAAACTGTTACTGCCTTGATGAAGCATGAGCGTATTGAACTGTACTACAATCGAGCCGATGAAGCTCGTGGTTACGCCGAACTGGTGTGTATAAATTTTGAATGCTTCTTCAATTCCAATTAAGTTTAATACATCCCATTTCGATTCGAAAACAGCTAATTTCCAATGCCATACGACATGGGGACCGTCATAAGGCCACTATGGAACTAGCTGATTATTGGCTCCTGGAGAAACAGCTGGTACATAAGCTGTTTAAAGTACTAGTTCCCCGCTATGAAAACTACAATGTATCTTACACTCGAATGTACAAAGCTCCTCGTGATTATCCGGGAATGTACTACAGGCAGTCGGTGCTAGAACTTCGTGGCAATCCTTACCCTTCCCTATTAATGGATCAATCACAGAACCGTAATCTGCTGCACAATGTGCTCCTTGATGAGGCCAGGAAAGAGTTTAGGCGTTCAAAGTTGGCTGACTTAGTTAAATAGGAAATCAAACTACTCTCTTTGTTGCCACTTGGATTGTTTATGTTTAAGACTTAAAAACCAATTTATTATAAATACATAAGATTAACGAACAACATTCATTGAGCCCTTAAAAACTGGGTAAATTAAATTTGTATAATCTTTGCAAAACATATCATATCCTATGCATATGTTTACTAAATGTCGTCCCGCTAAAGCTTGCTGACATTACAGTGGCTTAAGTAGTCGGATTTCCAATCTTAAGAGTATAGAAATATGTTAGCAATCATTTTCAGTTGTCCAATTTGTGAAAAATTTGATACTTACCCTTACCAGTTAGACAAATATCGCGAACCATTTCGCACTGGCTGTAGAAAAACTGATGCTCGTTTATGGACATTGCACAGATCGGCTGAAATGGATCACAGGTTGTAATGGCCTTACATGCCGAGCTGCTCTGTTTTATTGGTAATGAGACGCAAAGCGCAAATAGTATAGACACGATCGAGATCAGGAAACAAAACAATACAATTTTTGTCGCGGCTTTGCCGGTCAAAGTAGACATTACGTGCATCTTGTCTGCTATCGTATGCCTACAAAAATCGCACCATAATTAAGTAGAGCTCTGTTTAATAATTTTGTTTTTCTGCAGAGTTTCTTTTGCACTTGCAAAAGTGATTATGTATTACTGAATATTAATGCATATATTGTATACTTGAGCACTGTGATCTCCGCTTGCACAGAGCCAAAATTGTTTTCTGACGACACTTGAAAACGGCTATCCAGCAACTGATAACCACTATATGTACATGCATTCAACCGCTGATGCATGCTGATTTGCTTTATGCTCATCAAACTCAGGGCGTTGCCATGGAAACAAGCACAGCACATTGTTACTGACCAAAGAATCAATGATAACTGTTCCCTTTACCTCTGTTCCGTTCTGTTCTGTTCTTTTCCGGGAGGTTTTGTTTATGCCACTCGTGAAATTTGTATATAAATTTGTATGGTTGTTTAACTGACTGGAACACTGCCTCTGCCCCTGTCCGCTGTGTGCACAAGTTCACGCATACAAGCTAATTTATTTTTATTTGTAATGACTCATAAGGCTAACTGTTAGTTAAAAAAGTAAACCCGGCATATGGAAGTAAAATAATAATTATAATAATAATAATAATAATAATAATACTGGTGGAGTTAGTAGACTACATCTGTAATCATGATAATCAGGACGATCCTGCTGCGTTTTCCAGAACGGCATGCAGGTTAAGAGAACATAAAACAATATAATGCGGCCTTAATGGTGACTTTTAGAGAAGCACCATGACCATGAAGTCGATTGATTGAATTTAGTTTGCACAACTATTCAAGCCATCTAATGAAATCGTAAGGCCTGACATAAAGTAACGTCGGCAACGTCATCAATTTCCTTGTTAAAGGTGCGGTGCGGTGCGGCGACGTCAGGTGACTTAATTACATTTGCATTATTAAGTTTTATGATAGCAGTTGGAGCCCATAACGCCTACATACTGACCTCAGGTTACTGGTAACGACGCGTCGCAGTGCAATTAAAAAGGCATACCATACCGTAGCATACCGTAGCTCTGATGAAGGGGCACATACATGAAGGTACATTGTACATACATATGTATGTACATATTTACTGCCCTTCATTTGCGAAATATTGCGTTATTCCGTATATTTCTTTTTACTTGAATATATATTATATATGTATAGTCGAACAAATTTTCTGAAGAACAACACGATTTTAATGTTGGATTATTAAATTGCATTGCTAGCATATAATTTCTATGGTATATCCACAAAGATTATAGATATAATGACAACGTATAGACAACTGTTTGCATTTTTTCTGAGGCTTTGGTTTTATTTTATGGTAAGGAAATGGGACGAACAGAAATACGGATAGACAGGCTCTTCAGTGGTATGGAAACGCATTCGATGGGAGGTCATTACAAAAAGTTCTTCAGCCTGGTACACCATACATAAGACGTCCTAACGACCAGAGAATGCGTGTAGGGTGGAGCTTGCATTATGATATTATGCTTCACTGCTATCACGCTTCACTGAATCGGACCTAAGGTTTCCTACGAGGTTGTGCCTTATCTAGATCTAGTGATTAGACACTTAGAAAGAATGCGAGCATCGAGATTAGCCGCCATGTAATGTAAACTTACATATGTATGAATGTATGTATAAATATATACATATGTATGTACATATATGCGTACGTACATCAAATGAATTTGAGTGTTAGCAAATGGGATAGGTTTTGGCAGTATCGTGTGTTATTTATATATGTTAAGAAGCCTGATTTCCATTAACTTAAACTGTTATAAAGGGGTTGTTAACTGCTGTTTCGCTGTCATATATAGTTCTGTATTTTCCGTGCAGATTGTACTTATTCATGTGTGTACACATGTATGTATGTATATATGTAAATCCATCCATCCAAACGTTCAGCCTGGGATGTACGAATTTTCGCTTGTGCAAGCACACGCCACGCCACGCACACAGCAGCAGCAACCGTTGAAACGGTTGAAACGCCACAGCATTCACAGGATAAAAATAGAGTTTAGAATATTTTTATATGTGGAACATGCGCAGCTCATTGATAAAAATCCTCAACACTGCTGCGCACTCTCTCAGTATACACGACCGAGATGAAAGCGAGCTGAAAAACGAGAGAAAGGGCTTTCTTGAGAGCATGAACTCCTGCAGGATATACATGTATGTACATGCCGTGGCTGTGCTGCTGTGCTGTGCTGCTGCCTTTTATGCTGCTGTCCTTATATTCTGCCATTCAGTTTCGAAGAGTCGCACAACCAGAACAGTTGATACAATCTATCGCCATCGCCACGCTATCCTTGACTGCCTTTGAGTCTGGATTATATTTGCAAACGTGTGTGTACGTGTCACACAGTTTTGTGTGTATAACTAACGGTTAGTTATCAATTTTTTGGTTGCGTGCCAGTGGCCAGTGAAATTTGAATATAAGAAGCTGGATTTTAAAGTTTATTCAGTCTAATTCTTTCACAAACCTCGTTTTGCAATACATTAATGCGCAATCAATAACGTACATACTCCTCCTATGTATGTACATATTTTAAAACTACATTTTCCCTGTTTCTGTACTGTGCTGTGTATCTGTAGCAAAACGGGCAGGGCGTCGGGAAATTGCGTCGTTTTTTTTCTTTTACACTAGGAGTAAAGTTTTCTTTTCTACTGGCAAGCAATATTTCAACTTTTTCAAAATGAAAGGATAACTTTGGTATTTGGTTATGCCACTATCGAAATGTAAATTTATGTATCTACATACATATATGTTCATATACATATGTATGTCTGTTTTTTTCCTCTTCCGCAGGGGGAAGCAGTGGGTTTAACAGTCACACCATGAAATATAATAACTATAACGCGCTTTTGCTGGCTACATTTGCAACATGGTCAGCAGTATTCTGTAGCACAGTTTTGGGAACCACAGAGGGACAGGAAACGCCACTGGCTCTTCCTGTGGCTGAGCATACAACTTCTCCTTCCATACAAGGCGAAGTGTGGGAGGAAGACGACCACGAAGTGTTAATAAGAAACGAACGTGGTACAAAAAGTGACGGTAAGTAATTGTTCTTTGATCGTTCTTAGATCGTTCTTAGATCGTTCTTAGATCGTTCTTAGATGGTTCTTAGGTTCTTGTCTATGAATTTGGATATCGGTAATCGGTAGATTCTGAAAGATCATTTGGTAAATGTGATTTTGTACTTATATTCAAGGTCTTTCATGCCGTTATGGTAAGAATCCCTGGACTGAATGCGATACTAAAACCAATACGCGCTCCAGAACCTTGACATTAAAAAAGGGAGATCCGGCATGCGATCAAACTCGCACTATTCAAAAAAAATGTAAAAAAGGTAAGTTTTTTGATGCGTTTTAAGAATAAAATGCTGCTCAAATGCTGTTAAAATACTTAAATGGTTGGTTATGTTATGTTACCATTCGTTTATAATTACGACAGCTTGTCGCTATGAGAAAGGATCTTGGTCTGAATGCGCCACTGGACAAATGACTCGAGCCGATAAATTAAAAGCGAGCAGTGATCCTTCTTGCGAAGCAACGCGTGTTATCAAGAAGAACTGCAAGCCCGGAAAGTCCAAGGATAAGAGTGCCAAGGAACAGCGTAAAAACAAAGACAAAGGTCAGTTTTTTAAAAGACTATCCAAAGACGACCCAAACTGAGTCTCTCTGGTGCGTCACGACCACTCTTATAAACTGCATATCCAACATACATATGTACATATGTATGTATATACAACTGATATAGTAATGCAGCATCCTATCGGGATAAAATCGGGATATTATTGCCTGTTTTTCGTTTTTTCAACTGAGTACTCGTATAGTACCCCCTTGACAACAACAATAACAATAACATATACTGTATACATATGTATGCATTTCTGTTCTTCTTATTTTCATGCAGCCGCTCGCAAAGGACGCGTTTAAGTGATTTCATACATGATAATTTTAAAGCCCAATGTTGGTTTGTATCGTTCAGATACAACAAATGCTTTAAGTTGAACTTATTTTTTATTATACATACGTATGTATGTATAACAAGTAAATGGTCATGACATAAACTGTCTGCTATGTATACCCGTAAGCATTTTAATGAAATGCACATATTGATTAAATGTTGTAGTTTGGTTTCCAGCGAACAATATGTACACTTAAACTAAATGACAGCAATTTCAATTTTAAAACATAAAACATAGCCACCATTTTGCGGGATTAAACATATTTATGCAACGCAGAATATAGAAATATTCATTCAATACCATACATACAAACATACATACTTATTTAGTTTACTCGAAAACGAAAACGAAATATACATACATACATACATACAACTTACAAACATACATACATACATATACAATTTTTTAAAAATATTAAAACTGAAAGGGCAATTGCCATATCGGAAGGAAGAGGAGTAAGAAAATAGATAAAAGACCCCCCAACCCCCTTAAATTGTCTAACAGTTTAAATCGGACGGACACCTTTCAACAAAATTACCAGAGTTGTTCTTCGATTGAATTTTACATAATAATAACCGTATGCATATACATACATACATATATATAAAAACCAGAACAAATAATTAATTATATAGTTCATGTAAAATGTTGGCAAAATATCAGCTTCTGTATCTGATCTCAACACAACAAAAATAAAAACAAAAACAGAACGGTAACGTAACACAGTGAAAAAATTAGCAAACTTACTCATCCCTTCGCCGATATAAATTACATAAAAATAATAAAGACACTTAGTGTAAATATTGTAAAAAAAATAACCAAATAACTTACTATATTGTATGTACGAAATAGAAAATCTCTACAGAAGTGGACAAAAGTGGGTTGAGTCGGAATAAAATGAGCATATGAATATGTATGTATGTGTCGTTTTCTGCACTGTAGGTGTGTTGGTATTTTAACGTAGTTAAAATCTAATTTTCATTGGATAACATTTAAAGTTATACACATACATATGTACGTACGTATGTATGAATATAAAATGACAAAAATATTTGAATAATTCAACAGCATAGTTGTACCATTTTTCGGAGATGGTTTATCTTTTTATTAACACATTACATATATATACATACATTTTGAACGATATCGATGACTCAATGTATTTGCCAGTAAGCAGTTTTCCACCATACCCATACCCATAACGTATACTCATTACTACAAAAACAGAAGAGGAGCTCAAATAAAATTTGTTGAATGGGGCATTAACTCCTTCTATTAATTCATGAGGAAGAACAGCCAAGTAAAACCCAAAATTAAGTGGAATTCGTTTACGTACGTATACATGCAGACGCATACTATATAAGAAAAAAGTAACTGAACTTTAATAAATACAAATATTACGAAATAAAAATTTCAATAAAATTTGATCGAACTATTTTCTTTGTCCTGGAGGAGCAGAAGACGAGCAGCGCAGCAAACCAATTAAAAATCTATCGTAAAAAATGATGCCAATCCCAATTCTGACTGCTACGGTGCCGTAGCCGAGCATTGCAGACATCCTTCGGGTAGTTTGTTATGCAGTGAGTGCTTTGAATTCTGTCGACGCAATAAAGGAGTTATTGTTACCCCGAGACACGACCACGACCACGACCATGCGCACAGACGCACATCTCGCTCCGTCAGATGGAAAAATGGAAAAATCTGTGCTCTGTGCCCTGTGCCGATGCCGGTGCAGTGCTGAAACAGCGTTAATAACCATTGTACATATGTTAAATGCCGTTTATTAAGACTACCGACTACCAGTGGTTCCTGTAACACAAGTGTCGATACTGTTCTATGGTCGTACATATGTACATACATATGTACTATTAACTTCGAGATGTACTTGGATTAGCACGCGTGTGTGTGGGCAGCATAAATTAATTAATGTTGATATGTACATACATTTGCACATAATTCGTGTGAGCACATCAAAAATTCAATTGAATATGAATAATTAATATTCTCCTTCGTTGCGCGGACAACCATCATCCTAGTAAATCTAGGAAATATTTTTGTAGGGGAGTCACATTCATCCTCCTAGTAAATCTGGGAAATATTTTTGAAGGGGATTCCTAGATAAATCTAGGAAATATATTTTTTAGGGGATTAAACGTTACGAAGAAATAGGAAGAGGCATTATTAAAGCTGACACATTTGTGCATCTGTCGGTTTGTACATACATGCATACATACATACTATGTACATACATATGAATATGTACATTTTTTCAAATCCATTCCCTTTGAATCTGCCACAGTGCTCGCTGTAAAATCACTCGAAACTTGTTTTGAGAGAATGTCCGCTCAAACTGGCTCAAAACGAATACTTCGTGTACTCATATCTTCCCATATATATGGATGTACATATGTACATATGTATATAAATGTATGTATATATGTACATATACAAATATGTATGTACATATGTGTTGTGTGTTTCTGTGCGGCGGCTGGACGAAGAAAGAACTCCAATCTGTTACACAATGTGTGGTCATTGTTTACATTCAGTTTATATGTGTGTACATATGTATGTATGTACAATCTTGCATACTGCATTCACGCACAGACATGCACACACGAACGACTGCAAAGGCAAACAGGAATGTACATGCACACATATTCATGTACATACATACATATGTATGTGAATACTCGTATGTAATGTATTTTTGAAACTGATAAGAATGCATTCAATATTTATAAAAAAGTAGCTAAACACTGGACATGAACATATATATGCACACAAATTTATGTATGCATGTACATATGTATGTATGTATATGCTTGATACATACATATACAAATGTTGACGCCACAAGAAACCATCTCATTTCGCTCCCATTTCATTGAGCGCAAGAGCGGGAGAGAGAGCGCAAAAGAGACAGCCAGCTATGAGCGTAATCCTCAATTCCAATTCAAAAAATTCAATTCAATTTTCAGCTCTGATCGTGACGAATCGCGATCTATCCGCAGAGTCTAATCGCAGAGTAAAAATCGATTTACCCAACACATTTCTTAGTTTTAGCTTGATATTTTATGAAGTGAAGTTACAACTTGTGTCCGAATTTTTCACATTTTCCCGGACAGTGACAGTATCTTCGACCTTTTGAGTGAGTTTTTCTTTGTGTGATTGTCATCATTCGTGATTTGTGCGCGCGCAGCATTATTTAAGCTCTTCCCTTCCTTCCTGTTTTTATTTAGAAAGAAAGTCAGAAATAAAGCCCCGAAAGCTACTCATTTTTTGCACTAATTCGGCTACGATTGCAAATGCAACTTTGAATGAAAGGTAAGAGAAAAAGTTCGTCCTGAAGCGATTAGCATGTGCATATATGTATGTACATACTGTATTTACGTATGTATGTGTATCTTTGTATTTGAAATGGCTTAATAAGAACGTCGCGACGTAGACGAGTGTCCCGACCTGCCGGTTGGTCGAACCCCTCATGTTCTGGTCAGAATCAGAATTAACAATAATTGTCAGAGCTAATTCCAATGAAGTCAAAAAAGCTGATAAATGTAATACTTTATGACATTAAATTTACATACATACATATGTACATATGTGCTCATCGTGAAACAACAACAACAACAAAAACAACATCTTCAGCTTTGCTTTCCCACATGACGACCAGATGTGCAGCGTCAGAATCACGGAGAGATATTTTTGTTTATTCAGCTTTCGTTCCTATCGTTATGCATGTTTACTTATGATTATGTTTTCAGCAGCATAATTATGTACATACATATATGTATGTATTTATATTGTGTTTTTGACCGCACAAATTGTACGATTTCTATGTACAGATTTTGACAAGGGATATTGTCGGATATTGTAGATTGGTTGTAGTATCGTTTGGTACTTTTATACATATGTACATATGTATGTAATTTCAGGTGGCTTCTACCACATACTTGTATCTGGGTATGGTATTTATGGTACATAGTACATGACTGTAGCGTAGGTTGGTACTTGGTACAAATGAAAGCTGTGGAAGTACAATTTTTGTTTGTTTTTGACTTTAAATGGATGAAGCTCTGGATCAGCCGAAACCTCCTTCAGGTTATTTGTTCCTATTTTTTTAGTTACAGACTATCAAAGTAAGCAATGAATCTCATAGTAACATCAGCGTCCGCACTAACGGTACTGAATTTTGTTCTGCTGGTACTGGCGGATATCCCTTCATTGATTAATGGCGAAGAGGTCTCCGATGGTGTTCGCTTGGTTATGAAGACTCGCTCTGGCGATACACTTATCCGGGCAGCCCGTGGGGCACTGCCACTGCCGGAGGAGGCAGGCACTCTCGCCACTAATGCGGATAGCCAACGCATAAGAAACAACCGTAAATCGAATAGATCGCATGATAATTTGCAACAAGCAGGACCCCACAAGTCCAAGTCGGGCCATAAGAAGCATGCGACCGAGGAGAATGTCAGTGCAGTCTCTCAGCACCCGCAGCCGCAGCAGCAGCCGCAGCCGAAGCACAAGCAAAGCAAAAATAATGACAAGCAGCAGCAGCGGCAGGTAATAAAGCAAAAACAGCATGTGCATCAGTCACACCAAACGGGAAAACGACCAGGACCAAAGGCAAAGGCTTCTGAAACGGGTGAGAAAATGTTCGAATAAAGCTTCAATCACTTTAATGACTGGAAACTTATATCAATTCCTTGGGTTGACTTCTTTGCAGCCTCCACGTGCCGGTATGCGAAGAGCGCTTGGTCAAACTGCGATGCCAAAACCAACATGCGCACTCGAATTCTAACTCTAAAGAAAGGGGAGCCAAACTGCCTACCAACACGAACTATACAAAAGAAGTGCAAGAAAGGTGGGTTACAGCGGTCTTAGCGCTAAAAGCTAAAACTAACTAAACTAAATTATCTACTTCTCATTTTACCAAGGATGTCGATATGAGAAGGGCACTTGGACACAATGTAACGCGGGACAAATGACACGAGAGGATAAGTTACAGACAGAGGGAGTTGGGGGCAGCGATCAGAACTGCGATCCAGTGCGTACCGTCAACAAAAAGTGCAAGGAAATGGGTGGAAGTGGAAGCACTCCTGAAGGAAAGCACCACGGCCCGAAACGAGCCACAAAGGAGCGCAAACAGAAGGAAAAAGGTTAATATCATCCTAATTTATCGGAATAATTAATTTATTTAAATCAACATTCCTTGCAGGTGGTACTCGTCGTACTTCACAACAGGAGTAGAGAAGGCGTATGAAGTGCCGTATTATCTACACAGCAACAAATTTTATAGCATTAGTTTCATAAGTGGGTTTGCTAAAAGTAAGATCGTACATTATGCAACAAAATTCAAAACATAGTTTTCATTGAAAGCTTTTAAAAAGTGTCATTTTATTTGGTTCAAGGAAAGAAAGTCCTATTTAAAGGTGTACTCCTCAGTACTATTTACTATTTTATATTATATTACTATACTATTTGAACTAGCGAGGATCTGCGTTGCCACTGGAAAATAGTCTGATTTCTGAATTCTTATTCGTATCGGGGTGGACACTTCCATCTGCTCTGGGTGCAAAACTGAGTTCCGGTACCAGTATCCAAGTTACGGCATTTTTACGCGTGAAAAATCCATAGGACGTGCCTTTTTTGAAAGCTTTCTATCTGTTCGCCCGAAACAAAGTATGTAGTCGTCCGACGACTGCGTATAATTAAAATTAATGACATATTTAGGCCACCAGGATATTCGAACGTCCGCTTCGAAAGTCATTAAGTACCGTGGATTGATCCAACACAGACCCAAAAGGCGTTTATAAATCTTGCCAGTTCGTCCGTTTTCTTATTTGTAGCTACAAAAAAAATTAAATAATATTGTTTAGTGCGTGCGCCTGATCGTAGATATCTGTACGACAGCAAATATTTAATTTTAGAAATTTTATCGTGCCCTCCACAAACCTCCAGATAGTGGCGTTCGTTGTGAATGGGCGACAATTCCAAGGACCCGATGCTGATCTGGTGGAAAACCAAATAGAAATTTTACTCTCAAGCATCAAGAATCCATGAGTATCTGATGGTCCGGTCGTATCTGACCAAGTATCTCATGTTTAACAAGCAAAGATATGTACATCGGCGGAGATTTGTGGCTCCAGACTGTAGAAAGTTAAACAATCTGCCCTGTGTTGCAATGATAATTTCAATACCACGCTCTAGGTTACTGGCTTGCTTAGACCGATGTGCTCCCCTAAAGAAATTGGGGTTATTGTCCATGAATAGCGATTTGGTGATGTCTCCGAAACAGTTCGACTTCGTGAGATGGCCTAGAGATGACCTCGAAATGACTTTTTCTGACAGATTTGGAGGTTTATACCTTTTTTCAAAGAATTATGATTTTTTAAAGAAGAACAGCAAAGGCCGCGGCTCTACTTTATACCCGGTACTCAGTCAATATACATATGTACATATAAATATGTCAGCTTGCGATTTATTTAGCTTATTTTGGAAAAGGGACAAATTGAATTTTTGCAAAAAAATAAAATTTTAAATATTTAGTCGAACCGATTCGGAGATTTTTATATATGTAATAGATGTTATCTGTTCCCATTTTGTTGACATATGTCTTCTCTAAATTTTTACATCTACACATTCGTCTTTACACATGTACATATATACGGCTCGTGGATGTGTGTGCGAGAGAGAGAATGAGTAAGCGCTTGAATGAGTAAGTAGTAACGTGTGAAAGAGAGAGAGAGGGCACGATGCCTTCCGAAATGGTTTTCTTCGTTGTGGCTCCGATCGAGATTCAACATACATATACACAACATATCACAGGAGTCTGGAAAAAACATTTTGTGGGTCCAACTCTCATAGGCTCTGAGATCTAGGCGCTTATGAAGGCGGACAGACGGATAGACGGACTGGCTAAAACGACTTGGCTATTGTATATGTACTTTTTGGGGTCGGAAGCGCTTCCTTCTGATTAAAGGTAGATATAAATGTATCAATGACCATTAAGATAGCACCGTTGAAATCCTTATTAATACCACCACCACTTCGATTACTACCAAAGACAATTTGACAGAATTCCTGACTGAAAAAGAAGGAGACAGAGAGCGCCCTAGTGGCCAACGCACTATGGGGAATTTGACCACTTTTTCTGGCCAAAACCCGTTGTCCAAAAGTCGTTAAAATTAAACATTTTTAGCGGATATATATTGGAATAACATTGGTCTTCAATGTTACGTAACCGAAATTTTAACAGAGCGAACCACTGTTAAGTTAACAGCTTTCAAAATCAGCTGTTTTCTGTCAAGCAACATTTTTTTTTGCACAGAGTAATTTTTCTAAAAGTTTGAAGTTAAAAAAAGTGATTAATTGACCGATTTCAGTGCGGTTTTTACATAGAATACAAATCTAAGAGGCTTTTAATATATTATTTTGTTTTTGAACTGTACAAATTCTCCTTATATTTCGTGTAATTTTGAATAGTTTGACTGGTATTATTTTGTGACAAAATTTTGTCTTTAAAGAGGCCTACAAAAAGAGTGACAACTTTTGCACCCTTAAGAGTTAATACATATTGAAGAAAATTTAATTTTCTTTCAAATGCATATAATATTAATGTGCACTTTTTTGCACTTTCTCTGAAATTTGATTTTTTAGGACTTAACCTAAAAATCCAAAATTAGAGATTCTTGCTTTGTGGCTATGATAATGATAAGATCTGATCCAGATTCAAAGCTCTGATATAAATAATGTCTTTTTATGATTCTACGTTTCTAATTTTCTCGTATCCTTAAAATTGGACATGCCACAGATTTTCCTTCTTTATGTGGGCGGAGGGGGGCGTGGCAAAATTTTGAAACACAATTCTATTGAAGTGATATCACAGAAGCTTGAATAGAAACTTTGGTTGCTCTAGCTTTTATAGTCTCAGAGATCAAGGCGTTCATTTGGATGAATAGGCAAAACAGACAGGGTCGCGAAATGGTTCTCTGCATTGTGGCTATATTATTGATCCGATCTGATCCAGAGTCAACATCCTGATAGAAATAGTCATCCTCTATGATTCTGCGTTTTTGGTTTTCTCGTATCTTCAAAATTGTGCACGGCACAGATTTTCGTCTTTTGCGTAGGCGGAAAAGGGCGGAGCGAAATTTTGAGCTACACTTGTTAAAATGTGATATAACAGGAGCTTGAATACAAAATTTGGTTCATCTAGCTTTTATGGTCTCTGAGATCTAGGCGCTCATAAAGACGGTACTCTCAATTAGCGGGTATAGAAAGGAGCTACCACGCCCATTTTTTCAAAATATCTTCCTCTTACTATTATTAACTCATATCAAAAAACCGAACTTAAAAATATTGCTTCGTTCGGAAGTTATTAATTTAGGCCAGAAAAAGTGGTCAAATTCCCCATAGTGCAACGCTCTGTACGTGAGGCTGAGCTTTAACTGTATGTGTGCACATATTGTAGGTTTGTTTGTTTGTATTGGTTGTTAAAACGAATATAATGAAAGAATATAGTGTTTATGTTGTCTTTGGTACTGCTGCAGCCGATGTGGGTATTGGAGTAAGAGGCGACATAATTCGATTTTTGTCTCATCTAATCTCTATTTGACAAAATTGGGTATTTCCAGACCGAAATATTGTTGTGGGAATAACCTTTGCCGCCAAGATTTGAGTTTTCATGTCTATTACTTGGAAAGTAAACCAAAAAGTATTAGTTAATATTAGTTATTAGTTGGATCTAAATGCATTTCTCTTAGAAATATCACTCGTCCTGTAGTATAAAACAACTACATAAAAATAACAGGGTGCATTGATTTAGTTGTGAGTTTTATACGCTTGTAAACATATTTCTCGTATCAAATGTCATTCGCCAGTTGGCTGTCTGAGACAAAATTTCTTGTTTTCGTAAAAAAAAAAATTAATCAATAAATTAGCCGTGTTTTTTACACCAAATCATAAATTTAGTAGTGGCTATTGCACTTTATGCCGCTACCATTCAAAATTTAAATTAAAGTACAACAATATTGAAGTAATCAGACTGCATTTGACTCGAACGGTATAGCCGAAGGTGGCGGTGCCCACCATGGTCGACACCCAGGAGGTACAGACCGAGGCAAGGACAACAGGTTCGACTATAGAGGAGCCGAGGGTCCAAAACCGTAAACTAATTTTTGGTATTTCGATGGATCGATATTCATCGCTGGTATATTCTGCTCATCGACGCTACTCGATCGTTGAGAAGACCCATAACGAAATGTTATCAAAACTATTTCCGCAAATCTCTATTCAGCCAAACGACGAAGAAAGGCAAAGGCAGAAACGACAAAAGCGCGAAGGGGAGGATGAAAAGGCGGAGTTTGTGCGGGCCTGGAGGCGAATGAAATTTGGATTAAGTGCCTTTGGTATGGGCGGCACTCTCTTCTCTTTTTGGGCCAAATATTTCTTCGGCAAGGCACCACTCAACGAGGGGGGAAACGAGGCTGATGATGAGATTCGAAAATTGCCGGATATTCAAAAGTATATCGGACGAGTCTGGAGGACGGTGAATAAGTTTACACAGTTTATACGAGAACCTTCGAGTCGGAAACTACTTCCGGACGAATTGCTTGCGCCCTATGTGCAGCCGCCATATACGTTAGTCCTCGAAGTTAAGGATGTCCTAATACACCCTAATTGGACATACAAAACAGGCTGGCGCTTTAAGAAGCGTCCTGGCGTGGACCTGTTTTTGAGCGAATGTGCCAAATACTTTGAGATCGTTGTCTATACGGCGGAGCAAGCTATGACTGTATTTCCGCTGCTCGACTCCCTCGATCCCAACGGCTACATAATGTATCGTCTAGCTCGCGGTTCTACACACTTTGTTGATGGCCACCACGTTAAGAATCTGGACAATCTTAATCGCGATCTGAAGCGTGTGGTTGTCGTGGACTGGGACACGAAGTCAACGCAGATGCATCCGAGAAACACATTCTCGATAACCCGATGGTCGGGCAACGACGATGACACGGCGTTGTTTGATCTGGTATCGTTTTTGACTATTCTCGGCATCACTGAGATCGCGGACGTTCGTGAGGTTCTGCAGTACTATAGCCAGTTTGAAGACCCCCTTGCTAAGTTCCGTGAAAACCAGCAAAGACTCAGCGAGAAAACTATGGCAGGAGAGCTGAACATGTCCAGCAAACCACATCCGACTTATGGTTACATATAATCTATCTAATCGTGTAATTTAACCGTTTGAGCTTGTTAAGTTTCTGCGTGTATGGCGTGGTATGCCGTGAAGACATGGAAATGGGATTAAAATTAAAAAGCGAGAAAGTCCATCGCGTTGGCGAGAGAAGGAAGAAGTAAGGGGTGGGAGTCCCTTATCTGCTTGTGACAACGACAGATTTCGGTACAGTTTTGTACGTGTGTGTGTTCAGTCCATTTCTACGATACTTTTAATGTTCGTTACCAATTTAAAAAGGTTCCTTGAACTTGGACTCCAAGCAACACGTAGATTCGTACTCCAAATGAAAAAGCTGTCAGCAAAAATGGCGACAGCTTTGGTCTTTAGTGGCAATCGCGGATACACAGTTCACAGTTGTTTAAGTTCGATGGTAATATGTACATACATATGTAGGTGGTGGTAGGATGCATTAGCTGAATGGAATACGTTAACCAGGAGTATTAGTCAGGAGTATTCAGCCAGGATAACAAAAACAGCACGCAAGTCCAGCACCCAGCATCATGCGGCCACCCAGTGGTTGTGTGCGTGAACACGTGCCAAAACAAATTAAGCGCTTGGCACAGAAATACATATACATACATACATATGTATGTATTTATTTCCACAATCAACAACTACCCTGTGAGAGCTACAGCATTAGGCATTAGGTGAGTCCTGCGCAGTACTATGAGGAGGAGCAAATCGAGCAACAACTGTAATGATTTTATGCCCAAATGTTGCCAAATTCTACGAGTACGAGTATGTGCAAATACATATGTACATAAGCATGTATGTATGTACATACATATATGTATATGTGCAGACCGGGCTTGCAACTTTTGTTGCCAACCGAGACCGGTGAGAAAGGGTTTACACTTTATGGGACATTGTTTAGAAACAGAGCCGGACATGTACTAATCTAGTGCATAATAGCAATTACGTGAAGCCTTAACAAGTGCGGGGGAGTCATATGAGGCTTATTAGAGACTACACTGCATACACTGGATAAAGTGGAGTAGAGTGGCATAGGTAGGGTAGCATAGCAGCGGATGTGCGTGGCGTGGCGTGGCGCGGAAATGTCAAAACCAGCCAAAGCCGAACGCATGCGTGGAGTACACTTTACACGTTGTCTGACAAAATCTCTCCTCGTCGAACCATGCAAACGAAACGTCAAGAGGCACATGATGCTGAGCATCGCATCGCATCGCATCCTCGTGAGTCGTTGCAAGAGTAGCTTTAGCTTTACATAGGGTGGCAGAGTCAACGAAATCAACATTCTCACTTCTCACTTGCGAACCAAAGCTCCTGCCATCGGGAACGTGGACCAATTCAGTTCGGTTTTGACGTAACGTACAGAACGTTTGTGGGTCGTGTCGTGCCTTGGATGTACGGAAGGAGCACCACGCCACGACACACAAAAAGACACAGCGCAGCGAGGATACTACAAAACGCATGACAGTGTGTGTATATTCAGATATACAGATGTACATATATGCTTATGATTGTGTATCAGTAGCAAAATAAGAAAAATATATCTAATATCTGATGACTGTTGACACAGCTCAGGCTATATCAGGCTATATCAAACTCCTATTATGACTCTTGTGTCGACGCTTAGGATGCGTATATTCCAACTAAAGTTGAGGGGAATTCCTTCTCAGTGTTTGAATCTGTTTGGATCTAGTGTGCTTGTGGGCTTGTGTTAGAGATTAAATACAGGAACAAGAATCCCACCCAACGCGAACCACTTTCGCAAAATAAGTTTAATCAGGTGCGCGCGGTCCTATGCCTTGGAAGTAGATACTCGTACTATGCATATTTATCCGCTATAGTCCATGTTCAAAAGTTCATTCAGTTCAGGTTTCAATGCACCCTACTACTGCCACCTGCCACACCCTAAAAAACTAATCTGTTCTAACAGCAATAATAGCATTGAAAAAATACTAACGTATTAAGCAGCATAACTTTGGGTCCCGGTCCATCATAGCTTTAGAGAAGTGGATAATATGTTGGACAGCTCAATAGTTCTTTGGCTTACAGGGAGAAGTGAGTGGAGGAAATAATGACTCACTGCTTGGAGAATGGCTGTTATAAGGAATTATTCTTTTGGTCCTCTGGTATTATTGAAAAGTTGTGGGTGATTAGCTGTAGCTACAACTTGCAACTCTACGATTATGTTTAATATCACCATTTATTGCAGCTACTCCTGTGGAACTGCTCCTGTGGAAGAGGCAATCCCATCGTTGTAGTCCGTGCGTAGTCTTTGAATAATGACAACCGAGACTTATTTGGACTTGACTTATGAGCGAGCTAAGGGGTCGAAGAGACCTTCTAGACCAAAGCTTTTGAAGTTAACTGATGTTACAATACCGCATCGCAGTCGCAAGAAAAGCAAAGTTAAGGTGAGTTGCAGTCAGTTGCGGTGCATATCCGGCATTGCTCTTTATTTATTGGCAATTTATTGGCAGACAAAGGACCGCTCAGCCACTTTAGTCCGGGAAAGAATCCACGATGATCCCGCCTACACCGAGGATATCAGCCACTTGGCAAATCCCATGCGGCGAGGCAGCGTTCCTGGAAAGCATTCCTCAGAGCAGAAGTCGAAGTCCGACGTTCCTGCTGGGCAGGCAGCATCAGCAGCGTCCAGCAGTCTTCTGAGCCAGCACCAGTTAACCAAAGAGCTCCACAAGTATGTTTCGGGCAAACAAAGCAAGTACAAGCAAGGCTCCAACAGTGCATCAGGTGGGCACTCAGGGCACTCAGGAAGTACTGCCGTCAATGTCACTTATGACTGTGGCTCAAGCAGCTCTGACAATGAGACGCTGGAGCCAATCAAGGCCAGCAGCAGCAGCAGCATAACTCGTCGCGTACGCAGCTTAGAGCGAAGCTTAGCAACTGAAAGAAGCGACAAGAAAGCATCAACGCAAAAGCGCAGTTCCAAGCAAAAGCGGAATCTCAGTCTCGACAACAGTCGACATTTGCCTCCGGTCCATCCGGGACCGCATGCGGCAGTGGCCAGCAAGCAGGGACACGACTTCGAGAGTCGGGCTCGTAAAGAGCCCAGGGCCAGCAGAAAGAAGTATACGGAAAGTGGCGTTGAAGGCGTGGAAACTGCCCAGACGGAAGGCAGCGAACTAGACGATGTATACTCCGTCTCCGTGAGGAGCTCGGTGCAGGATTCTGAGGCTACAGTACCTACAGTGGAGGCAGCTGCCGAGACAGCGGCAAAGGTCGCCATCGGCAAACGCTTTCTGCGTGGTGAAATCGGAATCAAAAGCTTTAATTACTATCTGCTCAAGGAGGGCTTAAAGAGCTCGAAAAAGATGGTTGGAAAGCAGCGCAGCACGTTGCACAGTGAGGAGGCAGATGCTAAATCCGAGAAAATGCACTCCCGCAGCGAGGAAAATATTTATGAGGAGATTTTTTTTAAAGATACACCTTGCGCCGTCTCCACTTCAACCACAGCATTAACAGCTTCATCCGCACCTCCACAAGCACCTGACAAAGAGGCGAACAACCATCCACAGCAGCCCCAAAAAGGTGTGGAACAGGTTGCACCACACCTAATGATTGGGCCCAGTGAGGGTGGGCCCAGTGCCGTTGGGGTCTTTGCGGACTGTGAGCTCTGCATGGAACAGTGTAGCAAGGATAGCTGTGGATATTGTCTGGCCCAGGCAGTGCAAGGGGCTCGGAAAAAGCAGTCGCAGCAGAAGCAGATCCCTCAACAAGAGCCGTTCATCAGTCAAGGGTACCTCGACGAAAACACCGATCCACGGGGCACAGCCCCGGGCGGGCTACCCGCCGCCCACATTCTAGAGTTTCAGTCGTACAACCCCAACAACCCAGGCGTGTACAAAATCGAAACGACACCTGTAGCCATAACGGGAGACTATAATCCGATATTGCAATTCCAGCAATCGTCGGCGACAACATCGACTTCGACCACTAAAACACCCAACGACCAGCATCAGTTGCAGCAATCGATCCACGGCGCCTACTACCATCCACAGCCGCACCAGAAGCAGCCCTACCATACAGCTCTTATTGGCAATCCGCTGCCAAGCCAGTATGCTGTTGGCGGCAGTCTCCTGCTGGCGCAGGTGACCGGAGTTGGAGCTGCACAAGGACTAACCCCACCTTGCCGACCCCAGCAGCAGCAGCAGCAGCATTATATCGTCAGCTATCAGAATGGAGTCAGTCAGTCAGTCGCAGGAGGCGCTTCCTTGCAACGCTTGAACACAAAGTCCTCTTCCTCGAGCGACTCCCTGCCCCACCACAAGTACAACACAGTGACCCGCTTGGAAGGGAACGTTTTTGCCGCTCCGACTACCGGGGATCTATATTATGCAGTCGGCGGGGCGGCTCCCCTTCATCCTCTAATGTATGCTGCCAGTCGCCCCATCGGCGGCTCCCAGATATTAGTCGACACATACGATCCACCGCAGATGTACAAAAGCGACTCGAAGGCATCCATTCTGAGTGAGTTCTCGCTCCGTAGTAGCGACAACTCGCAGCGCTACGTACGGTACGGCCCCCACCGACGACATGGCGGCGGCGGGGGTCGTGTTAGCGATTCGAGTCTCTTTTCGATATACTCAAACTCTGGCCAGAGGCGCTACTTCGGCAGCTCAGACAGTCGGTTTGGCTATGATTGCCGACGTTGTAGTTTGGATGGCATTATTGGAATGGGAATGGGATCAGGAGCGGTTATGGGAGGCGCTATGGGGACTATGGGGGCTATGGGAACGGCTCCCTCCGATAAATGCACCTATTCTGATAACTGTCGCTACGAGTGCAGGAATTGCGATTGTTCTTCCAATTACTTTAGCTCCGATTTTGACGACATGTATGGGTCCATAGCTCGTGGAGGAAGCAGTGGCATACCACGCAAAACTGCGGCAGGGACATTGCCCTCCAGTTCTCAAGGAGAAAGTACGGATCTTAAGGAAAGACCTGGTGGTCCACCACCACCGGCAACGTTCTTGCAACAGCAGCAGCAGTTCTCTGCACCGCAGGACCTCAAACAAAATAAATACGCACAGGACTTTTTCAAACATGTAAATGACGTCAAGCGCAGCATTTATCAGTCTGAAATGCAAAGGAACAACAGTTTGGAGTCCTCCAGAAGAGGGCCCAGAGCCGGAGGCAATAATACAAATTCTAGGTCGAGCCCCAAACGCGCTGCCTTCCACGAACCCATCCAGGAGCCCGTCGTGACCACTCTGCCATTGAGCAGGGGTCGTCCTGCTGCAGGAGTCAGGCCTACACCTGCGCCCCGAACGAGTCTGCAGGCACAGTCTGTACTGCCGCCTACATCCACGCCCAGTGAGTGTCGCAAATATACATACATATGTATTTTCTAACCCATATTCTAAGCTAATAATTATTATTATGATTATATTATATTATATTATATTATATTATATTATATTATATTATATTATATTATATTATATTATATTATATTATATTATATTATATTATATTATATTATATTATATTATATTATATTATATTATATTATATTATATTATATTATATTATATTATATTATATTATATTATATTATATTATATTATATTATATTATATTATATTATATTATATTATATTATATTATATATATTATTATTTATTCCTCAGAAGAGCCAACACCAACAAAGCGTAAGACACAACCAAGTAGTCGGCGTGAGTATCCGTCGCTGGACCGACTCGTAGCTTCTAGCACGGGAACGATACCTAAAAGACACAGCAGGACAATGGCGGGAACGGAGTCACTAAGCCCCAAGTTTATGTCTAAGTCTATGGATTCCGATGCAAAGGATTCTAGGGCAGGGAACAATGGCGAAGAACAGTTTACGCCGGGCATGCGACATCATCGTACGAGCGGCACAAAGTCCCATCAAAACGTGGCTGGTCCCAGCACCCGACGAAAAGACATTCCGGCCCCTCCTCCACCGTCCCCAGCAACCTACTCCGATCTGCAAGAGCTGAAGGCGAACATGGAAGGTCTTCAAGATGACACAAAGTCACGAAGTCTCGAATTTGAAACTAACGAATCGCCAGCAGCAGCAGTGGCAAACGCAAACGAAAGCGTCACGGGATCCCACCACAAAGACAAGACATCAAAGCAGTTGGTCCCTGTCCAGTCGGAGACATCCATAACTCCATTGAAAGTGACAATCGCACTTACGGATGTGGATGTACAAGCTGAATCTTCTACGGGAAGTCCACCATCGGTATCGGTATCAGGCCATCCGAATACAAATATAGTTGCAGTTGCAGTGGAACAGGAAGATAACGATGTGTTTTACGATGCACGCAGCGAGAATTCTGGTCTAGGTTTCCTGCCGACTGAGGCCTGTCTTCCACAAACTAAGGTACGAATTAATTAATTATATGTTAGTTTCACTTAACAACTCTCACAAGTACTCATAACGCAGAATAATACATACATACATATGTACATACATACTACATATAAGTGATAGATAAATCAAATGTAGGTAGTTCACTGTCTTTACCGAGTTTCTTATACTGAGCAACCCACATTTTACATATGTACATATATGTAATTTAATTGAACAAGATGTTAATTAAATGATATTCCTGTAGGGTGCCTCCGGTATGGTGACATGCTCACAGGATAGCAAGGAAACAATTTACAGCGAAATGGAACACTCGACCAAGGATGTGAATGCTTCGTCCCACACTGGACAGGAGTCAAATATGTCGGGCATACCGGATCCGGATGGGAATGACATTGGTGTTGCCTGTGCCAGCGACGATGCCGATGCTGCCACAAAGCAAGGGGGAGGCAGAGTGGAAGAAAAAACAACATTGAAAGCGAAGTGCGAAGAATATACAAGCAAAACAAGAGATGATGAAAATACCCCAACGAATGGCATCGACCAACATGCTGCCGCAACATGTTTGGAGGGGAAACATACCAGTTTACCAGCAACAGCAATAGTCCACGGCTTTTCAACAATCACCAACGCTGGAAACACGGACAGGTACGCCTCATTGCTCTCTTGCGCTCTCTGTTTTGCCTCTCTCTCTCTCGGCTAAAAAAATCCCTTACCATTTGGTATCAGGAGAGCAATTTCCCTTACCGTTTGACTTCAGGAGAACAATTTCCCATACTGTTCATGGGATTTTTTTGAAAAAATCCCATCTGAACATGTCGAGACATGTCGCGATTTCATACAAAAAAACGCTCGGACCGTTAACAACGGTTTTCGCAACGCTAACGCACAGGTACGCGACTCCGCTTTGGTGTCTTCCTCTACGTGCAGCTAGTCATGGGTCATCATCTGCTGGTAGGTCATTTTCTTGGCATAGCCCGCGCTTTTTAGATTTGAAAAAAAGTGCGTGATGCTGCAAAATTTCAACAGTTTCGATACACAGAGTTGTACTCTCTGAGTGCTGTACAATTTGAAAAGTCAACTCGGTATATTTTCAAAATAAGACCGTATATTTCTGCAAAAATCCGCGCGATGTTAGTGCTGTATAATTTTTGTTCGCGAAATGCAGTATCTTCAAAACCTCCCATTTTCTTTGGCCCCGTCCTCCCTTTTCTGTGTGTGTGTGTCTGAAGTTCAAAGCATTGACTAGTACATATGTACAAGTAAAAGTGAAGGCAATGCCAATCGCAAATGGTCAATAACTTTGTAGGCAATTGCCAAGTGCTCTAATTAGACTGTGCTTTTATTTACATTCCATGAGAGTGAAATTACATTACTCGTGTATGCGCAGCAGCTGTTGAGAGTAACTCATTGCGCCGCATTCTGCATTACTCGCTATCTCCTTTCGAAACTTTGTTTTCAATGGGACTGGGAGCTGGGGGCTGGGGACAGGACAGGTGATACTGCAAGGTCGCAGCTTGTTCCTAAGCACAATTCCGCTGCGTATGACCACCAGGATATAGTTATTTTATTCCGAGCCACGGACCAATTTTACAGTGAGCTCCAATAAGTTGTAAGGGCTACATATATTATTATTTACATATTATTATATTATTTACATATGGGAACTACTTTATATGCTTCCATTTTGCTTCAAATTTTGTGAATAGTTACAGCTAAATACTGTAGTGTAATATGAAAATAATATGATCAACCAATCTGATCAGCTACTTACTATACACGAAGAATATTGTACATTCTTGCCGGTCAGCAGAAAGACATTCCTCATTCAAATTGGTGCAATGCTGGTAAGGATAGGGGAAAACTAAAACATAGGCTGGAAAAAATGGAATCGATAGCGTACAAGTGGCAATGGCCAATTTATATATTTAAGTTAGACGTCATGTTTATTATCATATTAAGGCATAAACATTGGATTACCAGAGTTCCTGATATTAGGTCATGCTTACAGAATGAGACGCTAAAAAAAGTAGGCAATACTTTCGTTTCATACAAATTCCGCACCTTAAAGTTTGTCCGAGGTCAGTTTTCTTTACACTAGGTCTGGTAGTCACAGGGCTTAAAGAACACGATCGTAAACCCACGTGTAGGCTGTGATAGATTTCTCTGCGCCATGACACGTGGGCCTTCATTTCATTACATTTATTTGATTGCAATAATTTGATGCTTGTTTGTGGCAGAGCAGACCGACATTCTGAGTGATGGTGTCGACGGGTGCGGGTTCTTTTTCTTCAAAACAATTTTGGGCAATCAATAATTTGCGGAAAAAGCTTCGCATACTTTCTCCTGCCAACACAAACAATGTGCACAATACAAGAGCTCCAGCATACATAAATCAATTTTGTCTTTTGTTTCGTTTTTCTGTGTGGGTATTCAATCATATTACATATATACATATGTACCTACATACATAAATACATATATTTACACCCCCCATATGTGTAGGATATATGTATGTACATATGTATGTTTATTCGTACATGTATAGAGCCGCCGCGCTTAAACGGAATTGTTTGCGGGTTGTACCCCGAGAACATGCAGACTATGGACATTTCATATCCACGTCCATGTTATATGTACATATGTACTTGTTTTGTCGCAAGTCGCATTAAAAAACATTTACTAAATCCACAAAGTATTTTTCAGGTGCGGTACGTGAAATTGCTTCTAAAATGCCACATTTTGGTCCACATGCATTGAAAGAAAAAGGCCTAGTAAAAAGAAGACACATTTGAATTCAATTTGTTCGAAATTGAAATACACGAATATATAATTATTTAAATATGAAATATATGTATTTAAAACAAATATTTCCACTCTCAGCTGTAAATCTAAGTGAAAATATTACGATTTCAGCGCTTTTTCTCTGGGTGTACAGCCGTCATACAATAGTTTCGCTTCTGGCACAGAAGCTGCACAATTTACAATTAAATACTTGCGATTAGGTGCATCCAGAGCACAGCTAATCGAAAAACAAGTTCAACTTGTAAAGCCCAAAAAAGGAGTTTCGATAAATGAGAAAAGCAAACCACGGCCAGCGACAATCGACAATCCACAGACCGATGGAAGAGACAAGAGCTCCAATTGAAAAATTTCGGTTGAGTATTTTTTTGAAATCGTGGACGACCTTCAAAACCTTCAAGCCATCGCCGCAGAAAATACATATATAATATGTTTGTTGGCATTTTGCAATTGAACTGTTACAAATTGCATACGAGTCCGGGTAAGAGTACCATTCGATGGTTCGATGATCATGATCGATCATAATGAGCTTCTGGCTGGCTCGCTGGCTGGCCTGGCGATATATATGGTATAGAAAATGTGAAACTTGCTACCCACGGTGGTAACTTCATTTGGTCATTGGCTTGCAGTCAATGCCGTTGTCGTTGCCGTTGCCGATGCCAGTGCAGTTGCTTTGGCTTTGGTAGCTTAACCTTACAGCAAGCGAACGGAGTTACCACATCTCACCTCACAGCATCGAAGAAGCAGCTTCTGAGCTAGTAAAATGACTAGTCGCAGTTGCAGTCGTAGTCGCAGTCGAAAGTGCAAGTTGACTAGCTCCTTGACTGGTATATGCAAGTAAATGCAATCGATTTACTAGTACCGTACACGTCCTCGCCCCTCCTTCTCCTTCTGCTCTGCTAAAGACGACAAGTGCGGCTTAAAAAAATTGGAAAACCAGTTTTATGAAGCATGCCCCAGCATGCCTCAGACGCAAGCGCAATGCATGGTGGATGTGCAGTTTATTTGTAGCTTTATTTACGATATCCAACCCAAACCGAACCGGCAAACCCCCGACACATGCCATGCAGCTCAATAAATAGTGAGTTTCGTTTAAAGAAATGAGAAAAAACTTTGGTACTCTTTTATGCATGTGTCCCTAAAGCTCCCAAGGCTTGTCTAGAAGTAGAGTTTTTGTTTCGGCATCTTGGTGAATAATTTTGATTAGCAGGCTCGCTAATGTTAGCCGCACGTTTGAAGCTCCTTGAGTTTTAATCAAAGTTTTCTATTGTTTTCTCTACTCGCAATAGTCTACGGTAGTTTTCGTATGCTTTTAATCACGCTAAAAGGAATGCGCAAGCTTTCACTGTACACTTTACAGCAGACAGAAGACAGTAGACAACAGACAGGAGTGCAGATTGTGTGTACATACTTTCAAAATGAACTGATAGACACACGAATACTTGACATTATAGTCAAAATAGTGTCACTGGGAATGGGAAAGTCGGAAGTTAAGATAAGTCGGTGGTCCACCACCAATCACCTAGAATGTAGTCACATAATAATTTAACTTTAGTTTTTACTTTACTCTTTTTGATTAAATGATTGAATCTAGATGAACAGCATAAGTCAGAAAATCGCAACAAATGCATTTGCATTTAATGGCTGATCGAGTTTTAATTACTAAAAGATGAAAGTATGGTGATTAAAGTAATTGCAAATTAAAGATACACACGGCTGTACAGGTGCCTCTATGCATACTTAATAGCGGGCAAACTTATGAGTGCACACACGGAGAAATTGCCGACCCGACCCAAAGCTTCCAGAAATTAAAACTCGTCTCAAAACGTGTTTATGCGAAGATGTAATTAGCGTCCCACTTGAATGTAAAGGCTCATACCACACACTCCTATGTACATACGTACATTGTACATACATATGCATGCATACAGTACGTATGCGTGATTTGCGGACATATGTATGTATGTACATACATTCACTTACTTACACTGAGAGTGAGTTGCCCTCACTTCCTGTTTACTAGCAGAGCCGGCAATGTCCTTTCACTTACACACATAAACAATAATAATAATAATGATGTTTGTGTGCGCGAGTAAGGGGAAAGAGAGTACGTTTTCGGGTTGCGGGTTTTCGAATTCAAATCAAGGGTAGAGTGTGTTGAATTGCCTTACAGACACTGACTACCGCACAGCAGCAGAGATTGTGGCATCTACTAACTAGTACTCGACTTGTTGCTTGACCAATACATTATTAACCTATTACGAGTTAGCCATTGCAGAGTGTACCCAAAGTTTTTGTATGTATGTATATGTGGTTGAAACAGATGTGACTGTAGATTAGTAGGTTTTCCTCCACTCCACTCCACTCCACCCTGCCCTGGCCTGCCCTTTATATTTTATGCACACACTCACATAATAAGTTTTTAAAAACAGACCAAAGAAGCCACAAATTGGGCTAAAAGTTATAACGCCTACATGCACACAAAGAGGCAACGAACCGAAAAGCTCTGCTGTTTTTTGTCGTTGCCCATTTTGGAGTGACAAGTTTTGAAATGAAATGATTAGATTCGTATGCCATAAACGGGAACGAACGCTAGGCTCAAAAGAGATGTACAGCTGCCTTTTAAGCTGTCGCATCTTTTTCTTAATGTGTTCTCGCCTGTTAGACGTCTAATCCACTTGAAAATTCAAAAACAACATCAAAGGTACATAAAAGGGGGAGGAGAGTGAAATGACGGCCTTCCTTAGCTGTGGGAAGCGGAGCTCGAGGAATATGTACTATGAACTTATTGACAAGAGCCCAAGAGGTGAATACGCTTCCGGAAATGAATGTCAGTTTGAGACTGCTCAGAAAAGAGTTCGCAAAAGAGAGGCCTCGCACTCGTATCCTACTCATGGTACCAGTCCCAGACGGACGCTGCCTGTTTGCCTGCCTTTTTGTACCTCTTGCCCCCTGCGGGTGGGTGGGTACTGAACTGTCATTGACTTCTTCTTCATATATTGGTCAGACGCGTTAGCCTAATTCGAAGTCAAGCTGCACAGCTTATAGTCAATGTTACATATGTACATATGTACTTGTATACATATGTACATATATATAAGTATGTATATAAATGTTTAGGTATATATTTATTTCTTGTTCTTTATTACCGCACTTCCACGCGTTGGACAACCAACAAATGGGGACGAACTGGTTTAGCCACATTTTCTCCCACACGCATACAGCATACAGTCACGCATTGCCCCCACATCAAACGAAATATTTTCTTACCCACTAACTTGTGTAGTTCAGGGTCAAGGTTAGTGACGTGTTTAATATTTAGCTACTATTACTTACTAGTACCACATGTGAATCTTGCGTTAAAACCATGCAGAGCACCAGAAGTGGAGTCATATGTACATATGTAATATGTATATTCTCTCGCGCCACATACATATTTGGCTATGTTGTCATCTATCCAATGTGCCCGGCACTTGAACGCTTCTTTGTCAGACCCCAACCGTTTCGGCAACAAGGCAAAGCACTTACAACTGGAGAAACTGCATTAGTGCTGCCGCTGCCGGCGTTTACGGGTGCATGCTTCGACATATGTACATATGTATGTGTGAAGCGAGTGCTGAATCATGTTCCCGGACATTGAACCGGTGTTCGAGCACGAGCCGAGCACCAACACGCTGCCGGCGTCGTTAATCCTGGCCATTAGGCCTGACCGGCTTCAAATACGCCTTGTATGTTAGCGTTGATTCGGAAGGGAAGACTAATAAAATAAAAAAAAATGTATATGTAGGGCTTAAATGAAACCAAACTACAACGAAGTTAATCGTTTTTTCCAGTGATCAGATCCTCGATATACCTGTACTCGTGACAGCTGCCGAGATTCCAGCACAGCACAGTTCCAGACTACTAACTCGTCAGGAACACGCTTGCCTTGACTCCAGTGAGGCACAATCGGACGATAGTCATCTGACCCGCGATTCCGTAACGCGCGAGTCCCAGAATGATGAACTCTCGTCATCCACCCTCGAGAAACTAGACGTTAGCACACTACCACTTCCCGCTTTACCGAAGCGCCGTCGCCCCCGCTCCCGCGTCAGCCCCTCAAAGAACTTGCAGCATCGGCAGCGTCATGAAAACATCGACAATACAAATGCAGTCGACACTTCGCCAGCATCATCACAACAACCACACTTTAAGCCAAGACAGCGCGCCGAAACTCCTGAAACACAAAAGTCAGAGATAAGCACGCTAAAAAACAACGCAGCCACTCAAAAGCAGGAGCAGCAGCAGCAGCACCTCTCCGCTTTCCAGCAATACGTCGCCAAGCGACGTGAAAGTCTCGAGGCATCCAACCGAAGCTTCAACGAGAAGCTGGAGGCCCGTAGAATGCACTATCGCGTTGGGGGAAGTGGGGGAAATGCCGCCAATGTGACAGCTGGTGCCAACTGCGGAGTGCCCACCTATCTTTTTGGGGAGCGTTATGAGGCGGGGGCTCTGGGTGGCTCTGGGCACAAGTCACCAGCCACCAACAAGGAGGAAATCTATCTGAACAAGTCTGGCTGGGTACAGGTAAACACAAAGCGTGGGGGCTTTAAAGAGGACAGTTGTGGCGGCGGCTACCGACGTCAGCAGAATGGTGGCACGGTCTCTGGCTTGCAGGACAATGGAAGGAGTCGAGCGACCTCACGTGCGATTCCAATGGACGCGCATGGACGTCGCTCAGATCTCGCCCGCTATTCGTTTATATACCAGCACCAGCAGCAGCAGCAACAATCGAACGTTAGCATCGCGGAGCAAAAGTTCGTTGGCTCCAAAGTTGAAGAGCTCATACAGCGCAACGAGGCGCGGCTTGGCGGATTTTCCTCACGTGATCCTACATTGCGGCCGGGCTACCGAATTATTGACCCCCAACTGGCAAGCATCCTCAATGAGCGTCCGGGCTTCCTGCCTGTCAAGAGCCCAAACGACTTGGACTCACCCATCACTCCCATTCTGTCACCGCCTCCCGCCTTTCAGGACAACAGCCGAACCACGCGTCAGGTGGACCGCCGCAAGTCAAGTCGCCAGCAAGCTCCGCTCCCGATGCCGGTGCCACTGCCGGTGCCACTGCCACTGCAGTCTGAAGCCCAGCTAAGCCCGCAGCATTTGGCCAATGGATCCGTCAAGGGCATGGTCTTCTCCCGCAGCTTTGAATACGACACGCGGCGACCCACGCCCACCAACAGCTACGTGGAAACATTCTCCCGAAGTTTCGATGGAAACCTGTCGGAGCGTCCACTACACTTGGGCATGCCCCCTTTGGCAGGACAGCGCGAACGCTCCCCGAACTTCAGCACACTGACCGGAAACTCGCCAAACTACCTAACGAAGCGGGAGAGTGGTGGCGGCAGCAGTGGCTCCCTGCGCAGCCGAGACAGCTCACCAAAGTATCTGAGTCCTCAGACGACCACTGCCTATCTGAACACTTCGGTGAAGGAGGCGCCACCGGCCTACAGCATGGCTACGGGTGGGGGCACACAGGCCAAATACTCTCCGCGCTCGCGTCACGAACGGACCACTGAGAGATCCAAGAGCCATGCCCTGGGTCGCTCGCGCAAGTCCCAGTTCAACCGCATGGGGAGCGCAGGACCTCCTGCAGCGCCACCCTCCTCCTCCACCCATGTCATGGGACTTTCGCGCTTCCGCAGCTTCGACACAACAAAAAGTCAGCGCCTGAATTCATGCGACAGCGGTGCGCGATCAGGTGAGTACTTTCCCAATCTACTCTTGCATTTTTGGTCCTATGGCAGGGTTATCTGGGCACAGCAAAGTGGTCTTCTATAATTACAATTTGACGATTGCCAGATCTTTCCAACGATGAACTCGACAACGAGGATGGGGGCTTGAACGAGTTTCTATCGGCCGGCGGAAATCAGAAGTTCCCGAAACCCTGTTCGGGCAGCGTCAGTATCTCGCCCTTCAAGATGCAACGCCAGCGCTCACTGACGCCAGACCGGAATGAGTCGCACAGCTCATCCAGCAGCCTACGTAAACAGCGATCGCTGACACCAGAATCGCGATCCCTGACACCCGAGGAGCGCCGAAAAAAGGGGTCACAGCTATCGCTATTGGGTTCACGCCAGAACTCCAGCTCCAGGAGTAATACGTTGGAGGCACGACAACGTCACGAAGATAAGACGCCGCCCAACATCTCCCGCAGCTCTTCCAGCTCCAGCTACAGTGGCGAAGATCCTCATGATCGGCTCAACGTCAGCACCAGTTCAACTGTGACAGGCGGTTTGCCTTGTTCCATCCCCGGACCGGGATCTGGATCTGGTCCCACCAGCCATCGTCGAGCTATGGCTGCCTCCCACAGTGCAGCTAAGCAAGCAGAGCATGAGCACCGTATTAGACGGTCGAGGTAAGTGGAGCAAAGTTAATGAATGAGCTTAGTGAATCCCGTCCTGCTTTATGCAGTACAACGAAGCCATCTGTTGCTCTTCGTGATATTGACTTAACTTATTAACCTTAACCAACCTATCCCTGCAGATCCTTACAACTGAGCGAGCGTTCCCCGAATCGAGCGCACAAATCGATCGTCAATGTTGGTGCCGTGCCATCTGCCCAACAGCCACAGCAGCAGCCACAACAGCCGCCAGTGGCCTCTTATCAACAGTCCCGTCTGGGCGTTAGTGCCGTCTTTCCACCTACCATTCGCACGTCCAGCCATTCTGCCAGTAACCAAATACTTGCCCCCTCGACAGCGTCGGCCAGCATTTCGACGAGACCGCGGCAGAATGAGGCTGACAAGGCACGGTCCTTCGACTTTGATTATAACAACTTTAATCGGGGCGGCGGAGCCAAAGCCAAAGCTAAGCCACCACGATCCACTCACACGAGCGGGAGTGGGGGAGACAGTGGAAGCAACCAGAATCTGCGAATAGAGCGGGAAACGCGCTCCTTCGACGAGGACTATCGCGAAGCAGTTCTCAATAACAACAATGGGAGCAACAACAGTGGCAGCGTCAGCGGGCTTCGTTATCTACAGCCTGCGACTGATTCCGCACTTTTACCGGTAGTCTCCAGCTCCAGCTCGACTTCCCGTCTACGGCAATCAAATTCTCCCGTGAACGCAACTGGCATTGAGTACGCATCTGCTTCGCGATCTCCCCAGTCTTCGGGCTCCTCTTCGAATACTCTCCACCAGCCACCGCGAAAAACAGGCAGCCCTCAGAGCTATGGAACGCGGCTCTGCGATCATGAGCTCACGTACGAGATGCTTCGTAAGTCGCCGATTATGAACTTCCGCCGCGGAGACAGCAGCGACTACGAGCTGCCTGTCCTGCTCCGAAACAGGGAAACCATCAACTCTGGTGGCAACAGCGAGCTAAATTTCATGAGCAACGAGACGCGGATCTACGAGCACCCGACGACAGTGCTGAAGCCGCAGCGGTCCCTCCGGCAAAGCCCAGCATCGCGGGACGATATACCTCTGGAGGTGGCAGTGGGCGTGGGTGCCGATTATATTTATAGACAGGCGCCTTCCCAACCGCGCAGCAGCAGGTACTAAAGCGCCCGCCCTAAAGAGCTGACGCATCAGCATTCATAACACTAGCAACTAGCAACAAACCCCGCTAACTCTATATATAATCAACATTGAAAGTAAGAAGCACCAAGGCCGAGCCTACTAGCCCAAACGCCGAACGACGTACAATATATCCCTAAGGTATTAACCTTTCCAAAAAAAGCGCCCGTGTGTGTTTAAAAGACTGCTTGTTCTTACTAACTAATCTCCGTACGAGTACTAACTGAATTTATCTATTTATCTATTGATCTATTGGTGGTGGCAGCCTCTATTCTAAGATTGTCGGAGCATGCACACAACTACAAATAATAACATTAAAGAGTAAATTAAAATAGAGGATAAAACATAGCCAAAATGGTCACTTATTACCAACTACCACAAGAACCCAATTATCATAAGATCATCTGCACTATGCACTATCCCGGAATGAGGGCAACAGTCCCGTGTAGTTATCATAAGAATGGACTAAAACTGGCATTGGCTGGGATTTGACTGGGATGAATTTACTCTGCATAACCATGAAACATGTTTTGTAGCGCCACCTCCCAGTCTCTCATATCGACGACTACCAAGAGCTGCAGCAAAACTCTGAACACATGCGACTATTGGCCGCGGTGCGGAGCTTGTCAAGAAAAAGCCGCGCCCGCAGCTATCAAACGGCAGTATTCCCTGCCAGCGATCTCGACCGTGGACCAGGAATCTGGATCCGGATCTGGACTGCAGCCCCACGTCACCACAGTGGCCGTTAATGAAAATATCGTCAACGTGGAAACGAATACGAATACGGAAAAGCTGCCGCCACGTGTCGCAAAATCCTCCCTTCCGCAATGGACTTTCTTGTGTAGCGGCACGGTAGTCAACTGGAGCAACTGTCAGCAGGAGCAGTCAATGATCACGGGGGCCAGTGAGAATGAGCGCCGACAGCTGATGGCTGTTGTAAGACCACGTGTCGTTCCTTTGGCTCCCACATCACTCGTCCTGCTGGGAGAAGGCGGCGACCTTTACGTTGCGAAAACTGCGGAAGCGGGCTACAAAAAGGCCTGTCCACAGGGGATGGCTGAACCGGAGATTGGGCTTAGGTGAGTTTTTTTCTTTTAATTTTGAAAGTGTCAGATTGGAAATACATACGTTTTTCCCCGCCACGCCATTAGCGGATGAGAGGCAGGATCAAAATTTTTGGCAAAATATCATTAAAAATTACAGATAACAATGAAATAAATAGAAGTGGCGACAGCGTAAAACGATTGGATACTGTCAATAATATAATGGATAATGGTCTTCAATTTCCTATATTTCCCCTCACAGAAACGCTGAGGACAGGCAGGATGCATTCCCCACCGTGAACACCTCGAACATCGTGAATTGTCGGAAGGGGAAGCGCAGCTACTCTCTACCAAGCCTACAAATTCGGAGATATACGGAAATAGTGGCAAGGTAAGCTTTAAGATTTAAGACAGTACAGTCTTAAGGGGATGAAAAGCAGACCTCATTGATGTGTCGTGAATCGATGAATCGGCATTGGTGTAAATGATAACAATAGTCAACATACCATTTGTGGTTGATTGGGGTTTGATTGGATATCTAAAACAGGCAAAGTAGTACCCAGGCATCTACTACTACAAGTCCTTCCATTAAACTAAATACTATTTACTGCCACAATTGAGAATCGTTTAGAGAGGGGTTCCAGTTGAGTTCCAGTATCCAGCTAATACAATATATTCTGTATCCCGCGGATACCATTTTTGTTTGATTGTGGTTCCATTGGATATCTAAAAATGGATAGCATAATATTAAACATGAATCTACTACCCGTAGTATACATTCTACCATTAAATTTGTTGAAATAAAAAAGTTAAAATCGCATTAAAATCGTTTAATGTAGACGGATTAAACGATTTTAAAGCGATTTAAACGTGCTTGTTGGAAAACTCAAACTCCAAAATGCACCTTATTGCCCCTGCGGCAGTTTCAAGTAATGCGTTTAATAAAACATCAAGTACCACGAGTAAATCTCTTTATAAGAGCCCCACATTACGTGAACGTGAAACTTTTGAGAATTGTATAGAACACGGCTGGTACTGCCAAGATGTTCCCCCTAATATGTAGTACATATGTACATACATACATATTTTCGATATCCGACCCCGAGTAGTTTCTTATTATCAGAAAACAATAATGTAACTATCACACCAGAATGAATTCACTGATCAAACAAAAAAATCCTTTAAATGAAAAAGGAGTGCAAGGAGCAGATAATATAATATATATAAGAGGATAAGATAATAAATAAACAAATATAGAAGAACAACCAAATAAATAAAATAATAAAATATGTGAAAGGAAATCGAACAAAGAAACTGTATAAAGAGTGAACAAAAATAGACAGACTCACCTGTTGCCATAATTAAATAGTGAAGCGTTGAATATTACTTGCTATTTCCTTTTGTAGCATTGTTGTAGTTTTATATTTTTTGTACACACTTACAACCCCACATAAAACTTTTTCTGGGCGATTTCAGTTTTCATTTTTATACCCGGTACTTGAAGAGTATAAGGGTATATTAGATTTGTGGGGATAACGGTTGTGTGTAACGCCCAGAAGGAAGCGTTTCCGACCCCATAAAGTATATATATTCTTGATCAGCATCACTAGCCGAGTCGATATAGCCATGTCTGTCTGTCCGTCCGTCCGTCCGTCCGTCTGTCCGTCCGTCTTCATTTGCGCCTATATCTAAGAGACTATGAAAGCTAGAGCAACCAAGTTTTGTATTCAGTCTCCTTTGTGATCACACTACTCCACATGTATTTCAAAATTTCGCGCCGCCTCCTTCCGCCCCCACAAAGGACGAAAGTCTGTGGCGTATACAATGTTGAAGATACGAGAAAACTAAAAACGCAGAATTATAGCGAATAATCATTTCTATCAGAATGTTGAATCTGGATCAGATCGGATCATTATTATAGCTACAATGAAGAAAACCATTTCGAAAGTCATCGTTCCCTCTCGCTCTCTCTCACACGCGACCCTGTCTGCTTAGCTTATTCGTTTAATGCTCTTCTCTCTCTCTCTCTCTATCTCATTCTTACTCGTGCAGTGTGCGCCCCATGTCGAAGAACGAGATAGCAACACAGCTGGAGTTGCTGGAGGCAAGCGTGAAAGAGAGACAGATTTAGCGGAATACTGGGTGTGGCAGGAAAATGTTCGAATGAAGTTAACGAAATTTAAGAATTGTTGTGCTTCCTCTCTAATAAGAATCGCGGGTTTTTTTTTAAAGCATTTCCCGCTCGTTTTCATTTACCGAAATCGATGATTTCTTGCGCGCAATACTATCGATAACAATTTTGAGTGATATGTTACGCAGCATTGATACGATAAATAAATTATGTCCATGATGAACCGCTACAAATTCTCCCAGCAACATGCTTAGGTCCCTGGCTGTTGTCCCTACCCTACCCTTTTTTCCCTAGCAACACACGTTTGCTGCCCAGCGACATTTTCAAGCAGATGCAACATTGCTTTGGATAATAGAGCAACAGTTAAACATTTTTAGCTTTGGTTCAAACCTCTCTTTAGTTAGATCGATCCTCTCTTTGGTTTGATCGAACCGGGCGAGCGAAATCGAGCCTCGACTCGAACCGCTGGGCTATGAAAGGGGTATGGACAGCAGGTACAAACGGTCCAGGGAAATTGCTAGGCTCGAACGAACCTCACCTCGTCGTGTTTATATGATATGCTATAAGGACGGTGGTTGTCCCTCATGGTATGTTAGGCAAATAGGGTGGCTTTTACCTTGCATGCGTTATATTTTCTAGGCCGTTTTATCTGTTGTCCATACCTTCATTTTACTCAGAAATGTTCCAGCGGGGAAATATAAAAAACTTCCCTCCATGGGTCACAACAATTTCCCAAAAATGTCCCCTCTCACTTACGTTTTGTTTCGTTTCGAAAGAATTCGAAAGAAACGGCTGCACGTAAACAACAACAAAAAAAGTGCCCAGCTCCACGAAAAATATCTACACTCAACCTCCTCAATATTTCCGCTACTTGCAACAGAGCGTGCGCGATGCGCAATGCATCAATGAATCGAAAAAGCCATCAGCTGTTCAGCATTTTCAAAAATTATTTTTAAAAATAGCTATACTGTAGAATATTAGAGATACAAGTTCCAATTCAGGGCTCCGTGTGTCAGTTGAACTTATTGAAATCTGTGCAATTATTCAACACCAACTTCCTGCCTGCCCTGCCCCGGTTACCGGTGCAGAACTTCAACTGCAGAACAGAACTGTCTGTGTGTGTGTGTATCTGTGTACTGTAAATATGAGCCGCCTAGCCTTCCTAGTGACGCGTTGGAAAACATTATAAAAAAAAGAACGCAAATAGCGCATCCAATCAAGAATTATATGCGAAAATCAATAACGCCTAACCGAACAAAGTGTATTACGCAAAAGCTGCACTGCAGCAGAATACAAGCGAAATGTCTACTACAACAATAAGTGTGCCCCAGCCTGCCCCAAAGGTTGCGGGGGAGCGCAGCTGCAGCGCTGCTGCAACAAGAACAAACGCAGGGATGTGACGTCGAGGTTGACGCCGAAGTCGAGGGGGACGATTTGCTGGACGTTTGCATGGTGGGCGTTGATGATAATAGGAACCGCTGAGAACAGTGGCATCGTTGGCACAGATAGTGGGCGTGCCTCGGCAAATGAGTTTGATGGGGTTGCCGAGGAACCTAGGAGCAACCTAGTCCCAGATCAATCAAAGGAATTCACAGAAGCTAGGCAAAGCAGCAACGGACACGAGGGCGGCGATGTCTATGCCAGCCGGGGATCCCATACAAAATGGTACTTAATGCCCATGGAGGCATCACTAGCATGCACAACCCCAACTCCCACTCCGAAGGAGTGTTACGAAAAGCGGCCGGCGACGACAGTTGGCAACTGTGAAGTGCACGAAGCTGCTTCTTCGACGATGAGCAGAACCGACATGTAAGTCACCGACATGTGGTGGAGCCCATAATCATGAGCACCCTTCATACACCGCACCACGAACCCCGCACCACAGACATCACTGATTTTACGGACCATTGGTCAATTCCACTCATGGCGACTCCTGTTTGTTGACTTGCTCTTCCTCTGTTGACTTGTTCCATGACTCCTCCTCTGTGCTCTGATTACCGATTAAATCAGCCTTGCCTAATTTCCAATTGACCTGTTGGTGCTGTTGTTTAGCCTCTGACTGCTCTTAATATCCTCCTCACGTGTAGCCTTCGCCTCTCTTCCCCTCAATTGGATTATTTTGTTTTCTGTCAGGCTCGACGGCTCTGACGATTTGGCTGGGATAGTTTTTATGAATATTCTTATGTTGAGTAAACGCTTGTCACTAAGTTCCTGGAATACTGTTGGCTTATTTTTAGCCCCGACGACGGGGCCCTGTTTGTTCATGGGATTGTACTTCATATCCACTTCTATCGCAGTCTGAAGACATTCCAGACTGTGTGTCCCATTTTGTTCATTGTGTAACCAAGTGGCGGCAGTGGCAAAGTTAGGCTTCAGCTAGATAAGTTATTTGTCGTGTTACCTCATCTCAACCAGGACAGAAGCCACATATGTATATGTACATACATATGTATGTGCATTACTGCAGCCAGTCGCAGATGCCATGGCCTTAACGGCATTCCCGGCTGAGTTGGAGAATCTCCATTTATGGACAACAGCTACAACAGCAACAAGGAAATCGTCATTTTGAAATGATGAAGTTAAAGCTACAGTTCCATCAGTGCGTCAGTCCACACAGTCCCATCAGTCGGTCAGTTTTACTTTCACGATGTTCGTCTTGTGCAACGCTTCATAGATAGTGCGTTCAAATCTTATTAAATGACATTTTCCACAGCTGCATAGCTGCATGTCTCATCGTCGACATTTCTGTGTACTCACGATAAAAATTAGAAATTTAGAATGAAGCATGGTTTCAATTTCGAGATGTGTCAGTTCGTTTCGCACTACGCTAGCTTATTGGAGCACTATTGCTTAGCCAGGCACGATGACGACCACGTAGAAATTTGGCGATGACTACAAAGCTGATTACAGTTGAATTATCAGTCGTACAGTGTACACTGAGTTCTATGAATCTACGTAGCTACGTAGCTACGATTGTAGGCTATCGAATCGCATCCACAAGATAAACGCCCGCCATCTCCCGTGCAAGGGACAACTCAGACAGCGAATACGAGCACTGGGTTGCGCATTATTACGAAATGAGATCGACAAGAATTTCGGAACACATCCCCAATCACTACTACGACACTTTCACAACATCGTCACATTGATTAACGTTACTACATATCTGTGGCTGCAGTAGTAATTTCATTCTGGCAAGTTTCAATCAGCCCTATTTTCCTCCTAGTTACAAAATAAAAATAAAATAATCACGACATGAAGCGTGGCTACATTCTAGGTCCGTGACCGGTAGAACGCTATGTACAGGAGGTTTATTTCATGCATCGTCTGTACCGAATGTCTCGCAATCAGGAGATTCTCTATAAATGTTATTTCCAGTCTATTGTTTCTGGAGAAGACCAGTGAAAAATGTTCTTTAACTAGAAGCACGTAAAACATAGGTTGGACTCGCAATTAGATTCCCGTCGTTTTTGATATGCACAAAAAACGGGCTTGGACTACACCTACACACCTACAAGCTGTATAACCTTTGGAGCTACTATAAATCAAGTCCAAGTCGTACTGGTAATTAACAATATTGTATGTGCATATGTACGTATGTACATATGTAATTCCGACACAAAGGAAAAGGAAAAAGAGTGTACCGAGAAAGACTTTCGCTTTTAAACAACGCTGATGCAGTTTTTTCTTCGGCATTTCCGTGTCTATAAGGTAAGGTAAGATAGACTGCGAGCAAGATGCATGCGTTGCGTGTGCAATTGAGACATTCGAGGGATTGTGCACATCCAAATATTCATATGTACATACTTTGTACTCTAAATTGTGGCAAATAGCGTTAGGGAAGAATCTCCTGCCTATCAAGCAAGCTAATTTCCAGGTATTGATCTGTCTAAAACGGTATCTATAAAGGGAACTACGAATACGCATCACTGCCAAACATTTCAAGATAAAATCAAATCAGATCAGATCAGTCCCTATTTTCAGCCATCTGACTCGTCTGTCTGCCCCCTCGATAAACAAACAAGTTTAGCAGCTGCTGCACTTACCCCATCCCCATCATTAGATACAGTGCATCTGCCATGACTTGTTGTTGTTCAGGGCATTTTTCGTTGTACTCGTATGTACATATGTATGTATGTACATGGCTATTTATGAAACGAGCATAAGCCATCAGCATGGAAAACCGGAATACCTTTACGCTTCTCTCGTGATGTTTGTCTTGTAGTGGTTCGTAATCTACAAATTTGTATCTTGTTCTGGCTTTAGTTTATTCCCCTAGTGTGCATATTCAAATCCCTTATCCCGAAACCAAATTTGTAGCCCGGACATTAACGCAGCGGATACGAGCATACACAGGTGAATGCACTCAGGTTTGTTTCCCGCTCTCTTTGCCTCTCTCTTGCCTGGTTCTTGAACTGAATTTAATTAAACTAAGTAAAAGTAGGTATGTTTGTATATATGTATGTATAGCTATATGTAGCTGGTTTTGTAGCTCAACTAGTCTGACCGCGATAGCAGAGTTTAGTGATTCGATGGCATTGAAATGTGTACATATTTATAACAGCAGTCATCAACAGCGTTTTCGTCATTCAATTGGTTCATTCGAAAGTTCAGCTCTGCGACTGCAACTACCAGATAGATTAGCTCTCTCCGCTGTAGTGCAGTTTAATATTTTTCTACGTAGATGTGCTTGATAACACAACTTAACAAATGACTTTTCTGATAGATTTGGAGATTTACAAATGTTTAAAGAATTATGGTTTAGTTTTCTTTTAAGTTATTGAAAATTAAATATTCAAGTTATTTGAAAAGTAGAAGCACTACCTCTGGAAAAACCATGACTAATTTAAAAAAATTCTTTAAACAAAAACTAAACATAGAAAAAAAATCTATAATTCTTTAAAAAATGTAATTTCTCCAAATCGAGCGGAAAAGTAGTTTTGTGCGACAGCGGAAAAAAAGTTGAGTAGTGTAGTAGCAAATAATCGCAAACATCGACCCAACATAATCACTTGTTATGGCTTGTCCCCGCTTATATGTACTATATGTACAGTGGCTCACAGCCAAAATGATTCAGTGGCAAATAAACTGTTTAACTGTGGTACAGATTTTAAACTAGAGGAAAAACAAAATGTTTAAATGCACCAAAGCTTCTAGAAACTAGGAATCCGACTTGATTTCCGGTTTGGCGTTTAAACATTTTTTGTTATTCCTCTAGTTTAAAATCTGTACCACAGTTAAGCAGTTTATTTGACACTGCATCATTTTGGCTGTGAGCCACTGTATGTGTACTATATTTATAAAAATGTATCCCTTGTTCTCCATTATCAACTTTGCAAGTTACTAATTGGAGTTTCCATCCTTGGGATAGCGCTAACCACCAGAAGAATCAGAAGAACGGCACAGAATGAATCAGTTTGGGTCCAGTGGAGACTAGTCTTCCTCTCCCGCCCCCGCTCTCTTTCCTCGGCAAACAGAGCATGTCGATGTTGGGAGAATTGCATGCGTGCTTGCGCCTTATTAATAGACGTGTACTACTCCTCCAACGTACCTCTGTCACCCCCTCATTTTCTTCTTCTTTTTTATGCCGCTTTCTCGATTCATCTTAATGTTAATTATACATTCAAAATGCATAACCAAAACCCTCTTTGCCTTACAGTATGAATGTACATATATATAAATATGTATGAATGTTCGAGTTTGAGTGGCGGCAGGCGGCACAGAATACACTCGTATGTACATACATATGTACATACATACATACATATATGATGGGGAAGCAGCACCCTACACCCTACACCCTACACTCTATACTCTATTCTCGGATGTCTTTTTGCGATGGGTAAACAGCCCTACCCGATGTTCCTCTTCAAGTTTATTTAAAAAAAAAGTCACCCCGATGTCATTACCGACGAATTGCCATTGCGGCGACCTTGTGTTGATTCAAAAAGATTCAAGATTCAGTTGAAAGAGTAACACCACCAACCCACCATCGCCCATCGCCCTACTACTCTTTACTTGAGCTAAATTCAATTCACTTCACTCACTAGAAAAAGTCTTGGCATTAGTTAGACACGCTCTCTATGGGCTTATGTTATCAGAAAATGTTTTTGCACGGTCACTGTTCGATTCTACTTATTCCTGTTGCGATTGGGATTTCGCATTTTTGTCTTTAATGGCCAGGTAAAATATGTCCAGCACAGGGTCGACTGCGTTATCCCATCGCAAACCTACCTGTCCTGTCCTTTCCTGCTGGTTTGGTTTGGTTTGGTTTGCAACATTCATTTGTCTCAGGAGGGGACCGGTTTAAGTTTTACTTGCAGTTCCAGTTGGAGTTGCGTTGCCTTGACCAACCCCATGGCTTGCACCTTGCACCTTGCACTTCACCTAGTTAAACATCCAGCTCCCAGATCATATGCAGACAGACTCTGTGCAAAGGTCGCCTCAAGGTTGCCTTGAGATATTTTTCGTGAGCATATTGAACGTACGCACGCACTTAGCTGTCAGCGCTACAATTTTGTTTGCTTGCTCCAGCACCACCTCCACGAAATCTCAGCACCTGCACCTAACCAGCAGACGCACGCTATGCACTCTAAGTGGCTGTACACATCCTGTGTGCCATTTCCGATTCATCGATTCAGGGAGTTTTGAAGAGGCGCCTGCTCTATTTCCGGTATCATATCAACTTTCAGTACTATATATAGTATATACAATGATTTCCACATTTGTGACGGAAAGAAAAAATGCCTGGCATAAGCCTCGATTCTTAGTTGTAGAGAACCCAGATTTGAGCAGCCTATTTTTCAAATGACAAGGAAAAAATTGGAGAGACATTCACGCCTTTCATTGTTTGTGTTCCGATTCGACGAGTGCTTGTCGGTACGACTGAGCACAGAGCTTTAGCTTTAGGAGAAGACTTTTCAGAAGATCTTTAGTTCTGTGATAGATCAGGTCGTTCTCCTTTAAATATGTTTTTCTATTGTTTGCCACATGCCATTGAGAGGTGGGCCAGTGAAGAGCAAAGCGGAAAGCGGCTAACTGACAGGACTAGGAACCGGTTTCTTGCCTCGCCAGCATCGGCAGATGTTTTCACGCCAAGGAAGCATTCACCATCCACCATTGACACTGAAACCCATACTCATACTCATGCATGGTACGAGTACGAGTCCTTCCCTTATTTTACTCGGCCTGCAGGGTGCACTCGGACCGACCCGACCTGAAAATCGTTGTTGAGATCAGTCTGCCTCTGAACGACGAACCGATCACACAAGCGCTCATAGAAAACTCTGCGCCGCGACAGTGATATGTGATATAGGGTGGAATGTGAAGCTAGAGACCAAAACGACTATTCGTTAAAGCTGCCATCGATAGATCTTACTTACGGGCCGTACAAAAATTTGATTATGGTCACATATCACGTGCGCTCCGTCCTAACTCAGTTTGGTGTTTCACAAATTCAATCTCCGAGTGAAGTTGTGAGGTCTCAAATCCACCGAACAACTGCTGCTGCTGCTGTTGAGGCTGCGACCGCTGTAAAGTGCAACAAAGTTTCGAAAATAGGAACCAACACAAGTTCCAAGCTCAACATGAAAGAGCAGATACGACGAAGTCACGGGACAAAGTCAGTGTCGCCTAGGAAGCACACTGTGGGCATGGAGGGCGGAAGCTTCAAGACTTTACAACGGTGAGCTACCCCGGGAGTACCTTGGAGGCTACCTTCCATCTTGTGGATGGGATGGGGAAGGGGGTGAAGATTGGGAGCCAGGAGTACTGCATCTATCAAAGCGTCAATCAGAATCCATCACTCAACTTCAATACACCTCAAAGAGAGCATCGATTATCGCTATATCTTATCTGTGTCCTCGAAGTCAGAGCCCTACAAAACCGCTGCCTGCGAACGCTGCATTCCTTCACGCACCGTAGATTTAATCCGTTTTTTGTTACGAGAACGCAACTACCCAACCATCCTTTTGCCTACCGCTTCTCTGTTGGTCTGGATTCGTTTCTTATTTACAGCAGCGGCAAGTAAGAGTCCAGGCCAGGGGTAAGAATACTAAGGAAACTAAAGGAAATACAAAGACCCCGCAGCCTGCCTCCTGCCTATGCGCTCTTTTACATCTCCTTCTTCTTTTGTGTACGAACATGTCCTGTTGATTGCTAATACCTCCGCATTTCTCTGTTCCTTTCTGACCGTCTCCATTGAATGCCGTCTATGCCGTTTGCCTGCTTGTTTTCTTTGTGTGGAATCCGAGTTCCCGGAATTCCCGGATAGAGTTTACTTACAATAAGCATACGAAAATAGAAAAATAAAATTGGCAAAGTTTGCTCTTGATTGTATGAAAGTATGAAATCCTTTATGAACCCACTTTCCTCCTTTTTCTTCGCTTCAAAATTTGCCTGCACTTAGCCGCCCGCAGCATCTTCAACTGCCTAATTTTCCTTACTCATAGAACCATAGCGTAACCTTATGTCACGTGGAAACTGCCATTTACTGCCATATCCTTCTATGAATTCTGTAAATTTCTCTGCATTGTGCACCCTTTGCCAACGACTAATGAGGGAACATAAAGCTTATATGAGTAGAACCTTTCGCGAGGTCATCCTACCTGTTTCGTTTCCCTGTACAGCTACTGTGGGTGGGCGCCGCTAAATTTTGCATAATTCTGCACAGGATACGGCTACAGCTACCGTGCAATTGTTTGCAGAAATGTCTGTTGTCCTCCGACTAAACTCTATATTTTTGATCCTTTACAGCATGCCAAAAACTGGAAATCACGGAGGCAAAGTCGTAGGAACAAAGAGCAGCAAGAACATCTTTGCCGGAGGGATGGTAAGTTGTTTTCTTACCCCTGATTGGGGAATGGGCATGGGGTATATTTTTTTGTACTTTTGGTAATGATTATTCTTTGAAATATCCCCTAAAAATTAGTTCTGATTCTGCGGGAAAACCTGTAGACGCATGCGTGTACGAGTTCTTCCTGATAATTAATGGGTATATGCACATATATATCTATTTACTGACAAGTATGTACGAGTATACGTAAATAGTTTCCTGGTGAGAGCGACAAGCAGGACTTGACAGCAGTTTTCTCTGTTCTGTGGTATCGAGTTCCCCGCACAGCTGGCGTTTTCCTGCCGGCTGCGCTGCCCTGCATATTTGGCCTCCAAAATTGAAACAGATTTATTTCGGTCGAGGGACTGCGACAGCTGTGTTTTTTTATTATAGATATTTTTAGTTTTTGTCAGACTCTCGTGCTCGTGTAGTAGAAGGGCACACGCTTAAGGCCAAGAGCAGGAAAGGCCCGAGGAGAGGAGGGATATTGATTGAGAGGCAGATGGGCCGGGAACGTGATGCACTCTGAACGCTTTTAAAGAAAGAGACCACCCGACTTGAGCTGATCCACTATCTCCCCCCGCCCCCTGTAAAATTACAACAGTTCTGAGGGAGTTTCCTCATAAAATTGGTGAAGTTTTTATAGACCAATAGCTGCTGGAACAGCAACTCTTAAAAACGTTGTTTTATCTACAAACAGGGTTTTTAAACACTCAAACATCCCGACATCTGTAAGATGCATTTTAATGCACCCTCACCATAAGTATTGCCTCTAGACGGGGTGCAACGTTCAACTGAACGGAAAGAGTTCAATAGACTTCCTGCATAGATGTCTTAGATGCCCATACATAGACTTTAATATAAGTAAAGATGAAAATCTGATACCATTGCTATCAATCCTATCAATTCCGCCAACCGCAAAGTATGTCCAATGCATCGTTGGCAATACTCACAGGGGAGCTTTGTTAAGACTTCCCAGTGAACTCACTACCGCTTCCACTTTTCGACTGACGTGCCTCAACCCCAACCGCAGCCAGAGTGAGGTGCAGAGTGTTGGGGGGGGGGGGGGGGGAGAGCGGGGTGGAATCATGGTTGACTTGGGTTGACGAAGTCCATGAAACTTATCAAACGCTGTGAATAAACCTGAAATGTGATCCCAGAAAGCAGAATCAGTGGATCGAATCGAACCGAATGCACTGAGTGTATTCATTTGGTCATATTTTTTAGCAGTTCCTGCAAACGAGCTGCTGGTTATACATGTACAAGGATGATTTTAAATCACTTGAGGCAAGAACCTAAGACTTTCCGTCTAATGCCATCGAGTGTATCCGCCCGCCCATCCCAGCTGCTTTTCCTGCTCGTCTGTGTTTACATTCGCCGTAGTCGAAGTTCATTGCGGTCGGAAATAAAACATTAAATGTTTTTCCTGCTAAACAGCAGAGGGCGAAGAAGGCCTATTTGGGTGTCTATGTGTGAACTTAGACTTCACGTGTGAATCGCTCAAACGATTTAAAGCAGATACCGTGCCGTTCTATGCTTGTTGTCCCCTTACGAGTTCGGGGATTGGATGGCGTATCTTATGATTTCTTGTAAAGATGAAAATATGTCTACCAGCCTTTAATATGAAGCAGATGCTGTATTGGGAGACATGCTCTGAAGAACAGTGTGCAGCAAATCAATAAAGCAGGCTACAGTAAGTTAGTTAATCCCGCTTTTGGGTGTGTATCGCCTCCCATGACTATAGACAGTTTAATTGCGTATAAACTTATTTAATTAAAAAATGCCAGGTCTGCCTGAAAGTCCTGACACTGTCCCGGCGTCTCTGTCGGATGAGGAGGCAATGTGGAGGCATGCGGATGCAAAAACTAATCAGGCGAGACAATTAAGTTCAGCTGCAGTTTGACATTGACCAAGGTATCTGCGATAGTCACCGCAGAAGCAGAAGCGAGGTCACTGACAATAGGATGACCCAGCACCATCTGCAGCCCATACAGCCCGAACAAAGCCAGCAAGAGATCCATTAAGTGGCATCCATCAAGCGGCTCGTGCCATGCAATTTTTGCGCTAATCTAATCAAAACACTTCAATCCAGACTCCAGACTGCAGACTGCATACTACAGAGCTCATGTCTAGGCCACACAATGGTAATAGCAGATAGAGCCGATCCCAATGCTTTATGTCCATTAATGAGATATCTTCCACTACAATAAGCCGCACACATCCACCCATCCATTCAAACACGACTGCCGGACGACGACATCAGAACTTGTCAATGCCTCGCATTTGCAAGTCTCACTGCCAAGCCGCCAATTGCTGGCAATCAGTTATTATTTATCGCGTCGCCCGGCTACACCTGCCACCTCGCGGACGCACCGCTTGGCCTGGAACAGAACTGGGTCTGGGTCTGCGCAGAATTTTCCGGTGATTCAGAGATCGCACTGACTCGGTCCGAATGAGAAAGTGCTATGAAGAAGCTGATAATACCAACTCTTATGGACACCTATGGCCTGATAAAGTTTTGGGATTTCGACACTGGCGCTCCGGCTAATGTGTCCCAATCCGTCAAAAGACGGCCGAACTTCGGTGTGCCTGTAGACGATACTATGCCCAACGATCGTCGTCGCTACAAGTGGAGACCTTCTCGCCCTCGCCTTCTCCAGGTCGGTCCAAGTCGGCTGAGTGTCCGCACTCCTTATCGAAAACTATTAACAATGTGTTGACTCGTACTTATGAGTGTGTCTGTTTGTATTGGTGTTTGAACAGTTGATAACTCACGGGTATTTTGGCCATGCCGCACGGCAGACACTCCACCACCACCACCACCACACTGCTACTCACACAAGCACACGTAATTGTTACCCATATCAATTTGAGTATCAAACGGAAAGTAAAACTCGATAAAATTTGAATTCCAGTTCATGGAAAAAATTCCTACATGCAATAGTCCGTTTGGTCTCTGACGGTTTCGATTCAGTTCGATTTTGGTCCGAACGCTCCTCATGCCTGATTCTAGCAACAAAGCTTTACCTAAATTCACCCATAGCCAATTTAACAATAACAATAGCATAATCAGCCACATTTCGTCAGAGATACATATGTACATACATATATGTATGTAGGCATCGATAAGGGCGCTCGAGTTTCATTGAAATTCTTGTGATATTACACATAACATAGCCAGCCGCAGAGCAGCAATAGGCGATAGCTATTGTCGTATCATTGTTGTTATATTAAATACCCCCCAACGTAACAAGTTCGCGGGCATATACAAGCTGCGAATCAAACATTTTTGTGGTTTCGGTTGAGAAGGAACCAAACAAAGTTCCAGTGACAGCCATTGGCTGAGCGCTAGGAGTATTTTAATAGTCGAATCATAGTGTCCCCATAAAATCCTCTATTCATTTGTTCTTCTTTCATTTGCAGTCGCAGCAGATGCGAGCCGTCTCAAGTCCCTCGCTCACAGAACCGTATTCAGCGTTACGAAAGCTTCCGCCGGATGAGAGCACGGCATCAGCAGACGGGGCATCCAATGTTGTCACAAGCCGCAACAGCGGGAGCGTAAGCGGAGGAGGCGGTGTAGGCCTAGGCGTCCTGCTAAAGTTTAAACGCACTTTCAACAACTTCAACAACAAGAACCAACTACACATCACCCCTGTTCCGCCAACGGCAGCTGCCGGTAATGGCAATGGCAATGGCAATCCCTCAAAGCCCAAGTTATCGCCAACAACGCCATCCGTTTCAATCACAACGGCGACGCCAGTGACAACAAACGTCAGCCCTGGAACAGACGGTGGCGATGGCAGCTCCGGCAAGTATCGCTTCGGACCCCTCATCTGGCGCACATCGAAAGAGCGTCGCAAAACGAAATTCAACCGACGCGACAAGTGCAACTCGGGTGATTCGGGTATTCAGATAGAGCTGGAGCAGGACGAGCAGTACTCTCGTGTGCTGTCGATGAGTCTCCAAGGAGGAGACGGAGGACGAGGACAAGGACAAGGAACAGCTCATGTTGCCAGCAGCACGTCCGGCGGAACTGAATCCAAGGCGCGTACCATACGCCGCACTAATTCAGCTAAGGCGAGCAGCATCTTCGGGTCCTTCGCCCCAAGGTCTAAGAACCACATGCACTTGAACATTGGAGGCACTGACAATATCGAACGTGAAGCCCCCGAGTCACTGCCCACACGTTCGCTTAGCCAGCCCAACGGACTGGAAACCTACGGCATGGGGCGCCCAGAGATGGAGGACAGCGACAGTGACAGTGTTGCATCCCACGAGGAAGGTGTGTGTTAATTGAAACTGAAATTGAAATTACCCTTTCCTTTCCGACCAGAATTTATGTCCTAATATGGTGTTCTGCTTGGTCCACAGCTTCCAGCTACTACCCGACCATCTATGCGGAAGTGCTGTACAATTTTACTGCCGGAGGCCCGCAGGAACTGGGCTTGGAGCGCGGAATGCTGATTGAAATATTGCGCAAGGAAGTTGGACCCTGGTGGTTTGGCCGCATAAAGAAGGAGGAGACTAATCGCGTGGATGAGATACTCGACCCCGAGCTTGGCTGGTTCCCAAAGGAGTTCGTGCGTATCATTCAATTTCCCGAGACGGATGTGTTTTTGAACGCTCACCAAGCAGCATCAGATGCAGAGCAGGCCACAACATCCGCAACAGCAAGGGAGGCCGTGGATTCCGTGCCTCTGCCCGTAGCTGATTTTGCCAAGGACGCAGATGTCACCATGACCACCACGGATGAAAGCAACATCACCACCATAGTCATTGAATCCCCACCATTGCCCCCGAATGGGTTACCTGCTCTCAACGTGCTGGACAACGAGACTGTCCTGCGCCGAAGTGCTGTGCGTGAACTACTGGAGACGGAGGTCAACTATGTCAAATTACTGGCTGCCATTTGTGACGGGTAAGTGGGCATCTCGCGTGGGGGTTTTTTTCAGTTTCAGTTTTAGTGATCAGAGCTAACATTGCACCCTTACCCCGCCATAGATATCTGCCTTCAATGAGCAAGCGCATCGATATATTCTCACCAAACAGCATTCGTCTGATCTTCTCAAACATAGCGGCCATCTACAAGTTTCAGAAAAAGTTTCTCGATGAGTTGCGCAGAGGAATCGAGCAAAACCAAATTGCGAAGGTGTTTCTTAAAATGGTAAGTGCATTTCGGAGAATACAATTTCACATTTCGAAATTCGTTGACTGGTTCACTGTTTACTGCATCCAAAATAGCACAAAGGATTCCTATGCTACTCCAACTACTGCAACGCCTATCCACGCGCCCTTATAGAACTCGAGTCCTACGATCGTGTTAAGGATGCACGTACCATTCTGGAGAAGTAAGTTGATCTAATGCAAGTGGTTTTTTAAAACAGCGTACTAAAACATTTTATTTCCAGTTGCCGCGAGTCGGAGAACCTTGCAGAGCTTCCACTCTCCGCTCACTTGCTGGCTCCCGTGCAACGCATCTGCCGCTATCCCCTGCACCTTAACGAGATTATTAAGTCAGCGCTGGCTTCTGCTCCCGAGACGGGAAATGATGGGCTAGGTGGTGCTGAAAAACCGTCGGCTTCTGACTACGAACAACTCGACATCAATGAGATGGACATACCCGACACGTACGATACCGTAAACTTGGCGCTGGAGGCCATGCGCGGCATCACTGAGGCCGTCAATGAGGGAAAACGCCATAGCGAGACTATTGCGAGGCACCAGGCCAGCTTTCAGAACTTCAAGGGCCCGCCACTGCATTTACACAGTGCACGCTTCTTTCTACAGGTCGATGCCACACGACAAAAGCAGAATCTGTGGAACAGCAGCTACACCCTGTTCTTATTTGACAACCAGCTGGTCTATTGCAAGCGGGACATCATTAAACGCAGCCACTTCATATACAAAGGACGCATATTCCTCGACCGCTGTCGGGTGGTGAACGTGCGAGACGGAAAAATGTTTGGGCACACGATTAAGAACTCTCTGCGAATATACTGCGAGTCGCGGGACAAGTGGTACGACTTCAGCTTCCGCTCGGCGAACCGCAAGCACCGCTTCCTCAACACCCTCGCCCTTGAGCGCCAGTTTGGCGGCAAGGCACTCTATGTATCAGAGATGACTGGGTTCGAGTACAACTACGAGGAGCGGCCGGGCGACTTTTCAGACCAGTCGGACTACGAGCTGCCCGACTTTGAGCTCGCCATGGGTGGCACATCAGCTAGTGGGGAAAGCTCCGTTCCGGAATCGCCGGCCAAGTCAGCCTCCCGGTTCTCCGACACTTTACCGAAAAAATCGCAATCCCGCGATGGCTTCGGCAGCGTGGAGAATTCGCAGATGCTGTCGACGACATCAACGGGTTCGCTTGGCCGCCGTCGCATTGGCAACTGGTTTCGCAAACCAAAGAGCACCAACTGTACGCCGAGCCAATCGCCGACGCACAAGCCGGGCTTTGACGCAAATGAGACCTTGACAGCGGCTCGTGTGGCAGCTATCGAGCTGGCCGAGGCCGCCGCTTCGATGTTGCCAACGGATAGTTCATCCGCCTAAGCACACAGCACTGCATATCAGAATACAGAATAATATACATACATACATACATATGTACATCCTGGCCTATGGGCATGCATACAAATATGTACAAGCATACATACGAAGAAGGCGTATACTATTTGTTGCATTATTTTTAATGTTAAATTGCCTCTACCAATTGAAAAAACGTAACAAACGAGTGTTAAAATATATTAATTTTTTTTTTTTGTTAATATTTTTTTTGTTTATTTTGCCAAGAATTCGCGAAAAACGTGGTATTAAGATATACCAAAAACATAAAAAAAACAAAAAGATTGTATACTTCTGGCATTTTAATGCAGTTTTCTATAAAAGTGCTACCTGGTGTCGCCGACTGCTAGTCTAATAACCCTATTACCTGTCCATATAATTATAATCTATGTGATAAGGCGATAATAAATTCCTGCAAATTACAGCATATTTTAAAATCTTCTGTTTATGTATTCAGGTTCGCTTAGGGACCTTCACAAGCCACTCAAGCTGAATAGAAAACTACCCACAGAAACTATATTGAGATAAGTTGTGGAAACATGTTAATAAGAACTCAGTACAGTACACCCTAATTAAAAAGAAGGTGAAGGTGTTTTTAAAAGAATGGTCCCATATATATTTTTTTTTAGTATTTTCTTAGTCTTTTTGTTAGGCCAGTCCCAGTCGTGGCGTGTACGAGTATTTCCACTTGCAACATTCTAATAGAAAACCCTTAAAAAAATAAAATAAAAAATGTTGAGAAAAGTAGAAAACTGTGTGCAAAGGAAATTAAAATATTAATATAAACAAATCCTTGTCATTATACGTATCAATACGAATGAAAATTGTATTATATGGAAATAGGTTGATTGTCAATTTGAACACAAAACTCGACCATTTTAGAATATGTTAAAAAACAAAACAAGCAAACTGCAGCAAAACAATTGAGCGAATTTAATTTTTTTAAGAGAAACGTATCGTATTGTATCCCCCCTTAGTATTTATGAACAATTGTCAAAAATTAGTTAAAGGTTGAACGACAGTATAAGTTTATCAAAATTATAAATTCAATAAGCAATTAACTATTTAATAGATATTGCAGGAAACATTGGTTTAACTCTGCAAAACTCCAAAACGTTAACTAAAACACTATACCAAACTATATACAACATTTTAGTCCTGAATATACATACAATACATATACATACATACATACATATACATAAGTGAAACGCAAGGTGCGTAGCGAAAAGTTATGGCATTATTTTATTTTCTTTTTTTTTATGTTTTTGTTGTCCTCACAAATAAACTGTTTTCAAAGTTAAACTCCACTCCAAATCAAGGACAAAAGTTATTTTCCAAAGATTGACGCCGCCAAGCGCGGGGCGGGACACTACCGCGACACAGGTTGCAATGCAAATGTAATCAACAAGTGTGCAGCGCTTTTTGTTTATTCGACGACGCACGCACCTTGCTTGTTCCATTTCGTTAAGTTTGAATCATAAATTAAATGCATGATAATAAATAAATTTAAAAGTATACATATGTACATACGCAGAAACGTTTATTGTACATACAATACATGCAACAAAATTGGCAACGTTAAATGTGTTTATGTACTTGGTATTGACTGAACAAATTATATTATAAAGAACTTACACGTTTCAAAAACATAACAACCACACACTCGTAACTTTAACCAGTACACAGCCCGTATACATTTAGCAATCTTATATGCAGCGGCAAAGGCCAAGTCGACCCCTGCAAAGCCAAAGCCCAAGCCAAAAGCAAAGGCAGTAGCCGCAGCGGCGTCTGCAAGCCCAAGACAACAAAGAAGCCAGTTGCTCCCGCCACCGTAAAGAAGCCGATAGCCAAGACTACGGCGGTCAAAAAGTAAATTGTGAAAGACGTTTTGCTTTTCGTTCTTATTGTTTATTATTATAAATCATTTTTCCTTTTGATTTTAATAACTTCCAGCGGCGCACCAATGTGCCACCACCATTGCATCGGGACCATTTTTTAGCGTCAATTGGCTTCAGTGACCGAACAACTTCTTTCTCTAAATCTCGGCATTTTTATATGACAAATGTATGTCTGCCGATGTGTGCTCTGTACTATCGCTTTGATAATATCCTTTTTTTCCTTGTAGTCATAGTAGTGCGGTGGTTTTCCCCTGCCGTTTCGTAAAGGCAGCCCATGCCTTCTTTGACTGCTGAAGGCAGTCTTTCACCGTCAGCTCCAATGGGGCCACCGCTACCGCCGCGCCGGGATCCCAGAGGGGGGGCAGGGGCCCATACGCCTCTTCTTCCCCCCCCCCCACCTAGGTGAAACATTTTGTCGACTTCATCCCAATGCTGGGAAGGCATACTAAAGAAAATTAAAAAAAGGAAAAGGTTTATTAAATTATTAAAATGTAATGATTAAATGTACTCAATTGTGGTGCCTGCGTTGGTGGTGGCGAGGGGAAGGGGAGTGCCGTAGCGCTAGGGGAGGGGGAGGGGTAATGTATGCAGCACGGGTGCCACGAGCCACTCGTCTGCGTTCCAATTGATTTTGTCTCCTTGGGCTGAAACGTTGATCCTTTGTTCTGTTGAAATTTCTTTTGCAAATGAGCTCGCAAAGAGGAATCTGTGCGTAGACTCACGTACACACACATATGAACGTTTCTCGCTGTCAAACCGAGAAGGCTGTCGGTTCGAATACCGCATCCACCGATCAAATTATTTTTCACAAGGCAAGATAAGATAATTAAAAAAATAATAATAATAGAAAATGAAAAATAATATTGAAATAAATCGACAAAAATCAAAATAAAATGAAAAATAAATAAAAAATAATAATAACACCCAAGAAGAAAACTTTTGAAAAAACATTTTGTAAGGCATATGTAACGTGCAAATTTGTTCATATTTTTACAGCAGATTTAAAGCGTTTTACAGCACTGTGATGTGTTTTTTCCGCCCATCGATATATCGTTGAGGAGAAACAAGTCAAGTCAAGTCGGATTCTGACCTCTTGAAAACGAAGCAGCTGCCAGCCACGAAATCATAGTAAAATTATAGTATGTAATTTTTATAATGTTGTGCGGAAAATATCCTACTTAAGAAAAACAATGCGCTGCAGATGAAATAATTGGACGATCAGTTCTTGGATCAGTGGAATGCGTTGGCGGATGCAGATCCGCTCCAACACTGGAAGTTCAGTTCAGTTGTATGGAATTTATTTAATTTTGTACCACATTTTTCTTGAAAACATTTAAAAAATATTCGATAGTGTAATTTGATAATTCGATATTGAAATTTGCAACCCTATGTGTAACATTCACAAACTAGTACCAAAACCGACCGACAGATGTCGCTTGCGGCACCCAGAAATAAAAGACCGTCTGTGATTGGCTGACTGTACACCCTCTCAAGTGGACTATGTTAGGTAAGATATTCGCTCGCAGCTTGTTGAAAGACGGTCAAAAATTGTACAATATAAAGTGTTAAATATAATCAATAATATGTTCAAAATGCGGGGTAATGTGTGCATTGAAATTTCATGTTTTTTGTGTCAAATGTGTCGTTGCTAGTTGAAATTATCAAAATTTTCACCATTTTATAAATGGCGGACAATGTGCGTTGGCTTCATTTCCTCGCACACACACACACACACAAACTGATTTTGTGGTGCTGCTGTTCGTGCGTGTGCAGGCCATATTATAAGTTGAGAATGTGTGTGCATACACACGTACTTATAATATATTAAGTCTAGTCTAACAAACATCCTGAACGAATGTGTATATATTTTGGCGGGTGTTATTAAACGTTAAATAAAAATCATGTGTGAAACTCGTCAACAAAGTGAAGTGAATTAAAAGTGTTAGCTGCTTTGAAGCTGATCGATTTTTCTCGTATATCCAATTGAATAGATGTGTGTGTTTGGAAGTGTTCGTAGACGGACGACATGGTTGCGAGTGATAAATGTACACAATACATCGGAAGCAATTTGTAATAAATGTTTTTTTTTCTCGTTATAGATCTAACGTGCAATTCCTCCGCGGAAAAACAAAACCATATCTGAGAAAAACACAGAAGCACCCATAGCAAAGACAGTCTTAGTAAGATTGTGTGTATTGATAGCCTTAGCCAGGCAAAGGAAAACCACAAAAATGAGCGGTCGTGGGAGCCGTAAGCGTGGTCGACCGCCAAAGACACCAAATGAGCGGACTTCTTCTGGACGTTTTAGTTATCAATTGCTCAAAAAGCCGAAATATCTCAGCGAAGGAAAATCGCAGCCAAGCACACCGTCAGCTTCGCGCGGCATTTCTCCACAAAGCGATGAGTGCAGTCGCAGCAGCCATAACAATCACAGCCGTGGGAACCGTGGCAGTGCCGCAAAGAGAGGACGCGGCCGCAAATCAAATGTGCAACCGCATACCAGCAACTACTCCGGAAGAAAAGGTGAGTGTTTTTTTTCTATGTATGTATTTTAGAGTAAATCCAGTAAAACAATCATGTTTCAAAAAGCAAGAAGTTTGCCATAACATGTCATTACGAAATTTTAATACTAGTCTCAAAGTGTTGCTACAGTAAAAAGTTGTGTCAAGATTGACAAACACACGTAATTTTGACATGGCATATTTAATGTAATATCCCATTTCAAACGTCTCTGGTTAATTGAAATATTGAAATAAAAAGCAAACGCTAAAAATGTTTAAATTTCAGAAAGGTAAATGGCTAATGAATTATGTTTTCTAATGTACCTCCTTGTGTTTTTCTACAGGATACGAGTCGGAATATCACTATGGCTCAGACTTTGGAGATTCCGATGAGGATAAAACTGATAATGAGGATGACCTATTACTGACACCCAGCGATGACGAAAGCTTAGATGCAGGCAATGAGAGTGAGTCTGAATTCTCCGTGTGTAGCTTTACCCAAAATGGAGTGGGTCGGCCACCACGTCCGCCCAGTCCGGAACCCATATGGCTGCAAGAAGGACGAGAATATGCCCCTCTTGATTTGCCGGATTCCTCAGAAGATTTGTCCATGGCAAATTCACACGTTTTGCGCGCCCTTAGTATCTACGAAGTACTGCGACGTTTTCGGCACTTGGTTCGTCTTTCACCTTTTCGCTTTGAAGACTTCTGTGCAGCTTTAACTTGCGAAGAGCAGAGTGCTCTTTTGACGGATGTACATATTATGCTGCTTAAGGCTATCCTACGAGAAGAGGATGTTCAGGGCACACACTTTGGGCCACTAGATCAAAAGGACACGGTAAACATTAGTCTTTACCTCATCGATGCCATTACTTGGCCAGAAGTTTTGCGTAGCTACGTTGAAAGTGACAAGACATTTGATCGTCAGGTTTATCATATCTTGAGTAAGTCAGAATATCCGTATACCGGCATTGAGAACCGTCTTGCCGTGCTGCAATTCTTGGCTGATCAGTTTTTGACAGCCAACTCTATACGCGATGTAATGCTTCAGGAGGGACCCATTCATTACGACGACCATTGCCGTGTCTGCCATCGACTTGGAGATTTACTTTGCTGCGAAACCTGCCCTGCAGTCTATCATTTGGAATGTGTTGATCCACCAATGAATGATGTACCCACTGAGGATTGGCAGTGTGGATTGTGCCGTTCACACAAGGTCAGTGGTGTTATTGACTGCGTGCTGCCACAAGAAAAGCAGGGTGTATTAATAAGGCATGACAGCTTGGGAGTTGATCGTCACGGCCGCAGATATTGGTTTATTGCACGGCGAATTTTTATAGAAGACCAAGTGGACTCCAGCTGTTGGTACTATAGTACAACGAATAAGTTAAAACTACTACTTAATCGATTAGATCCCGAAGAACTAGAGACTCGACTGCATGTCCAACTAACAGAGCGCCGGGAAGAAATCGAGCGTCAGATGAAGTTGACAGAGTCGTTGACCAATGAGCACAAGCATACCAAGCGGAGTTTAATAGATCTAGAGCAAGAGGCTACGAAAGAAATACTCGATAAAGAGACAACGGACGGTACAGCTGAGGATGTCGACCCAAAATCCGATGACCAACTGGCAGAGGCAGCGAAAAAGTCTGAAGAAAGTAAAATGGTTACGCGTCAAAAATCCAACCAACTCAACAATGGCACGCTTTACTTTAAACTTGGCATGGAACAGGGATTCAAAAACTATGTTAACCAGTACGCAACGAATCCAATAGCCCTAAACAAGCCGCAGCGTAATGAGGAACGAGACAAACGGCGTCATCTCTCACACAAGTTTTCACTGACAACAGCTTCCGACTTTAAATGGATTGGTATTACTATGGGAACCCCCGATAATATGATTACAACGCTTAGACAGACGTTGATCAATTTTGAATCAAATATAACACCTCCGTTCTTAAATCCAAACTGGCAAGTTAATAAGAAAGTTTGGAATACAGCTGTTATGAATGCACGACACGCCACCGATTTTGCGACTGTGCTGCTGCTGTTTCAATCGTCCTTAAAGAGTGTAGTCTTTGCGAATGTATGGCATGAACAACTTGGCCATAGAGCTTTGCAACGCATCACTAGTGCTGAACGTGAAGAGCGAAAGAAGTTGGAGAAGCGAGAGAAACGGGAACGCGACGATGAGGAAGAACGTAATCGACTAGCATTTAACTACATCAAATATTCTCTGGGCCTGAAGCATCAAGTGTGGAAACAAAAAGGAGAAGAATATCGCGTACATGGTCAGTGGGGTTGGCTATGGCTTTCGAGCAGTCGACGTTGCGGAATACGTGCCAGACGAGCTCATTCCCGAGTACATAACAGAGTTTTTGTGCACTATAAAATGGGAGATCAGAATGACGTTAACGAAATTGTCTTGGTCGATCCACGTACAAAGCGCTTCATGCAACAGTGCGAGTCAAACAGTGTTGATGGTCAGATGTGCCCTTATTTGCCGGAGGAATACACAAACGTGAAAGTTTTCGAAGATGTTAACAAGTCTGTCAAAGGTATCATCGACGTTAGCAAAGCTTTGAATGACCCAGGGCGTATTTACTATCCAAAACTTGCCCGTAAATGCTGGGTAGACGATTTATTAGAGCGACGTCAGAAATTAGCCAAGGTCGAGGAGCAACTTTCGTCGAAGGGTGTAACCGATGTGAAGCCCATCGCTATACCATCAGTGGGTAATGTTGCAGCCACCAACAAACAAACCTACTTGAAAAGTGTTTGCTGCGTCTTACAGAAATGTCAGCAAAAGGAGGGTCAGCAAACGTTAACTTTGAGCTCGTTAACTCGCTGGCTAAGCAAATTCAGACAGTGCGATTACAATTCAGTCAGCTCAATCGTTTTGCCAAGACTTTTCGTTGTTACACCAAGGAGTGTAACACAAACTCAAAGTGTATCTCAAATCACACAAAATACTTGCTACTCCCCACTGTGTCTTCAGAAAGCTCGTGCAAAAAAAGAACTTCTGTTGCTACTTCGAAAGGCGCACACCGCGGGAAACGGATCTAAAGAAACGGTGGCCGCTATCTTGGGTGCTGTTAAGAAGCCGTCAATCCTCGAACAGAAGTTGACTGAAGGCAAAAGGGAATCAACTCAGCTTTCAGTCGATGAATCGGATGATGCGAAATCAGCCGAAACTGAAGCACCGCTAGACTTACTTCAAGATTGGGAGCAAGCCCGGGCGCATTCAGTAGTTTTCACGGACCAGCTTTTAAGCGATTGCTTGCTGATCGAGCCGGATATTCCTAACAATGCCAGAGTTAAGAAAGAAGAGGAGCTAGTTCCGGGAAGCAACACAAACGCTGATTCTAGCACGCAAGACTCGGACAAAATGGATTTCATTGAAAGTATGGATGTTTGCAGCAATGTTGAAATCGAGAGTACTGAAGATTCAATTGTTACGGCGATGAATACTTCGTGTTTAGATGCCAGCGCTGAGGACATGGACATGAGACCCGGATCACGTCGTAAACGTTTCCAAAAATCTAAGAAGGCTTATATAGGAACTAAGGATGTATTGGATCACACACTGGATAAAGAGATATCCTCTCAAACAAAATCGCCGATTTCGCATCAGTTCTCGTCCAGTTAAGCGTGACTGTTGCACGAAATATGAGCGAGAGTATTTTGAGAACGGAAAGGAGCGTGTCTACAGTTCCATTTCTCCACGTGGTCGTATTTATCTGATTAATGATTGGTCTAAGCTGTACGACGAAGCTGTTAAGAGTGAGGATAAAACCACAATTGTGAAAAAGCCCACGTATGCGAGGTACCCCCTCATCTCCAATTTCCTTACGCATAAAAAGAAGCGCAGTTTATTGGTATTGCCGCGTTACGAACTCCGAAAGCTGGCGCGACTAGGTGGAAGGTCAGCCACAAATGGTTTCCACCATGGTGCCAAAAATAACTCCATTTGGCAATACCAGTGCTCGCGTCCTCTTTTCCGAACATGCTGGTCCTATCGCACGTGTAATGCCACAACGCTATCCTGCATTGCACTTCAGCTACGAATATTGTGGTCCTGTCTTCGGTGGGACGACATGATAGCCAAGCCGCCGTCGACCGATGGCAAACATCAGGTGACAACGGAAACTGAAATTGTCACTTTAGAATTGTTGAAACTTCGCCATGCAGGGCGCTACGGCGAAAAAACAAGCTACTTGCGGCGAAAAGTTGTTATCCCACTTGAGATGCCAAAGACTATTCGAGGTGAGTAATGTATAAATGATAATTTGTTGCTTGCTTGTGTACTAATACATATTTATGTATGCATGATTATATTTTGGATTATATTTTGTGTTTTCTTACAGAGGTCACATCGATACGCTCTGGTTTGCGAAAACGGAAACGCGCTGAATCTCCACAGCCAACCGAACCACAAATAAGCGAGGAATGGGTCGAAGAAGATAAGCTAGAATTGTGGGAAATCAAATTTATAGGTGAAAAGCAAGAAAAGGCCCGCCTGTCAACAGTGACTCGGTCTGTGGCATCGCGGCAACTGGAGTCAAGCCTTGGCAACACTCCAAGTACATCTACTAATGGAACGTCAGGTGCTGGTCGTGTTCAGATGGCTGCCAAACCGAACGAAGATATTAAAGAAAAAATGGAACAACAATTAAAATTACAACGAGCCGCGCATCAACAACGGAAAGCTATCGGCGGCACAGGCGAGCTAGCTCGCGCCGGAACTCCAGGTGAGTAATAAGCTGGAAACTTTACTTTATGATAAACTGATCGAATGTCACCGTTCTTTACTATTGCAGTTAAAGGCCAGATAATTGGCAGTAGGCGCGTAATTGTTAAGAATCCAGACGGCACTACACGAATCATTCAGCAGGCAGTCACACAAGTGCCTCGAACGACACCAGTGAACCCGTCGTCAGCAGCAGCTTCCCATACAGCGCAAAACACATCTAACACACAATCCACGCAATCTGCACCCACCCCACATAAGGTACAAATCATACGTGGACCGGATGGCAAAGTGAGTGTAAGGGGCTTAAACCCTGGACAGCAACTAGTACAAATGCCGGATGGAAAACTACATGTATTGACAACTTCATCAAATTCATCAACTCAAGGTGAGTTCGGCGTAGTAATATTAAGGATTTAAATAGCATAATATCGCATTCATATATTTGTAGGAAGCAAAGGCAAGGTATTACCTATAAAATCTCTACCTACACCATCATCGACAGCCGCAACGTCGACGTCGACTGGAGCAGCAGTAACAGCTCCCATGGTTAAACAAATGGCCGTAAAACACGTTGCAAAACCTACGGGGGCACAATCAATAGCGTCACAGCGGGTTGCCTTACCACTCGCGCAAATCAAAAACAAAATGCTACTGGCTCAGCAGCAACAAGTATCATCAGCAGCAGCATCATCATCGCCCCCCGTTCAGAAAATTGTGACAAAAGTTAACTCAAGTTCTGCCGGACAAAATATGCAACAAGTATTCGTACAGCCTGGTTCCAAGTTGGTAGTTGGTCAGAACGCTCAAGGCCAAAAGGTTATAATATCTGCTTCGTCTACGCAATCAGCCACAAGCGCAGTGCAACAGCAGCAAATTGTACAAACTCAAGCCCTTCCACAGCAAATTCAACAGCAGCAAACCCCACAGCAGCAATCTCAGCAAATGGCGATCAACCAGGTGGTGGGGAGTCAACCTACACAAAAAGTAATACAGCAAATCGTTAACACAAGTAATGTCCAACAACAGATAGTGATAGGGGGGCAACGCATCATACTAAGCCCCGGTCAGACTATTGTTACTCAGCGAAATGTGCCGCAGAGTCAAGCATTGCAAATGGTCCAGCAACAAATTCAAACCCAGCAGCAGCAGCAACAACAGCAACAGCATATTGTGCAGCCACAGCAACAATATGTTGTTCAAACAAATCAAGTCGTTCAATCATCGCCTACCACTCAAACTAAATTAGTTAAACAGCTCGTGGTACAACAACAACAAACCCAATCCCCAACAGTGGAAGAAAAAGCGCCGATCAACACTACCAGTGAGGCCAATGAAACTGCTACGCAGCAAGTACTCGTGCCAAATTCGACTCTGGCCCAGCAGCTGGCACAGGGCAAGTTGCAAGTTGCTACTGTCAATGGACAACAAGTAATCGTCAAGCCATTGGGGAATAATCAGGCGCAAATTGTTGCACATATTAAACACCAAGGGGATGGTAACGCCCACATCGTTACCAACAACACTGCACCAGCAGTTCCCCAAGAAAGTCCGCAGAGCTCGCCAGTCAAACACTCACAGCAGCAGCAGCAGCAGGCTCTAACGGCACACAGCCCACAACAAGTTATTGTTCAGCAGCAACAGCAAATGACACAACAGTGTAGCTTTGATACTGCTACTGCTTCAATGCCGCAACAGCATGTGGCGCCAGGAACTGTCCAACAAGGGCAGACTCAACAGCAACCCATGAGTGTTGAAGAAAGTCTGCTTCAAAACCAACCGCCTGGTACAGTTATCAAATGCGTTACAGCACAAGTATTGCAAACTGAGCACGGACCACGAATTGTGTTGCAAGGCCTAGTAGGTAACGACTTTACGGCTCAACAACTACAGCTGGTGCAAACCCAGGTGAAGCAACAGCTTATGAAAGGTCAGTGACTTTATTCTCTCTATTCGCAAAACAACACTTATGCTGTAAATATTTGATATGCTTTTCAGCCCAAGAATCTAATGGCAAACTAGGAGTCCTAGGGCCAACAAAAATATACTTGGCCGTGCAGCCGGAAACAACAGCTCAATCACAACCACCTCCGCTTACCCCAGTACACCAGTCGACTACGCATCAACAAGTGAGTAGTTTCTAATTACAAAAATAATTGAAAAAGGGGAATTCAAAAAGAAAAGAAAAGCATAGAGCAGGACTTTAAATGGTACATATGCTGCCTTAATAATAAATAATGGAATGCCAGTTGAACGAACGGCTTTTCTACATCATATTTAAGTTATATTTAATTTTGTTCAAGACCAGAGAGGCATGTTGCTGCTTTTCTTGCATTTTTATACGTTTTTGTCCTAAATTTTGAAATTTGTTTGTTTTTATTTTATACTTTAACTTTGGCGCCGCTCAACAAATATTTACATTTTTTTACATTTTCGTTTCTTATTGTGTATACATACTACATTCCTAAGCATTTAACAATATAAGTCATTTATCTGCTTTGTATTTGACTAAGTACAGCAACAAAGACTTTCGTTAAATATCTACAAAGGCTTCATTTTGCAAAATAGTTATTCGTCAGCCAATTCTCCAGAAGTGAACTCGATATACACTATAGAAACACAATATATATATATTATTTAGTAACATAATTGACTTATTTATTTGATTTATTTAAGAATATTGAACATGTATTTAGTTTAATAAATGTGAATACGTTATTAGCATTAAGCAAACTATTAGCTAGTTAGCAAGTAGCGTCAAATGAGGAATCAACAACACACAAACAAACAAACCAACAAACAAACAATTTTGTAAGAAATTCGTCAGACTGTCACCTAATGTTTTACACCATGGCAAAAGTATTAGACACAACGCTGCTGCGATTCGATTTTCTTGCCTGGAGACATTTGGTTTCTAAAAATACAACAATTACAATATGTTACTTGTAAAATGTAAAGCGCCTTTTGCAATAAAACCTATTATGCCAACCAATATGATTGTGAACAGCTCTGTTTTTTTTTCGTACAAAATAATTTTAGTTCAATATAAGCCAAGCCTAATGCTATGTGAGTTCATCTCTTTTGGTGACATTGATTCAGAATACAAGAATTTACATACATTTTGAACACGTCCAAAAGTTCAATTGATGTTTTTAAACCGTTCTATTGATAGAATATTGTATATACCTACAACATTCCTTATATTGAAAGCAAGAACGAAAGAGTTACTAACTTTAAAATTTCTATTTCCATAATATCCCAGCATTTAATTTGACCAAAGAAATTAATATTGAGTTTAGAATTTTTGTATTCATTGCATGGGCTAGGTCATTCAGTTTATACACGATTCTGCCGCCAATGTAAGGAAACATTCAATACGATAACTCAAAATACATAGATTGTATATATTACAAAACATATGGATCCAAACATATGGATATGCTTGCTTTCTGCTTCAAATATGTATTTTCAACCCATTATCTACACTCGCACACGGAGCGGATCAAGCGTAGTTCATTTGTACGCAGTTTCGAGTGTAATGCTATAAGCGTTTCTAGTAATCTAGTAAAGTAGTAAATACGATTTGCCCTAATATCCTTGTCCTTTTAACACACAAAAGTTGAAACATCTGTGAATTTTTGTTTCTGAATTAGTTGGATGATTATTTGCAAATTGGCCTTTGTGTTGACAAAAAGCGCATGCTTCATGTATTTACGAGTGTTTGACAGAGAGACATTAACTCGTTGAAAAAAAAACCTGTAAATCAAATCAGTGCAAGAAAAGCAACAACAGACAACAACAGACATTTAACAGAATATTTAAATGAATATTAATCAGAAATCAGAAATCAGTTGAATTTGAGTACAAAACTTAAGGATCGCAACAAATTCGTTGACATCATTATTTCAATGGCCAAATTAAAATTCCATTTAAATTAAATTAAATTAAAATACAAACAGTATACAAATTGCTGAAGAGATTAACCCTATACACAGAGTTTTAGTTGGCTGACATATTTAAAATATAATAATTCTAATCAGAGGCACGATTAGTCTCCTAAAATTAAAACAATGGCAAACAAAAAACCAATACCGTTCTTTATAAGCGCATGAGCTATCGTCGCGATTGAGCTAGTTTTCTTATGATATCCTTCGAAATGAACACAAAGGCTTAACCATATTTATAATCATCTCATCTAAATCGAAACGAAATTTGTACACTTGTCCAAACGAAAACATTAACTCGTCAAATGTATACACTACAATCTACAATACTAACTGCCATATCCACCATGAACATAGCATATTAGACCTTTGCCACAATTTTCATTATAATTTTAAACCAAACCAAACCAAGCTTAAATACTACCCTCCTACCCTATCTTTGTAATAAAACAAAATTTCAATACCCTCAAAATAAAATCATGCTTCCACTGCTTAAAACGTTTATAACCATGCCTTAATGTCGCGTGTCAACAACTACAACTCCTAACCACGTGTTAATCTCTTCGCCAACCACAACTACTCAACTACTCAACTTTAATAACAAACAATAAAAGGTTGCCTGGAATAAGTACTACAACTGATCTCTGATCTTTAATCAGGTAGGTGTCTGTGTCTGTCAACACATTTTAGTAAATTAATAGTGCATAAGTAAGCTATAAACAAGATTTTTGATTTTTATATTGAATAATTACTTCGAATTTTGGTAACAATTAGGTTGGTGGAGGCACATTAAATATTTGTTTATTAAATACGAAGATAACATCTCAAGAAGACGATGATGATGACGATGAAATTATCGTCGTCTGCAGTCCACAGAAAGAAAGAGCAATCACGTCCCAACATGGAGAAACTCAAGGTAGCGAACTGCATAGTTATTCTCGAAGCCACACCAACAGTAGTTGTATGCCAATTCAGCAAGAAAATCAATTAAACATTAAAAATCTAGTTCTAGTTGAAGATCAAGACAATAATGAACAGGATCGCTTGAAAAAATATCAAAGTGAAGACCTTACACGATGTTCATTGCAGCCCAACATCGACAACGACACCATCGGGCCAACAACTACATACGAAGCCAATCCAATCATTATAAATAAAGCCTTAGACACTGGAAATGAGCAGGAGCACACTACATGTGCCCAAACTGATAAAACTAATATTAGAATTAACACGAAATCTATTGGTGCCTCTGCGCTGCTAGAGGGTATGGGTATAGAGCACGAAGATGAATCAATCCAAAATAATAATACAACTATGGAAAAAGGCGTGGAGGAAAATCAAAGTGAAAACTTTGTTATCACTAGCGGTTATATACAAGAGTGTAAGTATTCCCATCAATAATACATAAATCATTTTCGGGTCCATGACTCCATGATTTCTCTTTCAGCCATTACAAACGCCCTAAAGCAAAGTAATCTGAGTCCGGAACTAGAAGAAAAGTTGGTTAATATGCGCAAGCAACAGGAACAACAAAATGCACACAGTTTGGATAATGGGGATTTGTCGTCTAGAGGAAGTGCTAACGAGGAAACACCAACAACGATCTTAAATCGCCGAAGCACGTTATCGCGTCAGCAAAATAACGATGATCTTGAGTGGAAAACTAGGACTTCAACAAAACGTCCAAATGCTATGACAACAAGCAGTCAGTTTAATCGCATTCTTAAAAAAAGTCGTAGTCAAAAAGAAGATATAGTAGAAATCAGCGAACAGAAACAATCCAAATTAGAAAGGCACAAAGAATTGCTTAAAAAGAGTATCCTTCGTAAACGATCATTATTAGAACGGAATTTACAAAATGAAATACGCGAAGAAGTACAGACGAAAGTCCAGCGACATGTGCGATCTTTAAGTGTCGCTTCGCCAGAAGAGCATAGTGAAAATGAAAGAGGATCCATATTTTCTGATCATCGCGATGAACAAAATATTGAACAAAAGCGGTAAGTAATTAAACAGAATACAGAATCCTCCAATCATAGGTCATTTGTTGTGTCTTTTTCAGATGTGTCAAAGTTAGCACTAGTCGAAATCTAAGAGAAGAATCCCTTGCAGACAACAGTAGACATGGGGTCGGAAGGCCTAAGAAGTTGACGAGGAAAAAAGAAAAGCTATATTGCGTTTGTCGTACTCCATATGACGAAACAAAGTATGTATAATCATATTAAAATATAATTTTTAATTTAATAATTTTTGCGTTTCTTAACACTCAGATTTTATGTAGGCTGTGACCTGTGCAGCAATTGGTTTCATGGTGATTGTGTTAACATCACTGAAGAAGCTTCAAAAAAACTTTCTGAATTCATTTGCACCGATTGTAAGAAGGCTCGGGAAACTGAGGAACTCTTCTGCAGTTGTCGTCAACCGTACGATGATTCACAATTTTATATTTGCTGCGATAAATGCCAGGGTTGGTTCCATGGCCGTTGTGTCGGTATACTACAGAGTGAAGCAGAGTTTATAGATGAATACGTATGCCCTGAATGTCAGCGAAAGACAGATGCAAACGCAGTCAATATGAAAACCCTAACTTCCGATGAAACTAACGAGCTAAAGGAGTTAATTAAACAAATACAGGTAATAAAATAAATATTCAGTCATGCGCCAGTTTTTGCAAAAATTCGTACGAATTGAAATTTGTGTGCTTCAGTTTTTCTTTTAAAAATGAATTATTTTAGTTTAATATAAGATCGTTTATACCCGTTACTCAGTTAGTATAAATGTGAGGTTAGAATTTATGTAACCTATACAATATTTTTATTTTAGTCGAATGGTATACATATTAGAGTTTTGGTGGGAGTGGATATCTGTAACACCAAGAAGTAAGTGTTTCCGATCCCTTAAGGTATATATATTCGTGATCAGCACCAATAGCCGAGTCGAGAAAGCCATATCTGCGTTCCGATGACTATATCTAACTAATTGCCGAATTTAGATCAGATCAGATCATTATTATTATAGTCGAAGGAACAAATAAAATGTAAGTGTTAGCTACTTCCAGAAACGCGTTTACTCATTCTCTCCCTTTCTCTCTGTCTCCCTCTTTCACATTCTTCGTCGAACAGTATGCGGGTGTGAGGGATCTGGTGGAAGGGAGTGAGATAAAACGGCAATTGTTGGTGTGAGAATATAGAAAAAAATAAATGTGAAAAAAAAGTTGCCAATAACGTTTCAATTAGCTCACAAGTAATATGAGTTTATAATTATCCCTAAATGAGATATGGAAAAAACATACACAAAAAGACAGGAACCACGCCAATGTTAACTCTTGAGCTGCGTTTATCATTATTCCACCTAAAGACCATTTCGATCAGAGTTATAGAATATTTTGTTTCAATTTCTTTTTCATTTTCATTTTTTTTGCATATTTCTCTCTCTCTCTCTTCTCACATCAACACCAGCCGGTTAATCGCGTTCCCTTCCGCAAGAGCGCGCAGACTGCACGAGTACGAGTGAGATAAAGAATGAATAAGGGAAGTAGAAAGAGTAAAAGCAAAATTGTGAAACTTGATTTCACACCAAATCACGATAGTCTGCGCACACAATTAGGTATCTCTAGCTCTGATAGTCCCTGGGAGCTCGATACCAAACAATGTCGACTCGAATATTGATGCTTATATACAATATAGGATCGGAAATACTTCCTTCTGGGTGTTACAAAAATGCACTTCTACCACAAAACGAATATAGTTCAAGCTCTTCGAGTACCGGGTATAAAAAACCGAAAAATTTGGTTGATGTTCCAAATATATACATTAGAGAGGGTCAATAATTTTCGCTTCCAAGCGGTTGTCTAAATAAACAACTACTACGAATTCTAAGAAGGTTAGCCCAAGATACCATGGGTCTAAAATCAATTTTGATCCTGCGATTTTTATAAATAAATTTGTCGTATTTTGTACAGTGAAACACACCTTTAAATGGTATATAACACAAAATATATATTTTATTTAACAGTTGCACAAAAGTGCTTGGCCGTTTATGGAGCCGGTTGATCCGGATGAAGCGCCAGACTATTACAAAGTAATTAAAGAACCAATGGGTAAGTTGAAAAAATACTTTTCTGTGTATTTATGTGACAACATATGTAATACGATACCATTTCCATTACCATTTTCGGCAGATCTCAAACGGATGGAAACCAAACTCGAATCAAAGGCGTACACCAAACTCGCCGACTTCATTGGCGATATGACAAAAATTTTTGACAACTGCCGCTACTACAACCCAAAAGAATCGTCCTTTTACAAATGTGCTGAAGCATTAGAATCCTACTTTGTGCAAAAACTTAAGAGCTTTCGCGAAAATGTGTTTGGCCAAAGTAATTAAAAGCATTAGCTTATGATGATAAACCTTAAGTTAAACCAGTTATGATATCAATGAAGTATCTAAACTTTTGCAACCATAAACATTTAACATTTGCGTTTGTTAGTACTTACATTTTTCATACTATAACAAAACTAACTAAAATTCAAATACAAAATATATGTAAATACTATTGATTATGTAAACACATATAACTATTGTATGAAATATAGTTGCAGATCCGTGTAATATAAAGAAATATTCTAATAGATATCGTAATTAGGTAAGAGACATCTTAATAATTTGCGGAAAACCCCTCAATAATATCCCTCTGTACAAATAATTAAATTGTAAATAAATAACGTATGCATTTTTTTATATTGATCTGATTGACACACCGTAGACTTAAACATCTTATGCTAAGTTGTAAAAATACATGCTTATTCGTAATAATAAATTCTGCATTTTTCTGTATTTGATTACATAACATAATCAAAAAAATCATAAAGCTTCTGCTTCCACAGCAGGTTTTCTTTTCACTCTGTCGGCAATCGTCTCCTGGTGGTTCTCCTCACCGATGATAGCCTGCGCGCAGAGACGTTTTTTTCTTCGCGGATAACGGCAGCTCCACTACCTCGTCAAAATATCCTGCAGCAGTGTGTCTTCAACGGCATTAAGACTGTTGTGTGTTAGATAGAACGCCAGACGAATGTTTATAAAAACTCCTTGACACTCCGAATTTTTCATCGACCCAATTTTACCCATCTGCTTGTGGGTCGTTTGTTTGGCATAACCACTAACCATACAATATATAGACACGACACTTCATACATTGAAAATGTCCGCACCAAAATCAGGCAGCTACACCCGGGCATATGTGTGCACATGTATTCTCGCTTATTTTGCGTGTTGTGCATGTGTGGATCAGCTACTTGGCGAGTCGTGAGAGTGTATTTGTGCTCATGAGCATGCATGTACATTGCGTGTTTGCAAGTGTGTATGAGCGCACAACTGATATTTGCGCTTTCTCAACTTTGTTTTGATTTTTGTACTCTAAGGCTCCTGTCCTTCGCTAGATCACTGCGGGGCTCTAACTCAAGCGAGGCAGTTGGAGCCAACGAGGAGATAGCCGAGATCCGCCGAACGTGCATCCGCGCCAGAAGGCTGCTCCAGCGAGCTCGGGGCACACCGCGAATAAATAAATAAATAAATAATATAATAAACTATAATCACAATCAGCTGCTTGTAGAAGAAGACAGCGAGGGCACAATGGAGAATAGCGAAAACGATGCGATTCTTACCCCTGTGGCCTGCTGCATAGCCCATTGGCTCAAGCATACCGGTTCACCATTTTACAAAATTGTGTCATTATTGGGACCAATGGCAAGGCAGTAGGCGAACAAGTAGACCTTCTCACGACTGGTGTAGCTGATGCCTGATTTTGGTGCGGACATTTTCAATGTATGAAGCGTCGTGTCTATATATTGTATGGTTAGTGGCATAACCCACGCCTTAAAAATTTGAAAAAATGCGCGCAGAGTTAGTGCTGTTTAATTCAACAGTATCGATTTTCAGCGTTGTATTCTGATTATGTCAGCAGCATGTTTCAAAGATGTTGGCACATGTTTACTTTGGCACAGATACATGCTGCTATACGCATTAAGCGCAGCGCTCCTCTCTCGGCTGAAAAATCCCTTGCAATTTGGCATCAGGAGAACAATTTCCCTTACCATTTGACTTGAGGAGAACAATATCCCTTGACTTGAGGAGAACAATATTCCTTACCAAGGCATACTTATAAGTATGAAAGATTTTCACTGGTCAAAACAAAAATCCAGTCTCCTTCACACGAATTGATAAGCAAGAAAAGAAGAATAGCATCGGAATCCGAAGCTCACAAAATTTCCCTCTGAGAAAAGGAAATTTTAAATTTTAGATTTGAAAAAATGTGCGTGGTGCTGTAAAATTTTTGTTTGCCTAATTGTAACATTCTTTCTCTGTGATCAAGTTAAAATAGTAAATAATAATAAATAAATTATAATAAGTGAATTGAAATAAATGAATGAGTGAAAGTGCGAGTGAAATATAGAAGTAAAAGGCGGCAAGGAGTACAAAGCGAAACACAGTGCAAAGTGCATGTAGTAGCTAATATTTTGGTTTTTTTTTTTGTGTTTTTGTGCCTATGTGTGAAAACAAAAACATCAAACTACTAAAATACAACAAAAGGAAATAGCAAGTAATATTCAACGCTTTACTATATAATTATGGCAACAGGTGAGTCTGTCGATTTTGGTTTACCGTTTATACAGTTTCTTTTTTTCTTTTTTTCGATTTCCTTTCACATATTTTATTTATTCTTCTACATTTGTTTATTTATTATCTTATCATCTTATATGTATATTTTATATTATCTGCTCCTTGCACTCCTTTTTCATTTAAAAGTTTTTACATATGTTATTGATCAGTGAATTTGTTCTGGTGTGATAGTTATTTGTAATTTTTAATAGTATTTTGCCAATAATTTCGATCGTGCCTGTCATCCGATAATGGCTTGGCGGGGAAAAACGTATTTCCAATCGGAGACTTTCAAAATTAAAAGAAAAACTCACCTCAGCCCAATCCCCGCTTCAGCCATCTGTGGACAGGCCTTTCCGCCCCGGCTTGTACGCGCGCGGTGTTAGTGCTGTATAATTAAATAAGTCAAATCGGTATATTTTAAAAATATAAGACCGTATATATCAGTTTTTTTTATGAATAAACCGAATATTCTACTGCCTTGCCGATGCAACAAAATATCGATATTTTTTGAGAACTGGCGCTAATTTTGAAAATAACGGTCAACGGTCTTGCGAAAAAACTATCAGATCAAAATTTAAATTTTGGCGCGTAAAAATTATGGCTCAGGAAAAAGGTGCAAATATACATACATGTAATACTTATAATCAAATTCTTCTAAAATAATTGCATCAACCATTTTAACAATGTTTGAGTTTTTTTGTTCACCAAAAGTCCTATGACATCAGACTATTAGCGGTGGTACTACGGATTCGATCGTCAAAAGGATTCCCTCTGTGCAATTATATCAGATGTAATAGGGGTGGCGAAATATTTTTGATTTCTTCGTTGACGTCACTGCTGCTTCGAATGAGATTACATTAAATATGCGAATCGATAGCTGTTGAAATATAAGAACTCTTCTCGGAAACCCAATTCGAATTCAAAACTCGTTGTTTGCTGTTTGAATATACTTGTTCCGTTCTTGTGCCCCGCTTTGTATTTGTTGCTACTTAGCAGTTATGTTAACAAGGCAGAGACTCGGCCAAAAACGAGTTAAGTTAATGAAAATTAATCAAAATGTTCCAGCTAAAGCCACGATCGCACTTGGCGACGACGTTTGGCGCGTTGTCAGGCTGTCGATTCAACCAGTTGGTGGTTGGTTGCCTGAAGTTGAATTAATTTTCGTACATTTCGCATTCGCATGTGCTTTATATTTGTTTTATTATCTAAATCCTATTTATAATGCTTACGATTAATAATGCATGCGTATTCTGCCATTATGCTAAAATAGCAGTATTACATCAATCAATAACGCGTATTTACAAGCCTTTAAAGTGCCATAGCCCCATTCCCTCCGTTGCTCGACTCGGCTCTTTGGAACCCACTAGTTTTTGTTCCAATTTAGATATACGTCGAAAGCGGACTTGGGGGCTCTCGATGCTATTTTGGTTGTTGGTTGTTTGTTATCAGGTCGCTTCGTTGTCGTGCGATTCTGACCAAAATCGTAAGAGAAAACTGTCTTGGCTGCCACTTTGACTTGATTCTCCTGGTATTTGGCATAGTATGGACTACTGGTGGTGCTCTGGCTTTGACGTAAAGGTGTCGCTGTTGTTGTTTGTTTGTTTAGTAGGGTAGGACTGGAGGTTTTCTCAAACTTGGCCTTGAATTTCTGGAAGAAAGGATGACTAAATGGAGATGCCGTCGTCGAACTCTTTTGTGGTGTTGTAGTCGATGTGAACAAGTATGGCCTTGGGGTGGTGCTCGAGAACGTTTTTGACGTGGTAGAGCGAGTGGCAGGTGTGGTAGTAGCAGAGGAACGAGTGGTTTGTCTCGTTGCAGGCCGTTGGGTTGGTTTCGCTGTGACTGTATAGCGAGTTGTAGATCTCGTTGGTAATGTTGGACGCGTTGTTATAGTGTTATATCTGGCTGAGGCAGTTGGGCGAGTGCTGGGAACAGTGCGACTTGTTATAGCTGGACGGGTTACTATCGTTGTTCGCGTTGTCGTTGGGTAACGCGTTACAGATCTCACTGTTGTTGATGGGCGGCTGGTAGGGATAGTTCGAGCAGTAGTGGCTGGGAGTGTTGTTGACGTGGGACGTGTGGTGGGTGTTGGGTAATTTGTAGTTTTGGTTGTATATCTGGTTGAGGCAGTTGGGTGAGTGCTGGGTTGTGTTGTGGTACGCGTCACAGATCTCCCTGTTGTTGATGGGCGGGTGATAGGGACAGTTCCAGCAGTAGTGGCTGGGCGTGTTGTATACGTGGGACGAGTGGTAGGTTTCGTTACTGCTATATAACGAGTAATAGGTATTTTTGTTGTGATCGGCATATTAGTAGTGCTGATGGTGTTGGCGATGGTCGTTGGAGGTGGGCGGGAGGTGGGTTTCGTTACGGTTGTATAGCGAGTTGTTGTAGCTCTCGTTGTGGACGGGGAGCGTGTTGTTGGTTGGGTTCTTGTCGTTGTCTTAGCGGAAGTTTGCCATGTCCAAGTCGGTTTCACAGTTGCTTTGGCTGTGCTCTTAGTAGTCGTTTTTGTTGTTATTGTTAAGGGGCGCTTTGTTGTTGTACCTGAAGACGTGGCCGTAAATTTGATCAACTCATTGCGGAAGCTGTCGCTGCTGACATAGGGTCTGGTTACATGCTGTGGAGACTTCGTTGCGACTGAGGGCTTGACAGGTACTCGAGCGGGCACGATTGGCCTTGCCAGTAGGTTGAGGAATGGATTATGGGCATAGGAGAGATTATCATTGGGTTTGACCTGCACAGAAGTATTCAAAGAAGTGGCAGAGGGACGGGGAGTGCCAGGAGCCTTAAGGTAGGGGTTGTGGTCATAGTTGGGCTTTGTCGATAGAGAAATGCCTAGGACTGGCACTGAGGCAGGAGAAGGCTTCTCTTTTGATTGCTGAACAAGGCAAGCTGCTGATTAGATACCTGACTAGTCTTTACTGTCTGTGGGTTCTGCAGAAAAGGATTGCCTGCATATCCATGACTGGCAGCGATCTTTTGCTGAGGCTTTGCCACAATCACCTGCTGTGGCTTCACCTGTGGACGCTCTGCAAACGGACTTGGCCTCTGCGCCTCCGTTATTTCATTGCCATCAAAACAGTCACTCAACATGGCCAAGCTCTGATGCCGGCAGTGCCCGCTGTAGACGGTCCAGGCATTGAAGCCATCGCCTGACAGGCGGGTATGCTCCTCATGGATCGTTCTAATACATTTCACATCATCGGAGATGTCTGAGTCCAGCAAACGATCGCATTTAATGTGACAGGCCTTGCCTCCTCCCTCCCCGTGACTGCACCAATAGAGATCGCTGATCTGAAACAGACCATGATCAGCACTCCCATCCGCATTCAGACGACCCACGGCTGCCGTGTTGAAGGAGGACTCGTGCTCTGCGATGCACACCCAAGTTGGAATCTCCATCATGGGGAGCTTATGTTTGTAGTACAGCTCTTGGGCCAGCTCGCAGCGCTTGAATATCTTTCCCTTGGCCACCTGGGGAGGTGTTTTGCTTATAACCTCGTTTCCTTTGGCTGGAGCCACCTGCTCCTTGGAGATATCTGTACCCTCAAAGCATCCGACTATATCCGCTTTGGTTCGCTGCCTGCAGTGTCCATTGTACACAGTCCAAGCCGTGAAGCCATCCCCTGAGATTCTTGTGTGCTCCTTGTAGATGGTCCTTATGCACTGGACATCGTCCGAGATGTCCGAGTCCAGCAGACGATCGCAGTCAATGTGGCAGCCCTTGCCACCATCTGCTGCCCCTTCTGCACCGTGGGTGCACCAGTAGAGATCGCTGATCTGGAACAGACCATGATCGGCACTTCCATCCGCATTGAGGCGCCCCACGGCCGCCGTCTTGAAGGAGGACTCATGCTCGGCGATGCACACCCAAGTGGCTATATCCTGCATGGGAAATTTGTGTGAGAAATACAACTCTTGGGCTAATTCGCAGCGTTTGAAAACTTTACCCGTCCGGGATGTGGATGTGGATGTTGATGTTGTTACTGGTGTGCTGTATGTGCTGTGCAGATACTGCTGTTGGTAGTGTGCCTGCTGATAGTGGGGCTGATAGTGTGCTGTGTGTTGTGTCTGCTTGTGGCTAAAGAAGGGATTTGCCTGGCTTTGACCCTCCTTTCCGCTGAAGCCATTGGGAATGGCATTGGGATGGGAGGGAGCTAGACGCTGTGTCGCAACTTGAAGTGGCCTCAGGAAGGGATTGCCCTGATAGGTCACACCCACCCGCTGGTAGGTGAGCACAGGTGGAGCTAGCTTATAGTATTGATTGGCTATGGCCACCGGAGCCGCAGAAGCCACAGGAGTGATCCTCTGCTGACCGAATTGATATGTATAGCTGACCTTTGACTTAATAGGTGATCCCCCAATGGCATTTGGATGGCTGGCGATCACCTGGGGCTTGGCAAAGCAGGCCGCCACCTGCTCGTAGTGCTGATCCAGGCAGTTCCTTTTGTAGACAGTCCAGGCATTGAAGCCGTCGCCGGAGATCTGCGTGTGCTCCTGATGGATCCTTCGTATGCACTGCACATCATCTGATATGCTGGCGTCCAGGAACTGGTTGCATGTGGCATGACAGCCCTTTCCCGCCCTCTGCTCGTGTGTGCACCAGAAGAGATCGCTGATCTGGAATAGTCCGTGATCCGCACTCCCATCCGCATTGAGACGCCCCACGGCTCCCGTGTTGAAGGAGGACTCGTGCTGGGCAATGCAAACCCAGGTGGGGATCTGGGTCATTGGAAGTTTGTGCTCGTAGTACAGCTCCTGGGCCAGCTCACAGCGATTGTAAATCTTTCCCTGTCGTTGGACGGGAGCCAACGCCACTAGCACTTGGGGTTGTCCCTGGTGTTGTCCCTGGTGTTGTCCGTGGTGGTGGTAGTGGTTCACCTTCACCTGCTGCGGGTGCTGATAGGAGGCGGCCACAGAGAGAGCTGTTCCGCTTACGCCCACGCCACATCCTGCCACATAGGAAGCCGCATCCTGGCGACAGTATGCGTTGTAGGCTTGCCACGCGGAGAATCCATCGCCCGATATCCTCTGGTGCTCCGAATAGATCTTCCGCACACACAGGACATCGTCCGCGATGTCATCGTCCCGTAGGCGAGAGCAGCTCAGGCCACAGCCCGCACCCTGTCCGGGCGGGGAGCACCAGAAGACATCGCTGATCTGGAAGATTCCATGGGAGCCGCCTCCTGGTCCAGTGCCACCGCCAAAGGCCGCCGTGTTCAGATCACTCGAGTGCTGGGCAATGCACACTAGGGTCGCCACCTGGGCAGAGGGTAGTCCAAACCGATGCTGCAGAAGCTTGGCCAGCTCGCATCGGGCGAAGACCTTGCCCGATACCTGTCCCAAGGGGCAGACGATGAACAGAAGGAGGAGGGGGACTAGGGGGGGCAGAAGCGACTGCTTGTTGTTCGACATCTTGCGATTATCTGACAAGCGATCTGGTGCGAGTCCCACTTTTATATAGAACTCCACGCGGCAGAATCTGGAGCGTAACAGAGAAGAGATCCTTACTTCATTTAAATTGTAAATTTCCCCTTCACACGCGAAGCGTTTTTAAACGCGCTCGTTTTTATTTTTTGCTTTTGGCTTTGTATGGGTTGTATGGGTGAGCGTTTTTAACAGCTAGCTGCTGCGTGCGTTTGCGCGTTTCGATGACGACTGAATCCACGAGCGGTCGCATCTTCAGCCTAAAGTCAATTTGAATATGACGACGACTACGACTACGACTTCTCTGACGACGACAGCGACAAACTGGTTGTGTGTGTGGCTGTGTAGTATGTAGTGTGTGGTGTGTGGTGTGTGGTGAGTGTGGCTATTGCATAATTACTATGACCAGACCAGAGCTTAAAAGGTTCCCCGACAGAAAGACAGAACAGAACCCAAAAGAATGGAATATGTAGGTATACCTACAGCAACCTACCAAAATGAATAAAAACGCATATTATTTCAAGAATACGAAATAAAGTTAGAAAGTTCTACAGTCGGTCAGCCAGCCAGCCAGCCAGCCAGCCAGCCATTAGCTGGTCATTTGGCTAATGAAATTAATTTTCAAAAATTTATCGGCCGAGGGCCTGCCGATACACCTGACCAGTGGCAAGAGCAAGCGCCAGCGCGAGCGTTTTTCACGCGTTTTTAATCGCCTCGCAAGTCTTAATCAATCCATCGACAGTCGTGATTCGCAGCTGTCAATCAATCAGCATTGCCAAAACCCCACCCAGTCCCAGTCGCAGTCCCAATCCCAGCTCGTCTCGGTCTTGGTCGCGGTCTCGGTCTCCGGTGTCTCAATCTCAATCTCAATCGCATTGTAAGGCAAATAATACCTTGAACAGCATTGTTTAGACTACAGTTTGGGGGAAATATTTCTATTTGCATCTCGGAATTGGTCAATCGGTTCGGTGTTCGGTGTTTGGGGTTCGGGGTCTGATGCTTTGGGCTTGGGCTTTAGTTTTAGCCTTTTTGTATGGTCTTGCCCAAGTCGAAAACTATTTTTGCTTAGCTGCTTTTTGTGATAGCCAATTTGTGCAATATAAACTGTGTTTTAATTGGTGGTCTGTGCAAATTGTGGGGCTAAAAATTGTTGCTGATTGATTAATACTTGGATTTGGATTCCCTCGTTAGTTGATCTTGAACTTGAGTCAGTGCTGAAGGGGAGAGGGGCGGATAGATCAAGGTTTTAGGCATGCAAAGTGCTTTTTTTGGTCACCAAAAATGATGTCTGGTCCTTGGAAGAACACCCCAATGAAATCTCTAAGCAATTCCAGAGATTTAGTCTGTAATTTGAGAATTCCAAGTATTGAAACGAGATACCAAATAATCTTCACAATTTAATTCGACAACATGTTTAGTTTATGATAGGTTTTAGTAGGCTAAATCACAATACAATAGAATCACATTTAACAAATAAATTATATACAAATTCGTAGACAAAAGGTATAGCATAAAAAATACATCTTTAACTGTATAAGCACGGTTGAAACTTAAACTTAGTCATAAAAAAAAAACAAAAATACATCTTTACAAACATTTAATTTGCATAACAAGTACATCTACAGCTCCATTCAGGAGATTCAGGACTCTATTTATGTCTCTATTTAAGGGGAGGCTCCTCGACACGTCCCTTCTGGTAGAGGTAGTAGAGCAGGCTGATGAGGGCCACTCCTGCGCCTCCGCAGAGGGCCGCCCAGTGGACTATGTTGAGGGTCTTGAGGGTGTTGATTAGTTTCTTCTTGAAGAAGGCCACCATTTCCCCATTGAGTTGGATGCCCTGCAGGAAGAACAGAACAGAACAGAAGATATAATCTATCGAATTTTTGTTTTTGTTTGGGGTTCTGTTTCTGCGGCACTAACCTCTTCCACCCAAATGGCCGGCATGAGGACTGTGGTGAGGTTCTCGGTTATGCCTATTCGATTGATGCTCTTGAGGAACATGTTGAACTGAACCCGCTTGCCGCCTCGCAAGGGCGTGCCCGTCAGCTAATGGGGCGAGAATACGAATAAATTGAGAATCTTTTACGAGTACGGCATTCCATTCCCCGCGAGTTGATTAACTTACCGACTGCACATCGACAAAGGTCTGGTGCTTTTTGGCATCTGGCTTGAGCCCCCGTATCATTTTCCTGTACTCGTTCGAGGCGCCTAGCATATGCGGCAGCGTCAGTATAACAGGGGCATCTATACAGAAATATATTAAAATATACATATGTACATATATATTAATTTGCATAACCAGCTCCTTGGGGGTGTTTATGCATTCCATTCCATTCCATTCCAATATTAATTATTTTGTTTACATTGCTGGAATATTTTCAAAAACAAGAAACAAAAAAAACAACACAGTTGCCTGACCTTTACGACGGCGAACTACTTGCATTTAATTTAATTAAATTAATTGAAAATATTTCACAGAATATCCAGAGAGTTGCGGAAGCTGTCGCGTCTCTCGGCTCACGTTTTGCCAGAACAACATTTATTTATTTATTTACTCAAGTACTTGGGGGGGGGGGGGGGGGGGGGGGGGGGGGGGATTGGGATGGCTTTGATGCCAAAGCCTGAACCAATTTGCTAGAATTTCCTCATCAGACAACGAACTATTTCAAATGCTCATTACTGAAACTGTTAACTCACGTTCCAACAATTATAATAAAAAAAGATAGACTGAAGAAAAGGAATCACCAGAAGAATCTAGATGTTGGAATGAAAACGTGCGCGATCGGCAAACACCCAAACAAAATACACCACAAAAAATATGATCAAAGAAGGCAGGCCATGATCTCAAGTCGAAGATCTAGATACTCTTGCAGATACACTGTTCCTATGTTTCAGGTTTCAGACTAGATTGCTGAGCAGAATTGGCCAATCTCCAACGTCTTGCCAACGTCTCGCTTGAATCAAATCACTGAATCAAAGCAATGAAATACCATTCGAATTGACTGCCGCAATTTGTCGAGCGTTCGTTCACTCTCGGAGACTCGAGACCATCATAATGAAGAGGGTACGCGTATACATATGTACCCCATATACCATATACCATACCCCATACTCGAAGACGAATTAAGTCCGACTCTAAGAGAACACTTTTGATTTCAAATGCGCAATGCCCCTCGGGGCAGAACTGGATTCCAAAAGTGAAGCTAAACTTTTTTTTTCCTCTCCAACTCGAGTGTTAATTAAGAAATTAAACAATCGAAGAAGATCAAACGAAGAACGAAGCCAGCCCACACAGAATATTCTCATCCATCTCTATCTCTATCTCCATCTCCATCTCCATCTCCATCTTAATGCGAATCTTCAATTGAATCTAAATCAAAGTCCCAACCAAAACGGCTTGCAATTTGTCAGTTTTAGGGGTTGAGCGCGTGTGTATGGGGAAATCTTCCATTTGAGTTTCGCAGATTTGTATTTCATTCATTTCATTTTATTTTATGGCTTAGTGGCGCATAATTTAAATTTGATTAGCTGCGAGTGTTGATGTTGATGCCTTCGGTTTGCACTTCTCCTCAGAGAATTAGCATAGAAGTCCCATAAGCACACCAGTTAGAATTGGATCCCCATCCCCCTCAAAGATCAATCGGTCTTGTATTGTACATTGGGCATGGTTTGCATTTGATTTAGTACTTCTCGCCTTGTAATTACTCAGGTAATCTACTCATACCACCATCAGGCCATCAAGCCATCAAGCCACAGCAACCCGATGACGGATGGGCTCTTGGAGTGCCTTGGGGGAGTTTCTTCCTCTGCCTGAATGGCCAGTTAATCGCCATAGGACAGCACAATACGGTCATAAAGAAACTCATTTGAATAACAAAACACAAAACACAAAACAACAAAAACAAGAAACAATGAATGGCAAAAAATTGTCAAAAATTATTCGAAATATTTCCGGTTAGCATAGTCGTCGTAGTACGTATTTCAATATCATCAAGCGAAAATGATAATGCAGATCCGAGACCGAGCAATGCTTAAAGTTCATAGTTGGTCTGGTCTGGTCTGGTATCTATGTATGTATCTGGTCGGGCCGATATGATATTAATAGGAATGACCACTTGGCAGTCTGTCGGCCGAATGTCGGCATTGCTCCAATTAATGATAAGGCTTATACGCGTCCGAATGGATGGATGAAACATTCATTCAAGCGTTAACATTTGAGTTAAGTGTTCATAATAAAAAACAAAACAAACTGTCAAAAGCTTAAACTATTGACATAAATAAAATGCTAATTAAATTAAATCAGACTTATATTATAGAAAAAAGAAGCCGCAGAAGATTATATAAAGGAGGGACTAATGAGTCAACGAAGATGGTAATACTCTAATCGAACTAATGAGATCTAACATTAAGAGTTCTTCTCTTTTAAGAGGGAATTGTGGAAAATACATTTCAATGGCAGTTCAATGGCTGTTTAGTTTTGTAAGTTATGGGAAGGGTAAATGTTCTATTCTATATCTATCAATTATCATCTCCAAGTGGATGGAATCTTTCTGCGACCCAGACAAAACCAGAAAACCATCACAGAAGTCTTTGATCTATTTAATTTATGGGAATCTACTCGCATTTGAAATTATAATTCAGTTGAGACTGTGAAATAACATGAGGAACTACAGATAAGCGAAAGATAACACACACGCAGAGCGTAAACACAAATAATTTGGAATTTCTTTGCATAAAACACTCTTAGGAATAACAGCGGAGATTTCAATTATTATCGCTTTACGATATCTTCATAGCTTGCAGCTCTTTTGGGATATCTTGGGATACTGTCATTTACAGGGTAGTGCCAGCCTTCTCCATAATCTATGTTCTATGCTGATTCATTGACTATCGGTCTGTCCCATCGATAGATTGTCGACTGTCCGTCACTCACCCAAACAGGTTGTCAAATCCAAGGCGCCCGCGTAGAGGCACCCGTTCTTCCGCTTGATCACATTTGCCAGCTTGTCGACGCAGAAGCACTCGTTGTCGTGCTCCGGCCCGATGTCGTTGATGAAGTTCTCGCCAATGGAATAGCGATATCCGGGGATGCCCTCGTACTGGATGTCCGTCTGGTAAAAGAGCTGCACGGACCGACAGATGTCCGCACTGAAGATGTACATGGAGTCGCCGCGCTGACGGAACGGTGGATAAGAAGAGGCATCGGTGCCATTGATCTGGTTGCAGACGGAGGTCTCTCCCTCGGTGCTGGCATTGAGCCAGACCTGCAGATTGTGCGAATCATCGAGCTTCTGGATCTCCAGCACCTTCATTGGATCGCCCTTGCCCGTGTGCACCTCATAGACATCATGACCAGAACCGTTTTTCTGCGAGGCAGTAAAGGAAGGAAGGAAGTTGAAAACATTGTGTGCAGGTACTGGTGCGCTGATACTCACATGCCCGAAGAAAGAGAAGGCGAGGCTGCCATCGCTCTGCTCCCGAATGGTCTTGGAGCCGCTCTCCTTGATCTGGTTGCAGATGGCCTTGGCAATGCCCTGGGGATTGATGCAGAACCGGACTCCATCAAAGAGATACTCCCTCACGGAGGTGTGCACGAACATGGATCGAGGATCGTTGAACACTGCCTTGAGGTTGGCGTTGAGGTGGACCAGGAGCAGGGCCAGTCCCGGATCGTTCTCAGAGATTTGCAATACGGACTGAAAGAGAGGGGAATTCCGAGAGAGTTAATTGAGGAAGCAAGACATGGGATGGCAAGGCAAGGACGGTTAAGGTAAGGTTAGGTAAGGTGGAGGTTGGTTAATCTAAGAGTAAGGCAGGCAGGCAAGCAGGCAGGCAGGCAGTAAGCATTAGCGGGTAGGCGGGGCTGTTAGCTACACATATATATACATATACGTATGTATATTTTATATTGTATATTGCATATTGTATATTTATAGTTTATTGTAAGGCAAAAGCTCACATTTGTTATTATTAATTATGTGTTCATATGTGTGAAAATGTATGTTTTCCAATCATTCGATTTTCAGCTGCCGCTTTTTTCCCTTGATTCTCATCTCTCGCATGTCAAATCAACTCGGCAATTTATCAAAATATTTACATAGACGAGGTGTTTCATATATCAACGACACGCCACAGATTCACCACAAGGTTAATGCCAATCCAATCAAAATTTTGCTGTTCTATCTGTATGTCCAAATGTCTGTAAATCCAAATGTCTGTCTGTCCATCCATCTGTCTGTCTGTCTGTCTGTCTGTCTGTCCGTCTGATGTGGATGATCTTGAGTTTGGAAGTCTGAAGTTTGAGTCAATGTTACGGTTGCAAAGCTTTCGGATGATGAGGAGGAGGAGGAGCCGCTTGGAGGATGTTGTTCAACTTACTTTCACATCTTCAATAATGCTGATCAAGATGCCGTGAACCCAGCTAAAGGGTGCTATAAAATTGCAGTTCATTAAATTGCGTATATTCGTATTCTTATTTACATTCCTCACCTAAAAACTGTTGAAAAGATCTAAGGGATCTAAGGGAGGGGATGTCTTTCTCTTTCTCTTTTTTTTCTATAATATTTACATATATGTATATTTCCTTTTTCAAATGAATACCACTTTTGGCCTCCCCAAGAGCCTCCCCTAACTATATGTATATACAGACAGTCCCATTTGATCCTGACCTAACCCACACCTGAAACCGTTCGACTGCCAGAATCAGCGTAATAAATCAACGATAAAAAAACTCATCAGCTTAATTACTTATAAAAGCTGTTGCACGGCATACAATTCCCCGCATATCCGATATTCCTGACGAACGTCTGGGGTAAAATCATACTTAATAAAGAAAATCAAAAACAAAAAAATACAAAGTATAATAAAAGCAGAACAAAGATAAACACAGCTAAGAGCGAGATTGTATCTCGCTTATTTGAGCCATCAAAGTCGCAGTAGAAAAGCCATTACCATTAACCACTAAGTTCAATCAGAGACCAAGAAACCAAGGCATGCCAGTAAGTAAATATTTGCACAGACCACACACCACACACTTTTGGGTCATTGTTTGAACGGAATCAATCTATTCGACTTCGAACCCAACTTCTACTCCCATTCCTATTCCCATGCTCGATATACATGACCATCACCAGGTGGCAGGCGGGAAGGCAGGCATTTCTGATACTCTCGATAAAATTAGTAGTGAATAAAATTACTTTACGTTTCCCTCGAATACGTTCCATCAGACGTTTCAGGATTCGCACGCCAGGCGTACGATTCAGGCGGGAGTTCAGCCTATTGGCGAACCCCTGAAAGATATCTGTGATCTCTCTTTCGAACACTTGTAAAAATGCCTGAAAATTGATTATCAAAATTGTTTGTAGTTTGTAAACGATACAGTAAACAGTACAGTAAAGTGCACTTCAAGTCATTAATCTTTGGTTCGACTGTGGTTCAGTCTCCGGTTTAGTCTCCGGTTTAGCTCTCTGTTCTGTTTTACTTACATTCATATGCATATTGAGGGCCACAATGCGATCGTCTTGGGTGTACGGCGCTGAGGCATCGGCATCGAAGTCGAAATGGACATTCTGCACATAAGTGATCTTGGAGCCATCGCGCGAGAAATGTTTCACCTTCTTGTGGCGGTACTGTCTGTGGGGTGGTGTAGGGTGGGGTCGGGTCGGAAGGACAATTTATGTATATTCAAGACTCCTGTGCAAAGATTTACTTACTTGTAGACATAGGGTCCAATTTCCTCGACTATGGGTATGGCACCATGCTGTATCATATCGGGATTTGTCACATTGAATATGTAGACCTTGAAGTTCAGAGGTTGCGGCAGATTCACAAAGCGCTTGTATTGCTCCGAGCCATCGGCTAATATGACGCTCTGTCGAAAGAGAAGGATAGAAGAAACCAGGAGAATGGAAAATGTTAAGATTTAGTTTAAGTTCACTCCCCAGAATACTCCCAATTAATTTGCTGTTAATTTAATTTACTTTGCTTTGCCTTTCCTCCATCTCCAAGCTTAATTATACTTCAATTTATTGAACAACATTTTAATGTTCTTTATCACGCGTCGGAGCCTCTTATTTATGACATCTAATGACGCAGTAGTGGCCATAAAACTCAAATCAAAATCATCAACTTCAATATTTTCCTCCCCCCCAACCACTGAAGGCAGGGCAGAATCCGAACCTGTTTTCGGTTCAAGAAAATATCATATACGAGTATGTGTCGTATTATATGTATGTATCTCTGGTGGCAATGAAATTTCTATTGATTGGAGAGATAGAGAGAGCAATGACCAAGTAAATTGTTTGGTTTAATTTTGCATTTCGCTTAATGAAAACAAATAAGGTAGCTTTTAATTGGGCAGAGTTCTGGGAATATTTGAAAATATTTCTCGTGTTCCAAAAAAAAGGTTTCGTTAACCTTCCATTTGCAGTTTTACAACTCGGTGGCCAACAAATTGGCAAAACAAAACAAAATAACAAATGAAGGCAGCAAAACAAGCCCAAAACAAAACATGACCAGCAATATAATTTTATGGTCTGCCCCTCGAACTAGATACTGGGTGGATACAATTGAAGAATTGTCGAAAAAATATGTATGTACACATGTACACGTATCTATCAGTTACGTATGCGTATGCGTATGTACATCCATATACATAAATATATGGTATGACTAAAGCAGATTTCAAGGTCAGGTCCAATGCACAGACATACTCGTATACGTATCAAAGAGCATACAAAATGTTTGATTAACCTCAAGAGCTGCCCTCTGCCTGCTGCCTGCTGGCGAATATAGACCCCGACAGACGGCTGACAATGGCCCGAATGGATTCATTCGGCAAAATCATACAAAATACAAATAATTGTTGCGAAATAGACCAGTTTTGGCGAGGCGACAAAAAAAAAACAACAACAACAAACCACAAACAACAGAGAGAAACGTGGTTAAAATTCCGATGTCGTTGAGTCTAAGAATGTGCTGGGTCAAAGAGGAGGCGTATGCGTAATTTTGTAGAGCCGAAAGATTTGTCGGGGTTGCTTGTCGGGGTTGGCCGAAAAGAGAGGGCTTTGAAGAGAGCTGCGATTGTTTGGCATTGCTTTCGGGCCAAATTGCACAACAGCATAGATATGTTGACCATCGAATTCCCACTTCAGTTGCTTTGAATTTCAATTTCAATTTTCGGTTTTGATTTTGATTCATGACTCGTTTGTTTGTCTTTGGCGATTGCATTTGAATTACAAATAGAAATGGTTGATGGCTCATGGTTTATGGTTTACGGGAGCCATTCCATTGCAAGGCGCACGGGCACACGGGCACACGGTCCTACCTTCAAGTTGAAGGCCCCCTTGAGCGGCTGGGAGTCGAGGGTTTAGTGCTTGTGCCCATCAAAGTGATGGAAATTCTAGATCGCATCTCGAAAAACACGCGGAAGTTCATTGCTAACAATGGGGGCCCATGGGGCTCATAAAAAACAATTTCGGGCCTAACCCTGTGCCTTGGGTGACGTGACGGCCGCATGACAAAAGCCAAAGCCAAAGCCGAAACCACTAAAAGGGCAATTAACTTTGCGCAGCTCCAACAATTAAAATAAAGAGCAAACACAGACGCGAACAGCAAAAAAGATTAAAGTTTCTGTTTGCATTCTAATTGCAATAAAAAACAAAACTTAAGCTCAAAGTCAACCCAAGTACTCGTACTTCTAGTTGGTTCGGGTTGGGGGTTGGGGGATGGGGGTTTCGCCTTGCCTTGTCTTCGTCTTCCCTTGACAATGTTCGGCGAAGATGTCACGCTTGATCCAGTCAGCCGGCCAGCCGGCCAACCGTTAGCCGCTGAGCGTGTGCCCAGAGATGAGAGCGTGAGTGGAGCCACAGCGCAGAGAATCGATCCCTTCTCTAGAGTCACAGATAGAAGGGCCCTTGCAAATCTTGTCACGTATCCCACTTGATCGTGACTCACAAATGAAGGGCATCTTGTCACACTCCGTCACACCAGAGATATAGTGCATATAGTGTATATAGAAAAGGGATAGATCTTATCTCATGATAAGGTACTTCCACTGAATGTAAATGAGAATGAGAATGGACTCGTGATTGTCACGCACTCATCGCATTGCTTCAATCGAAATGATAGTCCCCAATGACACGCATTTCCAAAATGCTCAAAATGCTCAAAATGCTCAAAATGGTCAAAACGGTCATAAATAAACTGCGTTGAAGGACAAGAACAGAGTGTTTTGGGTCTAATGGCGCGGCTAACGTAATAATGGTTATAAAGTGCATTTAACTAGCGAATTAATTCATTGCCCTGCTGCCTTGCATTTCAATTGCATTTTCATTTGGCATTCTGCTAAAGCGTGACCCCAGGGCATCCAGAATCGATTCTGGGCTCGCTTCGGGCAAAAGGGAACATTTCCATGTAATAATTTCATGTACATATATGGGATATGGGATTGAATTGCACTTGTTTTGGTCATCAGATTGATTGGGGAATGGGTGGGGACTGCGGACAGACAGACAGACAGACAGACAGACAGACAGCTGCTGTGTCATTCATTGACCGCCGATGTCATTACGGATAAGGAGATTAATGTTTGGTTGTCGTGACTGTCGCTTGGATCTGTCGTAACTATCACACATTTTGTAATCAACTATAATTATAATGGGCGTAGGGGATCAACAATTGACCACAGGAATCAGAAGTATAGATTGTAGGCATTCCATTTCATTCGCCTGCATTGTTATGGAAATGTACTTTAAACCCTCCTATAACCATTTAATTATAGCGTTAGCTTTTAGCAATAATTAAGTCCGAATTTCGTTATTCTGTTTTCTGAACTTTCTTTGAGTCATCACAAGTGTCTGACTAACTTATTCTATTATTCTATTCTATCCACTTGTTCTATCCACTTGTTCTATGTACACCTCGCTCAGTGGCTTAAATATTTACTCTGTAAAGTCAACAAAAGATCCATTTGTTTGCTGCCCAGCGATAGAAATCGCTAATATTTTAGATAAAGACACGCTGTTTGGTTTCTAGTGAAAGGTGAGGCAAGCAATGGCAAATGGCAAATAGCAACAAAGAAAGCATCTATGCGCATTCCATATTACATACTATACTGTATAGCTTTGGTGAAAGGATATTCCTCTTTCGTTGGACTCACCTGTTCCACCTTTTTGTGGACCATATTGGGAAACAGGGACCATCCGCAGTAGCCACCTAAGACGGCCACGCAGACGCCCAGGGCGCTGACGATCAGAGACCAGTGAAGCATTTTCGGTGTCGTTGATTCGATCATCTGCAGAGATCAGATGAGACCCATGGGTCGTTCCGGTTCTCTTCAATAAAAACGCCACCACCACACTCTCTATAAATCTCTCTTATTGACTCTTCGAGTGTTCGAGTCTTCGAGTCTGCTCCCTCAAAAGCCGGCTGCATGAAAGAGGAAATTTTATTTGAATTTTTATTTTTATTGAGGAGAGCTTTGGCCTGACCTACGTCAAGGGAGAGCAGAGCCGCTTGTTGTTGGAATGTTGTTGGAGTGGAGTCGTTGCTGCTGCTGCTGCTGTCGATGTGCCGAAACAAAGCGCACTATTTATAAGATACTCGTTTCTGGTTTTTTTTGGTTTTTGGTTTTTGTTATATATAATTTTGAAATAAACAAGTTGCCGAATGCGGGGCGACGCTGTCGCACTGTCGTTGTTGTTGTTGTTGTCGTTGGTTTTCTGCCGCGTCTTTTACTATATCTTTACTATATTATGTCTCTCATATGTGGTATACTCGTATGTACATATATTTAAATTATGAAAACGGGTTTGCCTGTTGTGCAGTGAAAGCTTTTTTCTGCCATCAGCTGATATAATTAAAATATTTTTGTTAATTTTTTCGCCTGCTGCGTGCTTTGCTGCCTAATTGGGTCGCATCGCAAACAAACAAAAAACAAAAAAACAACAAAAAAATATTCACAAAACGCACAAGAAATACTTTGGATGGTATGGATGGTCCTCCGCACTGGGGCATCGGCGAGCAAGTGACAACCTTTTGTTAATTGCGGTACATTTTTATTGGATTCTCGGCCCACACCGGACAGACCACACCACACGTACAACTGTATTGTATTGCAAGAGAATCTAACGTTGGCTCTGATCTAGATGGGGCTAGATGGGGGCCCGGGGTCCGGCCTCTGCTACTGCGGGTTGAGGATTGAGGGTTAGGGGCTGTGGCTGTGGCTGGGGATTTGGCTCGCGATACCATCAGCTATATTATGCACATTTGAATTAATGCCAGCACGCGACTGGTCTGGTGGGTGTTATGGGGAAGAGTTTCCGGATTGAAAGCGAAATGAATCAAAAAAAGCACACAAATGTTCACTGTAGATTCTAATTGAGCTGTTGGCACTGACACTGCCACTGCCACTGCCACTGAGTAAGTGGCTAATTTCTGTAGAGAGTAGAGTCGAAACGAGACGAGACGAGTTGAGAGATCTTTTGTGGGGCCAACGCACCGCTCGGAACCACCGCAAACGACTGGCAGAGTTCAGGCCAAGCTCCGGGGCAGCAGCCACAGCACAGCACAGCGATGACAATGCTTTGACTTATGGCTTTCAGCAGGTTGTAGGTTGCTTTTTTCTTTTGGTCAAAAGCCCTGCGATCTTGCAAAGAGAGAGAAAGAGAAGGAAAGGGAGAGCAGAGAGCAGAGCGCAGAGCGCAGGTGTAGAGTCAGAGCGCGCACGCGCAACGTTGCTGAGAGCTTGCTGAGGGCTTTTATACATACGTAAAAGTTAGCTCAAGTTGCTCGACTTTTATGTTATTTGCTTTTGTAATATTTGTACACATTTTTATTTTAGTTAAATTATGGATGAGCGGCTCATTAGCAAATTAGTGCAAGTTTTTACATATGTTTCCTCATTTTCGTACCTTTTTTTCGTACTTTTTAAAGAGCGTATAACGAATTGGAGTAAAGAGAGACATGGAATGATAAATAGATAGATATAGAGATAGAGATGGAGATAGAAAAAGAGAGAAAGATAGAGGGATAGAGAGAGAGAGGGGAAGGAGAGTGAAAGAATATTATTTATTTGCTTTTAATCTACCAATGAGAATCGCATAAAACTAAGGGGATGGGGAGTGCCTTCTGTTTCCCAATGCGAATATACCTCCCTCAGTAGAGGGTACCCCTACATATTGCGAATAGAATGTGGCATCTTATCTATAATCTAATAGTCTAATGATACACTTAATACAATTGAATGGATTTGGATATGAATGGATATAGATGTGGATATGGGTATGTGTATTAATGGTGTCTTTGACTAGCAATATTTCATTTCGTATATAGGGAAAAGATATGTAGGTGTACAAAGTCATGCTCCAGGTCATTAGGACGTATGACATTTTCTCCTACTACTAATAGGTAAGGTTAGGTTAGGTTAAGGCGGTTGCCAAGCTCCCCAGGAGCCCATCACACTTAGGCCGGTCTCGGCCCGTTGTGGTACCGCATGAGATCTACTAATACAATCTTCCACGAATAGCTCGTGTATCGTTACCCTTTTCGCTTTTCGCTGGATGCTTTTCAATCTTTTCAGGCGGCTTCTGGATCTCGTTTAAGTCCTTCTGTATTTCTCCGTCTTTTCATTCTCTTTATTAATTAATTATAATTACTGATTATGATCTCTGTCTTTTCATTCAATCATTCGTCTGCAGCACAAGCTTGGCCCTTTGATGGCTATATCTCAAAGCTCTTCCAAACCTAAGCTTTCTCTTCCCAAAGCTTTTAGTACATACATACATATGTATCTCTTCCGAAGCCTCTCTGAAGCATCTCTTTTGGAACTCGCGTGGGTGCACTCTGCCGAAGTTGTTGTTTTCGCTGCTGGTATCCGTCCCTGTTTTTTTTTGGCCAAACGCATTAACAGGTTTTTTAGTTGTCGGTTTTTTAGTTTTCGGTTTTCTGTGCGTGCCATGAAATTTATGTGTAAAAACTTGTAAGCCGAAGCCGAAGCCCAAGCCCAAGCCACACCGATTGAATGGAATGGAGCGCTGCGGGTGAAGCTTTTGTTGAACTTGACACGATTGTTGTCTGTCTGTCTGTCTGCCTGCCTGTTTGTCTGCCCCGTTGCCCATTGAATTTGTTGTTGTTGTTTTTGTTGTTGCTGCTTTTGTTGTTGGTAATACAAATTGCTGTTCGCTTGGACTAAGGCGGGGGATGTTGTTTAGTTTGTTGTTGTGTTGATGGTTGTGCAAAAATGTAAAGCATTAAATATTAAATAAATGCAAAGAAATACAACAATTTTAAGTGTGCGAAAGAGACAGAGAGAGAGAGAGAGAGAGAGATTTAAATTAAAATCAATCATTTTACTAACACCTCAGTTGTAGTTTGATTTAGTTTATGATTCTTCTAACAATAATCGGAAAATTATTTTAAGTATATATGTATGTACATATGTACGTACTTGTAGTATTACTTACAAGCCAATCTCCACCTATGTATGTATGTATGTATGTACATATGTGGCCAACATCCACAAAGTATATTTTAAGAGTCTGCAGAGCACATAAAAAGTCTCGGCTAAGAATCAACTAAACTTCTACCAACTCAACGAATACTCGGGTCCAAAGCCCATCCGACAAAGTATGCTTTCAAGTGCCAGTGAACGAATCTGCCAAGTGTAAACCATTTGAAAAGCAAGCAGTAAGTCTTATGGCTTTAAGTCGGCTGCAAGCTATTTGAAAGATATGGGTATGGGTACCTGCAAAGTATCCAGAAAACTTTGTGCAAATATATAATATATAATGTTTATAAAATCTGTAGCAGGACTTCGAATTGTATCTATCTATCTATCATTTTAAGGATATGCATTCTTAATTCGTAATTTTCAACAAAACGAAGTCAGACTAAAATTCCTCCCGCTCCCGCTACCGACCACACTCGACACCCATTTCAATTTCTTTGCAACATTTCTCTTAATTATTTTGTAGTGCGATCCACATTTAGCCTACTTTTTCAAGAGAGTCTCCTCATTGCTCCTCGGTCCACAGTCCCCGACCCTCCTTCAGAGTATTCCTTTCCCATTTGCGTGCTGGGCTGCATGTTGATATAGTAATTTAAATATTTATTGCATTTTTTCATGTATGCAACACTTGAGGCACAAACACATGGAGCAGTGGAGCAGAGTGCTTGCCTTTGTCTGACCTCAAAATTAAATTCAAATCTCGGGCAAAAGGCTTGGCAGAACTTGGCAGGAGGCAGGAAGCAAGAGGCAAGAGGCAGGAGGCAGGAGGCAGTGTTCTGGGCTCTGCACTGTTGTTCTTGCTATTTTAAGGTATTTTCCTTTTCTTTCGCAAATTGATTGCCCGCGTGTGTTTGTGTGCACGGCCTATGCACACATATATGTACATACATGCATACTCGTACACGTAGGAACACATATCCTATATCCGCATTCAATGAAATCGAATATAAAACAAAACTTCACACGACACAGAAGTCGGAGGCGGGTTGCTGGTTGCTGGTTGCGGGGTGCGGGGAGCAAAAGGAACAATCAGTAGAAACATGGACTGATGGTCTGACAGCTCCTCTGGTCCTTTTCCATTGATGGCGTGCTTGGGCAATGGCAATGGCAATTTATAGATAATTTGATACGAAACGTCAGTCAGACAGTGAGACTGTCATCCACGATTGTGCCTCAATGTGGCACAAGGACAGCATGGCGTGGGCCGAGCAGCTAGGCCAGGCAGCCGTCAAATTAATCGCCGATTCGAATGCATTTCTAACGAATTTTCATTAGCCCACAAAGTGGAACTGAATATTTGAAGAACTTAAACGAAATCAAATCAAGTTATTGGGCCGTATGCGTGTATGCATGTATGCGTAATTGCTTCGCACGTTCCACATGTGACATGTGCAACAACACAAGGATCCACAGTTGTGGCATAAAAAGAGGCAATTAAATGGATTAAGCGAAGGGAAAGGCACAAGTCAAATGAGGCCAACAGAAGAAGGTTGGCTGTGCTGCCTCTGCCTCTGGCTCTCTCCACCTCTACCTTTACCTCTCACTCTCTCTACCTCTCCTCTCTCTCTCTCTCTCTCTCTGCAGTTTTCCGCTTTTCGGCTTTCCATTTTCCCTATGCCATTCAGTGGCGTTTTGTTGTGCCAACAACGAGCCGTAGGCAGTCACAACATGGCTGGAAGAGAGAGGCTCCTCCGAGTGGGATTCAGCCACTCGACCGCTTATCGCTCGACTGTCATCGTCTGCCAGTTCTCTTGGCACCCCATCCCGACACACCATCTGCTCGGTCTGTCTGTCTATCACTCTGTTACCCTCTATCAGAGCCCCACTTCAAGGTGCATGGACATTACTTTGCATTGTTGCAGCAAATGTGAGCGACCGATTGATGAGCATGTGACGTCCATGCCCATGTCCCTGTCCCTGTCCATATTCCCTGATGTGTGTGTGTGTGTGTGTGTGTGTGTGTGTGTGTGTATGTGTACTCTTGCCAGAAACTGTGTCAAATAAGTGCTAAAAGATTTATGCCCTGCCGTGTCTCTCCCCTGTCTCCCCTGTCTCCCCTGTCTATTGCTCTCAATAAGTGGCACAAACGACAGGCGCTCACCGCAGGCTTAAGTGTCTCTCTAACAGTCAGGCAGCTAGACAGACAGACAGACAGACAGGACACACAACTGGATAACTGTCTATCCGTCTATATGTCTATATGCATGCATTCTCGTATGAGAGTCGAGTCGAGACGAGTTTCTCTCCTTACTGCACTTTTTTATTTGGTTTCCTGCTTTACTGTTGCTTGCTTTTGATGCCTCCTGGCCTGGACCCATGGGTAATTTGAGCTGGGATTCGCTTTTGCATTTCCAATTTCTGAACTCATTCTGTGGATTCATGGAGAGAACATGAACAAGGCAGGGAGTGGGCTTCGGGCTCTGGGATTATCCCATGCGTAGAAGTTCATTAGAGTGCAGGCCAACAAAGTGAATTGTGTTGCTGGAAAAGACCTGCATGGATTATGCAACTTCATTGAGGGACTGTTGCCGTAAAAGAAGACCTCGAGAGGGTGCCACAAAGATGTAAAAGTATCTTAATTACTCTATAGATAATATTCAAACCGCTTTTCCCTGTCAGATTGTAAATTGTACTTTCATTCACTAACATTCCCCTCGCATATTTATCAATCAGAACCAATTTCCATCCAATCCTAACATTATATATATACATTTATATAAGTATATACTTGTACAATCGTATAACAGCTATCAATTTCTCATCGTTATATCCCCATGAAGACGCTAATCGAGCCGAAACTCAATTGATTTGGCTAACAATATCCAAACACGCAGCCTTCACACAGTTCTCAGTAATATGGGCCCATCCACATCCAATGAATTATTGCGCATTAAGATGTAGCCCCCAAACCATGTCCACCCACTCAGCCGCACACCCACTCACAGATACATAGATACACTCACATACATACACACAGACTCTCTCATATACAGATGCATTGGCCCTCCCATAGTGCTGCAGGCAGGCTCTGGCAGGGCCGCAGGACAGCACCAATGTTGTGTCCTTCGCCGTTGCTGTTGGAATCCAGGGACACCGCTTCAGAAATAAAAAGCTGAAAGAACTGCAGATACTACGCTGGAGGCCAAAACGGAGGCAAGCGCCAACTAATGACAATAAGGCGCGAAAAGGGAAAACCCCAGAATGAGCACGAAACCCCCTTCCATGCCACTGTGCCACCACCTCATAATATCACGCATACGCCGCCGCTGTGCACAGCGAAATCAAAACATAAACCCAAATCCAGTCGGTGCAGTCGGTGCAGTCGGGGCAGTCGGGGCAGTCGGGGCAGTCGGTGCGGCAAACGGCAAAAGGGAAAAGGGAAAAGGAGAAGATTGCGGAGGTGCATCGGATTTTCCTGAGCGCGTGACCAAAACACAGCCGAGAGAGAAAGAGAGACGCGACGCTCTCTCGCTTGTAAACGAAGGAGTTTCCACATCATCATCATCAACATAAATGCGACGTCGGGCCTGGCCTGGTCTGGTCGCAAGTGCACTTTCCGCCTCCGTTCAGTTCTGTTTCAGTTTCGAGTCCGTGCAGTCGGAGCCCTGTCGAGCCGGAGAGCTGAGTGCAGTTTTGCCTTAGATAAAAAATAGAATCCGAAATAGGGAAAAATATAAAAAAATAAAATAGTGTAGCTCCAAGAGTTGTACCAGCATCTGCATCTGCAACTGCATCTGTGTCCGTGTCCGCGTGTGTGCATTTCCAGGCGGAGATTAAACTCGTAGCCCGTAGCCCAGTGCCAGTGCCCCCATCGACATCGCACATCGCCATCGCCGCAGCATAGATACCTACATTTCGGTGGGTGGGAGCAGAGAGTGGGAGACAGGAGACGACAGGAGAGAGCGAGAGCTGGAGAAGTGAAAACGTGAAACGTGAAAAAGCATTGCAATAGAACGCAGTCAGCTTCAGCCCACGGACAACGAACAACGAACAACGAACCATGTCGACCCTTCCCTTCCTACTAAGCGTCGCCGACGAGCTGGACAACATCCACACGCAGTCGTACATGGACGACTTTGGCCTGGGATTCCATCCGCATCGTCAGTACTATCGCACTCCGACCATCCAGCTCTCGCTACCAGCCAGCGCGGACTGGACAGGACGCGGCGGCGGCTGGGACCAGGGCAGGCACAGTCGCTACAGGAGCTACAAGTTCTACGACGAGTCCCAGAACAACCTCGAGGAGGAGGAGCAGCCCGAGAAGGAGCAGCAGCACCACCACCACCACGAGCATCAGGAATTGCCTGTGAGCGTACAGCTCAATCCAGAGACCTCCTCTTCCGCCGTCTGCAAGGGAGATCAGGTGCCAGTCAGTCAGTCAGCCACTGCCAGAAAGGGCTTGGGCATGGTCATCTCCAAGTCGCACGATGTGGGTGTGGGTGGCATGGGGCTCAACCTGAAGGCCGGCGAGGAGGAGGACGACGAGAACATCGACCGCACCGTTCGCATGTACAATCTGTCCAAGAAGTGCTGCAAGAACTACTACCGCCACGCCCTCGAGACCGGGCCAGGGGCCAGCGGGCGAATCAAGTGCAGCAACCTGCGCTCCGAGAGCCACCAGTCGAGCTCCAGCTCGGAGGAGAGCCTCCAGAAGATGCCCTCGCCCATTGAGTTCCTCACGTGTTTCTTGGTCAAGAAGTCCCGGACCCCCAAGTGCGGACACTCAGGACACTCAGCGTGCTCAAGCCATCAGCTGAAGAAAACATAGAACACGGCCCCCCGGCTGCTGCCACCCCCGCTCTCAGCCAGAACCTCGACTCTGACATCATCGACCAGTATGACCATGGGCACGGCCACGGGTAGCGGCACTGGCACTGGCAGTGGCAGTGCCCCTGCCAGCAACATGGGAACCGGCACAGGCACTGGCACTGGCACAGGCACGGCCACGACGACAACGAAGCGGCGTAGCCAGTGCTTTTGAATGTGGGCCGGAGTCGGTGTCGTGTGTGGCCAGGCTTGGAGCTGGCTGCAGCGCTGCGGGGAGCTTCCCAGCTCGGAGCCCACATCATTGCCAGTCACGCGGCTGGGCAGGATCGGCTACTAGGCTGATAGGCTACTGGGCTACTAGGCGCACAACCAACAACCGACAACCGACTCGGGGCAAAGCTTAAGGGAAATTCAAGCGTATGAAAGAGAAGCACGGAGTTTTAATTGGTTTTTATGCGGAGTCGGGGTCTCTGGGCATTGCACTGGGAAGGGAAGAGGAAGGGTTCCATGGAAAGTAGAATTGATACATACATATATGCATTAGTCCCAGTCGAAGCTCGAAGCTCTTTCCTCCAGTGCGAACATAGGACTGGCCCAGGCCCAGGCCCGAACGAAAATAGCAAGCAAATACAGGCCAAACGCAAATCGAAGCTTACAGCAATTGAAATATTTCCAAAAAACTTCTATGAGTAGGTATCTAGTATATGTTAAATTAAATCTAGGATTAAGAGACAACAACTAAACTATAAAACCAACACCGATACATTTTTTGCAAACCAAGATACACACAATTTTGAAACCCAGATTTATACCAGGGAGTACCAGGGAGAGATGAAACCAAAACCAAAACCAAACATACAATTTGTTAAGCAAACATTTTTATACGGATTTTTTGATACCAAGCAAGAGATATAACTTATATACGAATATTACAAAACACTTAGAAAAACTTAGAAGAAACGTCTAGGTGGAAGACAGACAGTTTATGGGAGGCAGACATTGGAGCTGAACTGAAGTTGGAAGTGAGTGGAAGCCCATTTTGATTACAGATTACCGAAATTGTACGAGTATATCCTTCTTTAAACACGATTAGTCCCTGAATTCATTGTGCATTTTTTTCTAGGTAGCTTTTAGTTTAGCTTAAAAGTTTTGTACAATTTTTATACAAGCTGTTGGCTTTTGAAAACAAAAATAAAAGCTAGTGTGCAACACCAATACTAATACCAATACCCAACTGCAAGGAGCAGTGTTTCATTTGCACACACACACACACACACACACACAAACAAACAAACACAGGCGGAAGTTAGTTTTAGTTTTTCCCTATATTTCCCAGAGTGAAATGAAAATGAAACACACACACACACACAGCACAGCACAGCACAAAAAAATGTTGCTGCAATTCTTGGAAAACTTTTCCACAATGTCGGAGAGTGTTTGGGGCTAAAGCTAGAGGGAGAGCGCTATGGGTAGGGTTAGGGTTAGGGATAGGGGTAGGGGTAGGGGTAGGGGTAGGGGTGGGGATCGGGGGAGGTACTATGGAAAGTGAAACATGTTTTCAATTTCCTTTTTTTTTGTTTTTTTTTTTTGGAGGAGGACTGTAAACAAGTCAATGGCAAACTACGACTAAGGACAACACACACACACACACGAACACAGAGCAGACCTTGGTCCCAATTTCAAATTAGTGAAAAGAGAAATAAACAAAAAATAAAAAACAAAAGAAAACACACTCACACACACACACACACACACACACAGAAAAAACTTAAAAACCAAAAAGAGAAGTTGGGAGTTTTTTAAGAAAAATGTTGATATGTTGGGGGGAGGGAATCTTTGTTAGGGCTTAAAGCTAGGGCAAATGCTGGAGCACAGAATATATTAGATACATACGTATATATATGTACATATATGTATATGTATATAAGTATATATATATATACATATATATATATATAGTTTTGTAGTCAGATATTCTTCTCAACAAGAAAACAAGAAAACATCAACAAATATTTGTGTGTTCTAAATGTATTCTAAATGTTGCAAGAAAATAAATGTATTTTAAATTAACGAGTACGAGTATTTACAACTAATCTAAAAGAACAGAACATTTTTTAGATGTATGTTTATTAACGCCACACTGTTTGCACTTTTCAGAGTTTACTGTATACTATATTACTATATAGAACCAACCAACCAACCAACTAACATTATATTCGAAACATATTCGAAACGAAAGTATCTAGACGATCTACTCGTATGTATCTACCTATGTATATCGCCAGACATAAACTTAAAGTTTACACTCTCATAGCTTTACCACAGAACACACAGAACACACGGAACTCAGAACAACTTCATATCTCTCAGATAAACGTAGTACTTAAGAGCTCCCCAAAACAAAATAAAACAAAACAATCGAATAACGAAAATCGAAAGCCGAAAAGTATTCGACCAACAAATGTTAAAGTTAATGGAAATTACTTAGCTGTAGTAGCGTTTTGCCAGTGGCTCTGAAACACTTTTATCTAGATGCAAATACATTTGAACATTGTTAGAACGCGTTAGGCCAACTCCTAGCATCATCCATCTAGCCGAAATACTAGTCCCAAAGTACATGCGTTACGTATAGATGTTCCATGGCATATACATACATATATACCCACTCGTATGTACCGTACCTCTCGCAAGAGCATAGCATACTTTACCGACAAAGAAATCACTCGACGCATATCATTCTAATTCAATAGATTTCAGCTAAACCGTATTCAACTTGAGATTCAATAAATAAAGTATCTACAAAATGCAAAATGTCTCGCATTTGTGGGAGGGATAATTGTCCTCGTTTAGCCATTTTAAGACTTGTAAAAGACGCGCTAACCTTGAGGGCATTGTATCTTCCTTCCATATGGAAGTGTAAATCACAGCCAAGGAAACACCTTTCCATCTCCAGTTCCAGTTCCAGTTCAGCCTTGGCAGACAAACAGAAAGACACACTGGACAGTCTGGACAGAGGAGTGAGGACCGAGCGACACCACACAAGGATATTACGCGTCCTTCACACAAAACGTGTCGCTGGCATTTGGTATTAATTTTAGTGTCTTGGAGGGGAAAAACTCTGGCTGACACTCGCAGCTCGGAGCAGCTCGGGGCTGTCCAAAGGCATTTCAATATTTTCAAGTGCAAGGAAGAATGTGCTCGTCGTTACGTTACGTTAAGTGCTAAACTGCTGACCTTTGTCTCTGTTAGTGTGTTTGTGTGTGACTCATAAGCGAAATACGGCGCGGGGAGCAGAGAGCAGAGAGCAGAGAGCGGAGTGCGGAGTGTTATGAGCCAGCCAGGAATGTCCTTAAGCGGTGTGGTGTGCATCTTGTTCAATAATGTGTCGTCAGAGTTTATACACTTTCGGAATTTCAAATTAACTGCAGTCAAAACGGAAGACGGAGGAAAGACGAACGAAGGACGAACGAGCCTTGCTTGAGCCTTGTCCACTTTCCATTTCTGTATTTGGCATTGTTCAGGCCGCCAGAAGCAGCAGCACCAGCACTTCGTCGTCAATTGGGTTCAATAGCACAAAACAAAAGAAAACAAAACAAAACAAAACAAAACAAAAATAGACTAATAGGCCGGGCCTGGCCTGGCCACCACAAGCTTCCTTGCCCCATGGCCCATGCCCCATGCCCACTCGTACAAATATAGCCCTCATTCGTATGCAAACAAGTGCAGCGTCAGAGCGTCAGAATGCCTTTGGGGGCGTGTCTGTGGGGCCCAGAGTTATGGTATGGCTCTGGATTCTCTGCTGTTTGTTTCTCTGCTGAAGGTATGATGGGTATCTCGAACGGAATGAGAGTGCGTTTAGAGGCATGCGATGTGTATGTATCTTTGAAAATGATAGTATATTTAGGTGAAGGAAACGGGTAATGCTGAGGGTTGAGAAATTTGGATTAGAAGGGAGAATGTATCCCAATCTGTTGCTTCCTCTGCTCACCGTCTCCCTCTCTCTCTCTCTCTCTCTCTCTCTCTCTCAGAAAGAGTATCTCAAATGTTACTTCCACTCACTTTCTGACCCATTCCGTGGGGCTCCTTCATGCGCTTTCATTGGGGGAACTTTAGGGATTTGTTGCTGGTCTTATAACTATTATTGTGGCTGTCTTTTCGTTGCTCCTCCTCGTTGCCGTTGCCGTTGCAGTTGCAGTTTCAGTGTTCACTTCGCATGGCCAATTACAGTTTTAAGTTGCTGGCTGTCGGGATTCTCATCCTCTCCGCCGAGTTTTTCTTCCCTGACCTGACCTGTCCCGACTGTCCCGTTTCGTGCCAGCACCCTCTTGTCCCATCTTCGACTTGAACTTTTGCTTTCGTTTTGCTGGGTTTTCTTTGTATTTTTGTGGACCTGGCGATGGCGTCGCATTGCAGTGGCAGCTTCGTGAGGACGCTTGTACCTGCCACAAGAACCAGAACAAGGATTGTTGCTGTTGCCCTTTTGTGGCTCGTTTTAGTGTCTCGGTTGCCATTTATTCTTACGGCAGACTGAACTCCTCATCTCACCTCACCTGACCCCACCCCTGGGCACTCCGTCGACTGACTTCATTGGCAACTCGTGACGCTCGTATCTCTTATACTCTTACACTCTTCCTTTCCAGCTTATTGATTTGATTCGCCTAATTAGTTTGCTATTTTGTCTGCCATCAAGGACTACGTACATATATATGTATATATACATACATATATGTACATATGTATGTATACATCACGGTGACTGCTTCTGCTATAATTTTTGGGGCATACTTTCAGGCTGCATGCATAAAGACGCAAAAAAGCCGCCCTCGCATGTTTTGTTTAATTTTTATGGCTTTTGCCTAACGAATTTGAATATTTCTTGTAAAACATTTGACCCATTAGAGAGCCCACTCTTTGGGGTTGGGGGTCGGGGGGCTTAGGTCTGGTAGAATTTCATCAGTTTTCCCGTTTTCAACAAAAGTATAAATTATGATTTAGGTAAATTCTTTATGGCTGAGGTGTTTGCTTTTATTGGCCATAGAGGGGAAAGGAGGGATGGGGGAAAGCTGTTGCGCTAATCAGACAAATGGTCCAAGCTGTTTCTGAGGTTAGTTCCTGCCTGGCAGAAGCTGGCAGACTGCCATCCCTCCCCCCACATAAGATGACAAATTTTGTGGCAAGCCATAAACTACTCGAACAGCGGTGGCGAGAGGGAGAGGGGAGCGGGAAGCAGAGAGGCCAGAGAATAATGTCTGCTTTCGATTGAATTCCCTCGGGACAGGGGCAGGCGTATGGGCATAGGCTGGGCTGGGCTGGGCTGGGCTGGGCTGGGCTGTGCTGGGTGGTAGGTGGCATGGGTGGGTGGGTGAGCAGATTTGACATGCTAATGAGATCTACGATTATAGAAAGTCATCTGTTAGATAAGGCCCCGTTCAGGTCTAAAGAAAGTTGAGCACAACCCTCCCACACTCATCCTCGATAGAATAGAATAGAATAGAATAGAAAGATATTTAAATAGCCACATCCCAAGGGAAGCCGAAGCCCGTGTGCAGTTGATTTTCATTTGATTTTGCCATAAAATCAAACAAATTAGTCGATTGCTTTGTTTGCCTTTAATTACAAATGAATTGTTGCTGTGCAGCTGCGGCACTGCGATTGATTTCCAAACGAGATTTTCCCGCCTCTCGATCCCCCTCCCCCACCACTCCCCCATCTCTCACCTCTCTTCTTCTTTCACCCATAACACTGTGCTACATGGTTTTTGGAATACTCTCGGCTATTTATAGCTATCCATTAATTTTTTCTCTGTTCGACTCTGTAGGACTACAATATATAGACATAAATTATATTTTTGATTATTTTTCCTAAGAAGCAGTTCCAGAAGGGCCTTAAATAGGTGTCAGGGCATGCAAACATCGCTTCTATAATTTATATTCATTTCGTTTCTTGATGGGGAGCGACAACATCTTGCCATTTTGCCAGAGAAACATTATAATTTCCAAAGTGCTGAGAGATGTGGCTATAATTTATGGTATTACTCGATCAACTTGGATTTCGATTTGGATGTAGTAGGACGGGCAGGACGATGCAATTCGTTTGCCCATCAGTGTTTGTGGCTCTGACTAAGCTTCATCATCATCAGGTATACATACATACATATATACATATGTATGTACATATGTATACATACGTGGTGAACTTGGTCGAGAGCAAATTACTCTATACCCATACCAGCATCGAGTGGCATCAAAATTGCTGTGAAACTTGCTACAATTATTACCAAATACACGCCAAATCGAATCCAACAGCAGCACGGAATAGAAGATTTCGAAACGTGAAGCATTAGATACCCTAGGAGATATATGGATAGAGTGATGTTATCTTAGGGGTTCCAGCTTTAGCTCTTTTTACGTACACACATATATTCTCTAGAGGATCGCAGCTTCCATATATACATACATACATAGATATATACATATATTCTTAGCTAGGCAAACATTTTCTCAATACAGTAATACCCCTCCCGCCAGGGTATAATTACAATTACAATCAGGATGGGCCAAAGCCAAAGCCAACCCCAATCTCATCGATGATTGTGCTTTGTTATGGGCACGGGTTCAATGAATAGAGGGGGCCGGGGAGGCTCAGAGGCAGGTCAGGCCCATAAATGTTATGTACATAAATGCCGCGACAGTTGTTGTTGTTGTCTCTGATGTCTTAGTTGTCGCTTTGGCTAATCTGCCCTGCAACATTGTACCATCGAAAATTGTACAAATTGCCTTTTTGTCATGACTACGAGCATCGCAGCAGCAGCAGCAGCAGCCGCCCTCCCACACTCCCCCTGTTGTGTATCTGTGTATTTGTATCTATAGATTGTGTATCTGTTCCATGTATACATACGTTAGCTTTGTCTGTCTGTATGTCTGACAGTGTGTATCTGTATCTGTATCTGCTGATTTGTATCTTGTAGCGGCTTAAATTGTACAACAAAAAAGTCAAAGCAAAAGCCAAATTTGGTCAAAAAGTGAAAAGAATTATGCGCTGTTCGGATTTCCGCCAAAGAAATGTCCCCCCATCTGCGTCTCGTTTTTTTTATTTTTCTTTTTGTTTTTGTCTTAATTTTATTTTGGTTTTTCAATTTAGCTTTAGATAAATTTGTATCTAAGCAAGCGGAAATGCTGCGTAATTAAGTTGGAAACACTGAAACGGTGAGCGATCTTTTTCGATCTTTTTTTGTTCGCTTTTTGGCATGGTTTGCTTTAAAGGCGTTGGCGATATGGGAGAATGGGTTTTGGATGGGGACACCAGAGATACAGAGAGAGAGAAAGAGAGAAAGAGAGGTAGATACAGAAGGAGTAAAAGAATGAGATGGGGATGGGAATGGGAATGAAGAGAGAGCTAGGAAGGTCTGTTTTTGTTGGGCGGAAGTAGATAATACGAGAGGGAAAGCTGTGAAAATATGGGTAAGCAAAAGATGATTTAAACAGTGATATTATGCAGAAACCCTTGCAGACTTATTCTCAAGTACGAAAGTAGGCAATATGCATATCATCGCGTATCCACTGCGGAAGTAGAAGTGGAAGTGCTCAACATTGGCTAAAACCCACCCAACACGAACCTCTATCGCCTCAAGGAAATGCCATTTGCCATTCAGATCTTGTTGCATGGCCACAGACGTTTTCGGCCCACAGAGCCAGCCAGCCAGCCCCCTTTCGGAACAGAACAGAACAGAGCAGAGCAGATCAGAGCAGAAATTCATTTCTCAAGATAAACAATCGAAAACATCGCCCGAGACCCCATAGCCCATACCCCATTCCCCATACGGCTGCCCATACGGCTGCCCATACGGCTGCCTGGTTTCTACGTCACAACTGTCATTGACTGTCTGTCGAGTGTGAGCCGATCGGAGCCGGAGCCGGGGCCGGGGCTGAGCCCACTTTCGAGCGGGGCATAGCGCTATAAAAGCGGCAGCTTCTGTCGGTTGCAAGTTTAATTTGCTCAGAGCAAAATCGCGAGTGGACGTTTAGCAGAGAACGCGTCAAAGTCAAAGTCGAACGAAAAGTGAAAAGTCGTATAGATCGATTGCTGCGTTGCTGCGTCCTGAGAACTCTCGAGAGAACAAAAGAACATATAGCAGAGATGGCCCTGGTTCCAGCTACGAACAACACGGATTGGGATTACTGGGATTACCGTCGTCGCTTGTGGCGTGATTGGGACATCAACGACTGGGATCTGCCCTACTGGAAGCGCTCGCTGTCGCGTGTGGGTTCCGCGCCCGATCTCAGCAGGGTGATCGTGGGCAAGGATGGGTTTGAGGCCAACGTGGATGTGCACCAATTTAAGCCGTACGAGATCACAGTGAAGACCACCGGGGACACGGTAGTGGTGGAGGCCAAGCACGAGAAGCGTCGCGACGGCGACACCTTCGTGGGCCGCCACATTGTCAAGCGATTCGTGCTGCCTCGTGGATACTACCCGAATGATGTCCGCTCGGAGCTGTCCTCCGATGGCATCCTCACGGTACGCTGTCCGCCGTATCTGAGCAACGAGCGGAGTGTCTACGTCCGTCAAGTGGGTCCCTCATATCTAAGCATTAAAAACTAACCCGAGGGAGCGAACGGATCTGGCGGAGCGCAGAGAATATATGTGTTTTGTTTTTTTTTTTTTTCTGTTGGTGCAAAGAAAAAATTTAAAGAAAGAAAAAGACCAATTAACGCACTCGACCGGGAATTGCAGAAATGCAGAAATTCTAATGAAGATTTCTTGAGATTTTCCGAGTCTCTTAATTCTAAGTAAACCCAATCCAAAAGAACAATAATTGGACTCTTTTTGTAATTAACAAGGAAATATTTCATTTGTTTAGTTAAATAAAATAAAGGTTTAATTTATTAATAATTAATTGAAACAGTAGCAACAGTATTATATGGGGGAAGGGGTCTGCGGTCCACGGTCCACCAGGGCCAGCGGATATCCCATACAAAGCCGAAACAATGGGACGCTGCCGGGGAAAATGTCAACATAAGTCCGATTCACAACCAAAGCCCAAACAAAACAGTCGTCGCAACAGTCGACTGTCCAGACAAAAGTATATATTATATACGTATGTATGTACATATGTATATCTTGAGACCAGAGACGTACACGTATACTTATACTTATATGTGCATACCACGCCCTTGGGCAATTTCCGCAAATGCCATCTAAGGTTAAGTTAAAATGTAAATGGATCCATAAATAACGACAGCGACGAGAACCGCCTCAAGCATAAGCCTACACAGAGAAAACGCGTAGAAATCGTATGAATATACAGCTGGAAAAACTAATCTAGATCTACAATATGCACATATCTATGTATGTACATATGTATATCATTTGATCATACAAAGTGTGCGCGCGTAGAACGAATTCGCACGCCCACAAATTTGTTTTGCACTGATAAGAAGCACCAAGCGATTGCCCAACGTTTTTAACCGCGAATGCGTTTTGCATGCGTTTTGCAAGCGTTTTGCAATTACCATGAAGCGGGCGGCTAAAAATGCTCCAAGTAAATGAATTAATGGAGAAGCCTTCATTAGTAGAAAAGCATGGAAGCCCAATAGCCGAATAGCCAGCGACTTTAAACGCGTCCAATTGTATGTCAATCCACGGATCAATCCAATGGATCGAATCGGATCGGTCAATTATGTACAGCCTTAAACCATTTTCAGTTGTTTGAGCCATAAAACAATTTGTCAAGTCAATCAAATTGTAAGCTATAAAACACCGAGGTCCGAGGCCTGGCCGCACATTTGGACGGACCCCTTCGATCGAAGGGGAGCCGGAGGGACAGCGACTGCGACTGCTCTCCACCCATATGGGAGCGAGCTTCGTTCGGTCTGTGAGCTACTTAACTATATAGGTTCTATACGGGCGGGGCGGGTTTATTTTCAATAGAATAACACGTTTGTTTGGCTGGCCAAATAAGTCGAAGAGTGCTACGAGTGTAACACACCTACGCGGCCCGACTTTCGTATTGTATTTAATTTTGTTTAATTAAAAACAATTTACAATTGGCACCAAACTCAGCTGAACTACCCAGAACAAAACAAAACAGAAAAAAACAAAACAGAACAGAACAGAGCAGAGCAGAGCAGAGCAGAAACGCGAGGCGAGGCGGGTCGAAGCGGCGCATTTGATTTGATATGACTGAGTGTTTTATTTATGTAATGGAATGTTAACTAATATTAATAATTTTTTAGACAAGCATTTCTGACAGCTCTGATGCTGCTGAAGGATGATCCACATGATTATGGCGATCAAGTTCAATGCAATAGCGCGAATATCAGAAGCATCTGGGACAGAACAGAACAGAGCCATCAATTCTCGTGGGCCTCTAATGATAATTCTTCTTCCATGGGTAAAAATAGTTTCCTTCTCCCAAAGAGGGGCGACACTTGTGCGCTCTCGCACTAATTTACTTTATGATAGTCATGAAATATCAGCGTATATACTATATAGATATAGATATATACATATATATCTATCTTTGGAGACAGGGAAATTCGGTGTGTTCCGTGTTTCCCTTCGAGAAAAGTTGGAATTTCTTTGGCTCCTCAGTCTTGCCTTGGCTCTGGTCGGAAACGGTGCGTTCTCTTCTTCCTAGGAAATCGGTGCTTGTCTCCTTCAATCAACTACATATACATTTACATACATACATATGCACATACATATATGTTTATGTAAAACTATTTTTTTATTTGTTATAAATGCGGAATAATCCTAATCCCAATGAACTCCAATTGTTCAAAGAAGAATAAAATAAGTGTTGAATTGCCATATGGATGTTCTTGAGTTCCAGCAAATATTGTTATAGTCCCATTTATACGTGCATATACAAAGTGTTGGACATGTGCTATTTATAAAGCCGCCTTAATCTTAATGGTTTCGTTCCTCTATTCTATACATCTTTGCCTATATACATACTTTCAGCTCTTGTCCCATAAATATGTTCTAAAAGAAAAGCAAAGACAAAACGTGAAATTTTATTAATGACTTCTTATTTATAAAAGAAAACCAAAGAAAAAACCAAAACCCGACCCCGACCCCGACGAGTGAGAGTAAGTGGAAAGGTGTGAAACGGCTCTACAAGGATCGTGTTCGTGTCCGTGTTCGTGTCTAGGGCGGCAGGCAATATGTGGGCGTTCAAATATGTTTTATGTGCCCTGACATGCGTTGCATTTGCTGCAGGTAAGTGTGGGTGGAGTCGGAGCGCGGAGAATGTTCAATACTTTATGGGACCATATTTTTAGGAAGGAATTTTCTCATTAGGAAATATCCAATAATCTTCATTAGTTGAGAATTCTAAGATTTTTCCGTACATCCAAAATATATACATATATTAACAATTCGAAGATCTTTTAAAAATATACATTTTTATTAATGAAAGTATCATAAAACTATCACCTATATATTCCTTTTTAATAAATGACGTTTGTCTCTTCAATCCGTAAAAAACTAACACGAAATTGACTTTATGAGCCACTTTATGTGTTCTATTTTATGACACATTTTCTTTAGAAAATCTTAGGGAAGAGAAAAAATGAGTCATTGCTAGCACGCGGCCCCCATTCGACTAACAAAATAGATCATTTAATTACCGGCCGGCATTCAGAAATGAGAAACATAAAAACTGATCGAGAACCTACGAAAATGTAGAAAAAGAAAGAGAATAATTTAGACGACAATGAAAAATCTTTTGGCAAAGATTCAGAGGATTGTTTCGGTTAGTTTTATGATCTGTCTCCATAAGTATCCGCGTGTCCCCGATTGTATCTGAGTGTGTGTGTGTGAACAGCTATATGAGAGATTAACCTACATGCTATGTGTATGTGGCTTTACAGCGGCACTGGAGAACTGTGAGGTGGCGCCATTTGTGAGGCATGCCACGGCAAAGATAGCGTTGAATGATGTCACAATCACTGCGATGTATACCTGTAAGACGGGTTTCGAACTAAGGGGATCGGCGGAGCAGATCTGTAACTTGGAGACAGCCAAATGGCAGGGAGAGCCACCTAGTTGTGTGAAGGGTAGGTTGGCGAACACTTTGTATCCTTCCTGATCTCTAATTTCTAAGGAAACATATCCGTTTACAGCTTCCGCCGTCTCAGAGCGCAAGAAAAGGGTTCTGGCTATACCAGAGGAGCCCAAGGTCCCTCTGCCCATGGCTGCGATTTTGGACATGAGCTGCGTCGAGGCAAAGGTGATGGCCCCCGAGATCAGCCACGGCTCAGTGATCAAGTACGAGCGTCGCCGCAGAGGCGAGAAGATCTTCCTTGTGGCTTACTTCGCCTGCAAAGAGAACTACGATTTCGAGTTTTTGGAAACCTCAGCCATGTACTGCCACGACAAGCAGTGGGTGGGCGATTTGCCCACCTGCATTCCCCAGTTGGAGTACACCGATGGCGTTGGCATGGATCTCGATGGCGAGGAATACGATGAGTACGAGACCATCACCAATGATGATGACAACGATACCGACAACGACACCGACACCGAAAACTTGCTTGAAGAGAACTCAAAGGTGACTGAGAGCGAACCGCCGCCACCACCTCCGCCACCAGTCGAAGAGGAAGTTGTTGAATCCGTGGAGGAGTCGACACTCCCAACAGAACCTGTCAAAGCACCTATAGAGGAGCTCCCAGTGGAAGCCAAACCACAGCCAGAGGTGTTGCCTGAGTTGATCGATGAACCACAACCCGAACCAGAAATTGTCATACGAGTCGACGAAGTAGAACCTGTTGAAACTCCGTTTAAGTCTGAAGTCAAGGTCGAAGAAGTAACCGAAATCAATGTGGTGGTCGAGCCCACAAAAGATCCATACACCCCTCGATTCCTGGACGAGGTCTGCGGTGAAGATCGCGGTGGATGTGAGCACGTATGCAAGCGCCTCTTGTATCCAGACGAGAACGAACCCGTTCTGAAGTGCAGTTGCCGCGAGGGTTATACCCTGGATCCCAGCGATTATGTCAGCTGTCTTGGTAGGTATCCTGCCACTTATCCTTATATATCACATTCATTTAAAGTCCTCCTCTCTCCGCAGATATCGATGAGTGCCAAGAATCGAATGGCGGTTGTTCAGAGATCTGCAACAACCTGCCGGGAAGCTTTCAATGCGCCTGCCAGACGGGCTACCAAATAGATGCCTCAACGGGAAAATCCTGCGTGGGTAAGTACATAATTCAGATATTTTTATACCATACCCTTTCTTGGTGTACAAATGAATCCTTTCCAGACATCGACGAGTGCGCCAATGCGGAATTATCTTCAGACTGTCAGAATGGTTGTGAGAACTTGCCCGGATCCTATCGCTGTGTGGTGGCATTGGTCACCCAAGAAGAGGCCGCTACTGCATTGTCAGAGCCCACAGAAGAGGATAACGAGATCCCAGTGGAAGAACCATCTCAGCCCAGCCCTAAAGTGAAGTGTAACCCTGGTTTCCAGCTCTCGCCCGATGGCAGCGAATGCCAGGACATTGACGAGTGCGACATCGAGAATGGCGAGGACGAGGCGCACGCCGAGCATCGCATCTGCCAGCAAAAGTGCCAGAACACCATTGGCTCCTATCGGTGCCACTGCCATTCGGGCTACCATCTGCTGGAGGATCAGCAGAGCTGCGCCTTGGATAGCTGCGAGGACCTGGACAATCCAAAACTGAATCGCACTCGCTGTGCCCACGAGTGCGAGAACCTGACCGATGGCAAGTACAAGTGCAACTGTCCTCAGGGATACGATCTAGCCGAGGATCAACACAGCTGCGTGGTGGCTGAGTCGCCCTGCACCACGGAAAACGGCCACGACCTCTGTCGTCCGGGCAGCTGTGTGTCCAGCGAGGACAACAGCAGCTTTAGCTGCCTCTGTCCGCCCGGTTACACAAGTGAGGTCTTCAGCTGCCAGGACATCGATGAGTGTGCGGAGGACAGCCATCTGTGCAGCCACAGTTGCCTCAACACAGAGGGTGGCTACCAGTGCCTGTGTCCTGTGGGCCTGACCCTGGTGGAGGAGTTCACCTGCGTGGCCGAGGATCTGTGCGAAGTCAACAACAATGGGTGCGAGCAGATCTGCTTAACGGCTCGTGGCGGGGCCTGCTCCTGTCGCGACGGCTTCCGACTCGGCGCGGACGGCAAGGGGTGTGAGGACGTGGACGAGTGTCAGGTGGAGAACGGTGGCTGTCAGCAGGTGTGCCGCAATCTGCCAGGTTCGTATGAGTGTGAGTGCTCGCCGGGATATGAGCTGCTCCGGCTGGAGGGACTACGCGGCTACTGCTTTGATATTGACGAGTGTGCGAGGGAGACGCACAAATGCCATGAGGAAATGCTTTGCGAGAACCTCAATGGTTCCTACACCTGCCTCTGTCCAGCAGGCTATGCTCTAGGGCTGGACAATCACCTCATCACATCCCCATCCGAATCATCCTCCAAATCTTCGCCTTACGAATCATCAGCATCATCATCATCTGAACCCTCACCCTGCCTGGACATTGACGAGTGCTCGTTGGGCAACGGCAACTGCTCGCACTTCTGCTTGAATCTGCCGGGGAGATTCCAGTGCGCCTGTCCCCTGGGGTATGCTCTGGCCGAGGACGGGCACACCTGCCAGGACATCAACGAGTGTCTCCATAGCAATGGCCAGTGTACGCAACTTTGCCTTAATCAGCCAGGGGGCTTTGCTTGTGCCTGCGAGTCCGGGTTTGAGATCAGTCCGGATGGCTTTGGGTGCTTGGACATCGACGAGTGTTCGCAGGGGTACGGAAACTGTAGCGACATCTGCATTAATCTTTTAGGTACCCATGCGTGTGCCTGCGAGCGGGGCTACGAGCTTTCAGACGATGCAAGGAGCTGCCAGGACATAGACGAGTGTGCCGGACTCCTCTCGGGCGGCTGCACCCACGAGTGCATCAACAAGAAGGGCAGCTTCGAGTGCGGCTGCCCCTTGGGCTATATCCTGCAGGAGGACAATCGGAGCTGTCGTCCCGCCTTGGTTGGATGTCCACCTGGCAGTCAGAGGACCTCCACCTCCGATGGCTGCGAACCAATTAAATGTGGCCTGGGCCTCCTGCTCGGCGCCGATGGCAGCTGTGTGGACGTCGACGAATGCCAGTTGAACAACGGAGGCTGCTCCCATCGTTGCGAGAATAACCAGGGTTCCTTCAAATGCGCCTGCCCAGCCGGCTATCAGTTGGACAGCGATCTCAGAACGTGCCAGGATGTGGACGAGTGTTCGTTGGACAAGGAGAGCTGTCTGGCTGGCAGCTGCGTCAACGAGCCAGGCGGTTTCCAGTGTGAGTGTTCGGCCGGCAAGAGACTTTCCTTTGATGGAAGGACCTGCCTGGATGTGCCTCAACCACCAAGGACTTCGCCTTTTCCTGAGCTACCTGAAGCTCGACCAAAAGAGCGATTGTCCCCTGTCTTACCAAAAGCAAACCCCTTTCCCTCATTTCCCGAGCTGGGCAAAGCTCCAAGGTATCCTTCTGCTGTACCAGAAGCACCAAGGTTTCCTTCTATTGAGTCAGTGAACACCAGGCTTCCGCAGATTCCTCAGATTCCCTGGGGGACTCAGCCTCAACCACAGCCACGGGATGCCTGTCCTCGCTTCCAGGCGCCGGCGAACGGCAAGGCCCGCTGCAACAAGTATCGTCACAAGCGCACGCAGTTCTACAACAGTCGTTGCAAGGTCACCTGCAATCCGGGTTTCACCCTCCACGGAACGGAGATCAGGAGTTGCGGCTCTGCTGGTATTTGGGAGGGTCAGGAGAACAAGTGCGTACGTAAGTATCGGACAGATTGGAAACAATCACTTATCGAGCCGATTTTTAACTTTAGCTTGACTTCCTTTTAGCTCTTGTCCAGCGTCGTGTGCAGACCCAATCGATATGTCCTGCCCTGAAACAGGCCCGCAATGGTGTCATCTCCCCTGAAAGCTGTACTCAGGGTCCCTCTAGCTTTGGGACCATCTGCCACCTGCGGTGCAATCCTGGCTTTGTGCCAACTGGACCATTGCTGGCCTCTTGCATGGCACTGCAGGGCTGGTCCTTTGGATCCGATCTACACTGTCAGCCATTCGGCAGCAGTTTCTTCAGCAATACACTGCCCTGGATCCGATCGCAGTCTCTGCAGAATATACTGCCCGTGCATCAGACAGCCATTGGAGCTCGGCCCTACATCAAATGTCCTGAGAATGTGGTTATTCTTTTGCATCGCGGGGAGGTCAATGCTCATGTGACTCTGCAGAGGCCCGAGACGAGTCTGGACTACCGAAATGTAGCTGTTTCTCCCGCCTGGGCTAAGCAGCTGGAGGCTCACCTTCCGGCTGGCGTCCACAAGGTTACGTTCAGGGTGCAGGATCCTCAGACGAGGCAGAGTGCCGGCTGTCAAACGATCATCACTATCAAGAGGGCGCCAACGACAGAGTCGAATTTATTCACATTTTCGTCCAGCTCGTCTCCAGCTGATAGTTACTCAGGGTTCCCCAGACCTGCTGCCTTTCCCACATTTTCCTCTCGGTCTTCACCTCCTGCCCCCGCACAGTTTCACACATTTCCCACACGGAGCACAGTCCCCAAACCCGCTCCATTTCCGACATTTTCCAGGCCCGCTCAATTTGGCAGACTGTCTGCACTTCCTGAACCCTCCTTGACCTCATCTGGCCCAGTATCGTTCCCAGGACTAGATTCTGTTCAAACGTCAAAGAAGGTCACCAGTGGCGCTCCTGAGCACAGTGAGACCTTCAGGGTGGACCTGGGCTCAGATACGTCCAACTATTGCCCACCCTCGATCGAAGTTCATCTGAAGGAGAATCAGAATCTGCGTTCGGTTGTCTGGGAGGAGCCCCGTTTCGAGGGCAAACTTTTGAAGATCTTCAAGTCCCATGTAAGTATCCGAATCGACACTCGAAATTTCAAGAATAGGAATGATACGATTGACTTCTGTTCAGTTTCCTGGTGCTTTATTTAGTCTGGGCGATCATGCTATCAAATACGAGGCAACCACCACTGATGGTGTGACCCTTAGCTGCAGTTTCCACATTCTTGTCAAGGGTAGGAGATTTCCTGTTTTCATTGTAGAATTATCATTGTATAGCACCTCGTTCTTGCAGCTGCTAAGCCCACACCTGCACCTGCACAGCCGGAGATTGCCTATCCCGATTCCAAGTCAGAGTCGCTGTCTCTGTCCCAGAGTTCAGCACCAGCACAACTGAGAGAGAAGCCAGACGCCAGCGGCAGTCTGTTCGATGGCCATGAGTCCTATGTGGTCTGTCCCGACAAAGAGCCCGTTCGAGTGACGGCCCACCAATCCGTAAGTGTGCCAAAGCTGAAGCCAGTAATAGGAGCGCACCAGTGAAGGTTTCCATTTGTATCACATTCGAATGCATCTCATCTCGCTCATGTATTTTGTAGGTCAACCTGCCCGTGGGCTGTACTCTGAAGAACGTGCGCCCGCAAACGAGTCCCCAGACGCATTTGAAACGCGGCACCCTCACCTCGCTTTGGCATAGGTACAATACAATATTCTAGAGTCCAGCACTTAGGGTATAAATTATCTTCTCATAGAAACTGAGCGAGAAGAATACAATACTATTGGAGGCGCCATTTATGCAAATACTTTTTATATCTTTTTTTAATGCTTAATTTAAATAAATAAATAAATTAAATGTAGTTTTTGGGCGATATTTGATACATATTATTGTTCATATTATTATTCTTGCAGATAAGCGGAAAATGTAATGGATTATTTTTTGGGTCTAGTAAACTCATTAAAGTATTGCATCATCTTCTGATTGGGGCTTTATCTGTAGTCTGTATGGAATTCCCCAACTGAAATGAACTCTCAACTTTTGATGTTAGCAAAATACTTATAGTCTAAGCGATTCACATACAATGGTCCTATGTGATCCACAAGCTATTGGAAATAGAATGATTGTTATTTCTTTTTTGATATCAGATGAGTGAGCTCGATATTCCGATTCTATATGTGTGGAATGTATTTGTAGAGCAACAAATATAGCGCGTGCCGGGCCCCCACCTCTACCTCCACATCAACATCCACATCTACTTCCAATTTATTATTCACTACAAAATAATTGCCCAGAAATGCCGTTGAACTCGTTTGGTTAGAACCTGTCATGTCACATTATGAAACCATTTAAGATTATTCAGTTTAGAGTTTTATTTTCATTCGTTTTGCGAAAACAACAAATAGAAAAAGTAGAAACTAGCCGAAATAATAATTTCTTGATAATAATGTGGACCCCAGCAGAGCATTCGAATCGAATTGGGAATTTTTTTTAAATACATACTCGTATGTAGTATACTCGACCTGCAGGCAGAAAGACTGCGACCCTTAGCATGCGATGTTAGACAATATTAGGCCTATCTATCGCAGAAACTGATAACCCCATAGTCATAGCCATAGCCATAGCGCACATTTAGAGCTCAGATTGGATCGGATCGCTTGTGGATGCTGGATGCTATTCCAAGATCGCCCGTTCACTCGCCCGATTGATCGCATTATTATTGACTGGTTTCCACACGGTTTTCGTTTTCTTTTTCGTTTTTGTCTCACTTCTCTACGAGATTAGCTATGGAACCCGTGGGGCTTGGGGCCTAGCAAAAAAGTCTATTTAAGCGCATGATTAACTGAGAAATTAAATCAGTTTTAAATCGTGTGCTGAGCTGTGCGTTCGCCTGTTCGTTCGTTAGGTTGTTGTTCCCCATCTCGCAGTGAAAACAAAAGAGAAGAATTGTACCAAAATGTACCAGCGTCAGGTCTCCTTTGATAAGGTCCGTTCCTGTACATCATACGTACACATAGATGAAGATGAATATATATAAATACGTAGAAAGTGATTCGCTGAATAACAATAAGAATAATAATAATAGCAATAACAAAAACAAGTTTTTATTTTTTTGTACTCGATTTGAACTTTTGCTAACCTTGAGTGGAACAACAAAATATAAGTAATGCTCGTCTTATTCCAGTGAAAACAAAGTTTATATTCAGGCAAGAAATCCAATCAAATTGGGTTAACTCTACAGATAGACAGACAAAGGAATATTTATAGAACAGAATATTGAGTGTGTTTTTTTCTGGAATTTTTACCTTCAAAATAAAAAGAAGGAACATTAAAACAAGACATCCGAAATGGAATATTCATAAGAAACTAGATTTAAGCATACTTGTATCTTGTGGAATCAGAAGCTCCATAACACTCTTTTCAGTGCCTCATCAAGTTCTAGGTTACGCCCATGGCTATATGCTCTGAATGCCATTGCGGTCAGACCTAAACCTTCGAGATTCTTATATATGTATGTATATGTATACTACTATAGTAATTTCAATGATGCAACAGCCTATGGAAACTCGTAGGGCTTCGGTTGAATAACTTGCCTTGATTTCGGACCTGACTAACCTTTGAAATTCGATCCTCGTTCTAAGTAAAATGATTGTATCGGCTTACAATAGGGGGATTGATCATCAGCGTGATCACGAGGGATGAGGGATAAGGGATGAGGGGGTTCCCCAGATTATTGCATCAGCCTGGGTCACATTCTGTGTCAATCAATGGGAGGGATTGTTTTTCCAAGCGATAACGAAATAATGAAAAGTCTTTGAAAATCCTCCCTCTCCATCAGCCAACGCGCATTGAGGATTCGGCGTATATTGCCGAGGGTGTGGATATTCAGGAGGCCAGGAATACCTGTCTGCTGTTCTCGCCGAAGGACTCGTCTTTGTCCAGTGGCGCCCTGGCCAATATCTTGGCCATCTTCAAGAAGCACGACATCAATCTGGTGCACATTGAGTCCCGTTCCTCGCTGCGCGTCCCGGGCTATGAGTTCTTTGTAGAGTGCGACGGCAAGTCCGGGGCCCTGGGCAGGGCCATTGAGGATGTGAAGGAGCAGTGCAGCTATTTCAATATCATTTCGCGTGATTACAAGGACAATGCCACGGCAGTGCCTTGGTTCCCACGGCGTATACGCGATCTGGATCGCTTTGCCAATCAGATCCTCAGCTATGGCGCTGAGCTGGACTCCGATCACCCCGGATTCACCGATCCGGAGTACCGCAAGCGCCGCAAATACTTTGCGGACATTGCCTACAATTACAAGCATGGCGAAACTCTGCCCCATGTGGAGTATTCCAAGGAGGAGATCGAAACCTGGGGCATTATCTTCCGCAATCTCTCGAAGCTCTACAAGACCCACGCCTGTCGGGAGTACAATCATGTCTTCCCCCTGCTGGTGGACAATTGTGGCTTCAGGGAGGACAATATTCCACAGCTGGAAGATGTCTCCAACTTTTTGAGGGGTGCGTTTTCATAGACTAGTGTCTAGTGTCTGCTTATAGGAAGCTTATACAATTTTTTGCTCCTTTTCTCCAGATTGTACTGGCTTCACGCTTCGTCCAGTGGCTGGTCTGCTCAGCTCCCGCGATTTCCTCGCCGGCCTGGCCTTCCGCGTCTTCCACTCCACTCAGTATATTCGACATCCCAGCAAGCCCATGTACACCCCAGAGCCCGATGTCTGCCATGAGCTGTTGGGCCATGTTCCCCTCTTTGCTGATCCTGCTTTTGCTCAGTTCAGTCAGGAGATTGGCTTGGCTTCCCTCGGAGCACCGGATGATTACATTGAGAAGCTCTCAACGGTAGGATATACTCTCTACTTGTCTCCCTCCCCAATTATTAAATCTTTTTTAACTATTAGATCTTCTGGTTCACTGTGGAGTATGGTCTATGCCGCCAGGAGGGTGAACTGAAGGCCTTTGGAGCTGGTTTGCTTTCCTCCTACGGCGAGTTGGAGTATTGCTTGACGGAGAAGCCCATGCTTAAGGACTTTGAGCCAGAGGTAACTGGTATTACCAAGTATCCGATCACTCAGTTCCAGCCGCTCTACTATGTAGCTGACAGTTTTGAGAGTGCCAAGGAGAAAACTATGTAAGTCGAACATCTACAATACGAGGTCCTTTGTTTTATTTGTTTTGGTTTGTACTTTTTTTCATAGTAAATTTGCCAACTCGATTCCACGTCCGTTTGGTGTTCGCTACAATGCTTATACGCAGAGTGTCGAAGTTCTGGACTCGAAGCCGCAGATATCGAATCTGATGAACAACATAAACTCCGAGTTCCAGATTCTTCAGAATGCCATTGTCAAGCTACGTGTATGAACTCTATTATATTTTATATACTGTACTCTCTCTCTCTATAGATCGTTAGGAATTTTTTTGTATATTTGTATATGCTAAATAAATAATTACGAAAATTGTATCTGCTTTTTGGATTTTTATTATGCTGTCATTTGATATGAATCGCTTTTCACACTACTCTCGGGGGAAACATAGAAACATCTAGTTATATACAAATTAGTTCTAGATCACCTTCAATAATCATCATCGTATGTACAGGCTTAATCAAGTTCTTGCGACTTGTCCTATAGGTATGTACAATGCTTAAACACAGAGTTAACTGAAGTTATTAAGGTAGTTGTAGTTGAGTTTAAGATAAGTTACAAGGTTTAGCTGCATGCGGAAGTTTAAAGCTGAAGATCGAAACATATTGCGAATAAGCGTTTCCAACAGAAGAGTATCTAATTTGTTGTAAAACATTTTCTATGTATATGTGTGTTTCAATTGCAGGAAAGGTACAGCTCTGGCATGAGGAAAACTTATCGGAATATGCTCACAGCAGAATAAATGTCAATTGCAGTCTCAACCTGAGTTTTTACACATATGTATGTATGTATGTAAATCTATCATTTCTATCGCATCTTAAACAATAAATTGACTTCAGTAGAAAAGTCCAGTCTTGGAAATTATATAAAATTGGATTAGCAATGCTTAAATCGTTATCTACAATAATTTAGGCGTACGTTTTAGGGTTTAAGGTTCGATGAAATATCAGAGATCCCTGTGTGCGCCGCAATGGCACTTACTGGATAATGGTGGCTCTTTTTTCTATTTGCTAGCAAAAAAATTACTTATGGATACACATTTTGAGAACGTTACTACAAAAAAGCGCAGACACGCATATGCACATACACACACACACACAATAATTCAAATCCATCTCTAAGTAGAACAATACCTGATGAGATCTAAAACTAGTTCCGAAAGGAGTTCCACGAGAAAGTTCGATATAGAGACAGCCAGTTAATACACAGATGCACAAGATACACGTATTGTGGGGAGTAAACTTATACGATCTTACGAACTAGGGTTCCACATGTGTTATTGACTTCCGCCAGGGGTTGTGTTTGATACATCGAATAGATTCTGTGATTGCTCGTGCGACATTTGAAAGGGCAATATCTCCAGGTCGTTTGGCAAATGATTCTGACTCTGATTTTGTACGTGGACAACGAATGGATTCGTATGGTAAAAGCTGCTCGACTCATTTAGCTGCTGCTGGTGTTGCTGATGCTGCTGCTGCTGCTCTTGTTGCTGTTGTTCCACGATATGTTGCTGTTGTTCCACGATATGTTGCTGCTGCATGTGCAGGTGGCTACTACTGCTGACCATCATCATCCTATCCTCGCTCTGCGTCTCGGAGTCATCGCTTATGCCCATGTGGAAGTTGACCGAAGGGCTTGTTGCCATCTGCATATACGACAGCAACGAGTCTTCGTTGTGATTCTGTGGGGCAGTCGAGCTGCTGTTGTTGTTGTGGCCGGTGATGTTCTGACTGCTATCGTGTCCATTGTTAAAGCTCGGATTGTTGTTGTTGTGGCTGGGGTTGGGTGCGGATGGAGGCTCAAGAGATTGCAGCGGCGACAGATTGAGAAAGGCATCAATGTCCTCTATGTCCTCGCGCGACAACATTTCGTTCTGCTGCTGCTGTTGCATCTGCAATTGCTGCTGCTCCAGCATATGTTGCTGTTGCTGCATCTGATTCTGACACTGATGCTGCTGATGAAGATTTTGCTGCTGCTGACTGTGAAGGTTATGCTGCTGCTGCATCATCATCTGTTGATCCTGCTGGTGCTGCAACTGCTCCGAGTTCAGCGCGAATCCATACTGATTGAACTGCGGGTGCACAGCATTCATGCTCGAGCAGTTGTATGATCGCTGAACGCTGCTGCCAGCCGTATTGGGCATCACAGCTACCGGTGGCATCGCAGGGCCTGGTGTCATAGCAGCTCCTGGTGTCATATTTCCTGGCGTCATGTTGCCCGGTGTCATATTGCCCGGTGTCATGTTGCCCGGTGTCACGTTGCCCGGTGTCATGTTACCCGGCGCCATGTTGCCCGGCGGCATGATTTCCGGAGCCATGCTGCCCGGTGAAAGACCCATCTGTACCACGGGCTGAAAGTACGCATACCGAGCTAGGAGCAACTGCTCCGACACAATGCGCAGCTCGTCCTGTTGCTGCATGATCAGCTTCTGCAGCTCGTCGTGTTTGCGCTGCAGCTGATCCTGTAGCTGACTCTGCGTCGGCGTCATCACCACACTGCCGGGGTGTAGTTCCTGCTGCCCTTGGCCTTGACCCGATACCGCCAGCGGCGAGAGGACAGGGACAGGCGGCACCGGGAACGGCCCTATCACTGGCTGCATGGGTATGGCTGCCAGGAACTGCTGGGGTTCCAGAAAAGAAGGCGCCACCAGCTGGGGGCTGGCCAGGGGATAGGGGGCTGCGGAAACGCGTTTCCTGCCATGATCTGTGCGGGTCCGATGGGCAGCATGGGCAACAGCTTGGGAGACATTACGTTCTGTTGCAGCTGCTGTTGGATCTGTTGCTGCTGTTGCTGGAGGTGTTGCAGATGTTGTTGCTGCAGTTGTTGCTGCGCTTGCTGTTGTTGTTGCGCCTGCTGCTGTTGTTGCGCTTGCTGCTGTTGTTGCGCCTGCTGCTGTTGTTGCGCCTGCTGCTGTTGGAGCTGCTGCTGATGCTGATGGTGATTATTATTATTATGACTCTGACTATGATCACTATGCTGAGACCGCTGTCGTTGACTTTGCTAAGGAGACAATGGTCGGTGTAAAAGGAACCCACAGTTTACTTCACGCTATACTCACCGAACTCACATGCGTCACCATGGAGTGCCTGCTGGCTCCCGACTGTTTGCTGGTGCCCGATTCCGTGGACATTGAAGTAGAATCCGATTCATTGCCCATGTTGTTGTAGTAGTAACATTTTCGCTTGGCTTTTGGAGAGATGACCGTGGAGCTAATGTTGCCATAGCTCGAGTCGGGTCTGGCTATTTTCAGCGGGTTTACTTGGCAAGAGCCTGATGCTGCCGCCACCGTCACCGTCGCTGACCACATGGGTGACGAGTCCACTGTGGGTGAGGTGACAGCCGCATCATTGCTCAGATTGGCCAGACTATTTTCCAGTAGATTGCTCTCCATATTCTCATTGGCCAGCTCCAAATCTTTCAACGTTGTCGTGGCCGTCGCCGCCTTGCTGCTACTGGCCGTCGAGTTCAGGGCCACCTTGCCGTCCTTGCTGCTGGCTTTCTGGCGCTCCTTCTGAGTGTGCTTGATGACCTCCGCATAGCTGACGACATTGTGAGTGCACACAACATAGTCCGGCTTCGTATTGTATTGATGATAGCTCACAAAGTAGTCCGTTTGCAGCCATATCCATTGCTGGCCCTTGGTAAGGAAACGGTAATAGCACGACTTTCCCTCGCCCGTTTGTCGCACTAGAGGGGAGGGTAAGGTTTAAGTATAAGTTTAAATTCGTTACACATACATATGTATGTCCAATTAGAAGTTTTTATCCCATTAATTTTGTGTTGAATGTTTCTTTTTTTATTTAGCCGTATTCAACACGTGGTTGCAGATGGTACTGCCAGATCGCTTCGATCGCAGTCAAAACAAAAGACAGTTGTTGGTTGAATTAAAGCGTTCAAATGATGCAATTTGTTAGCAAGATAGGCCTGTTTGTCGCTCTGAAGAACAATATAGAGCCCTTTGCCATATGGCGAAGAAAATTATTAGTAACCATACATATCACAAGAGACCGGCCATGAGCCTGCTAGTCGCCACTGGCATTGCATTTTGGCGTAGGCAGATCGCTTTGGTTTTCTGGAAGAAAAGAGACTGCTGGGCGCGGAAAACAAAATGTTCGCCGTAGCAGTTTAATGGCTAAAAGTGTCTTTTAAGTGTGGATTTTCAAATTCAACTCTGGCAACTTAACAGAGTTTCATTTTTGTAAGAAGCCATTCGATTTTTGGCGCAAAAACAAAACGAGGGAAAACAGGTGCGCGCGCAAATAAAGTAGAAAATTGCAAAACATTTACAACTTACGCTCTTCGTGGCACGCCACAATGTTGTCCAAGTCGTCCACGTGATAGTAATCGTATCCGGAGGTGCCCAGCACCTCGAACGGCATGTAGCCAATGATTGGGGGAGCGCGGTGATCGAGAAACAGAAACTTCCACTCCATGCTGTGCTTCGAAGTGAACTCGTTGCTGGTTGGGTCGATGATGCTCATCTCGCGTATCAGTTGCGGGTTCTGGACGCGACCTGTGCCCACAAATACCAGTTTTCTGTCTACCTCCACGCTGGGGTTCTCCCGGAAGATGCGCGGCAGGACAGGCGCTGTCTGGCTACCGCTTGGACTTGCGGACCGGGAGCCTGCCGATGTGTTAGGATCGCTGCCTGTTGTTGCATGGAGAGGTAGGTAAATGGTCATTATTAGTAGATGCAGACCCTTGCCGCTGCACGTCTACATACGAAAGTAACCCACAAATTTAACCAGTTCGTAGGAGTTTGAATCCATATTCTCCACCCCGCCGCGCTTTATATGGGTGTAGAAGGATACCTCATTGCTGGCACCAATGTCCGTCTGCCGGGGCTCGATCACTGGTGGGGGATTCAAGAACACGTTCATGAGAGCTTCGTGGTCCACTTCATAGGCAAGATCGTAGATGTTCATTTTGTACAGATCTTGCTGGAAAGATTGAAATTGGTTTCTCCTATTTTCCAATAGTCAAACGAGGAAAAGACATACCGGCAAATATCCCAGCTGCGAGGTAATACTTTCCGAGGCATAGAATATAGCACCCAAGCTGCTAAAGACTACCATGAAACCATCGAGGGCCTCCAGCATCAGGTGCGTGAACTCGTCGTTGCTCAGAAACATGGGCTTCCAGTCTTGTTGTATCTCAAACACCTTTGATCGGTCCGCGGCCTCTGTTTGAAAGGAGTTACATTTGACATCATACAATAGTCGATACCATATGGTGGGGAAATCAGTTGAACTACCATTATGATTCCTCAGGAATGAAATGGTTGACTTGAGGACCGTGGACTTGTCCATCTTCCGACCGGAGGTGGATATCAGGGTGCTCAGATCGCAGACCAAGGAGTTGAACTGATCCCGTCGCTTTTTCTCGCTCAGATTGCGAGACTTTCTGCAAAGAAAACTGCGAGTTACACAAAAAAACCATGAAACAAATTTGGGGGTACACATTTCATCTTCATCTCTCTATTTCTATTTAGAATGTACGAGTATATAATTTTGTATTTCCAAATAATAATCCCTTCCCCGCACGGGGTCAGACTTGCAACCCTCAGGTGAGTCGGGTCGGCCCCTGTGTGCCTGTGCCCCACATGTGCCTGTCCCGTTGAGGCATTGTCTGGCGTTGATTAGACGTCTATGCCCATATGCTATCACCCCCCATATATGTTCTCTGTTCTCGTGAATTCAATGGAAAAGGAGGTTGGGGGGGTAAGGGGGACCTTTTGTCACTTTGCATTTGCTGCGCTAGAGTTAACTTTTTTCTCTCTGGCATTGGCATTTGCATGTCGGAAACTGGCTAATGCTAATGCTAATGCTTATGCAAAGGCTGGGGCTGATGCTGGCTGGGTTCTTTCTGGTTTAATTTTCTGTAATTGTCAGTTATTGGAGCACTTTGTTTAGACAGTTTAGTTGATACTCGTATGTCGTGGCAGTTAATATACTCCCCACCACCCCAATAATGTATTCCGGCACACAGATTGAGTTTGCTTTTGAAGTCAATTTAGGCTGGAACACAGCTGGAAGTTTATTTGATTTGAGGAGTTGGTGAAGAGCGTTTCGACATTTATGTATATGGATGGTGGAAGGGGACTGTAGGTTAAATGTCTGATAAATTGTTGATGTGAAAATGTAATAAATGGCACACTTATAGTCTCGGACCTTTGAATATTTTCAGAGGAGATTTGGCGACAGGGTTTGCAATACGTGTATCTAACGCTGAGTAAGGAGAACATATTTGTTTTTGTTTTTTTAGGCTATATTAAAGATTAGTTTAAAGTAAAGCTTTAAAGGGATGTTTTGTCAGCACAAAAACTTGAAAAACTTTTAGGGTTTCGGCCCAACCTCCTAGGATGGAGTTCTAGCCAATTTTCTTCCGGGCAGCCATCTAGGCCCTTTACTTTTTACACTCTCTTCATTGATAACCTGCCTTCGGTGTTAACAACCTCTCGAAGGACTTATCTATGCCGATGATGTTACCTCTGTGTCCAGTCCAGTTGTCTTGAGAGAATCACACTGTTTGATCATCTTGGTGCTATATTAGACCCCAAGTTAAGGTTTTCTAAACACCATACTATTTTTTCTATTTTTTATCTACCTTTTATGGATTCCCATCTCTCTGTGGATATTACATTACTAATTTGTTATATTTACAAGAACTGCAATAAGATATGTGTCTGTCCTAGATTTGGCACATGCTTTCGGTTATTATTCAATCTAGTAAATAGCCAAAAGAAAAACTAATTATTGTCTGCACAAATTGAATTCGCACTCGGGTTACTACTGCCACTGGAAGTTGGCCCGCAAAGGAAAGCGCATTGGAGACTTTAGTTACAAATTATTCTTACACTTCCACACGCCCTTCATCTGCTGTTTTCCTTGATTGTGGGGAGGAGACCCTTGGGGAGGATGGCCAGAAATGAAAGCGGACGAAAGCGGCGGTGTCTTTGGAGACAATTATTCTTTTATTTGGTGCAAAATAGCAAAGAAAATTTTCAATAAATATATACATTTTACTTCTTGCCTGGTGCCTGGCGCACCTTAACGGTACTGTGTAATGTCTACTGTACTGTGTTGTGGCGTGTTCTCTTGTTCGTCATCTGTCACTTGCAGCTTGTACGAGTATCTATTTATATATAAAGACCCCTAGTCCATATCCGTAGGAATACGAATGCGAATGGGTGGGTGTGTCTAAGCGTAGGTGCGTGAGAGTAATGTGTTGGGGTTTTTACCTTTTCGTATCATCCTTGTCATCGCTCTCGTCGTCCATTTTTGTATTTATTGGATAATCCTTGAACCGAACGAATCTTTAAATACGACGAGAAAGGGCAAAATAACAGAACGAGGCGGTGGGGTGGCGAGGTGGTGATTGGGCGAGGGGAATCCGAAGGAAATGCTGCTCTTCCTGCTCTCCCACCTTCTATTGAAGACTTGCACACAAATCTGATAATTGTTTCTGCTTCACATAGTTTTTTATTATTATTCTGATTATGTTTATTTGTTGAAGTCTACGTTCAAGTTTAGGTTCAGGTTCAAGTTATGTTCGCACAACAATTGATTTCGACTTGCTCAGTATGCCACATTTTGATCAACTGAAAAGATTACAAAAAAAATATCCATTACATCCTTCGCTTGATAGGTGTTCCCGCGGAGGTCTACCGTCGCACTTTCGGATTTTCGGATTTTCGAGTAAATGTTGCTCCACGACGCGGGCCGACAGCAACAAGTGCAGTTGAGACTCTGTTTCGGGTTTGGCTTTCCCTCTGGTTTTTATTTTGAATCGGAGGCAGCATCCTTCTGCTGCTGACGCTGCTCTGTGGCAGTCAGAATTACATAAGATGCCACAGACACAATAAGCTGCGCCTGCGCAGGCGCCCCGTACCCGACACGAGCCGAGGCAGGCGGCCAATCTGCCAGCCAGGCGTGCCCCAATCGTTGCACGGGCCTGCCATGGCCTGGTATGGTAGGGCAGAGCTGGGCAGCGTGTTGCACGGTTGCAACCCCTGAAATGTATGCTACGCTATTTTGTGATGCCGCAAAATGCGTTCAGCGAATGCCATAACAACCAGTCGCTCTCCTCGGGGTGGGGCAGGAACTGGGCAGAACTGAAGGAGGGGTTGCGAAGTGGCGAAGTGACGGAGTGGTTGCATGGCTGCTGTAGATGTGTGGAAGCAGCAGCTGGCCAATTGCCTGGCTGTATATAGACATTGCCTCTTGACGCTGCTATGCCTCGTGAGCCCCCCACACCCCCACAACCCACACGCATTCACAACCCCACCGCTACCCTCGCCGAGCTCTATTTATATATCAGCCACTCATTCGCTTACATGTTGCATACATTTTTCATTTTCCATTTTTCATTGTGATTTTCATTTTTTCCATAGCCGCATACATTTTACGGAGGTGAGGTGGATTTTTCTGTTGCCTTGCATAAAATGATTTCCTTGCACACAGTTATTCCACAATTATTCTGTTTTAATTGCCAGTCTTGCAGTTGCAGGGCTTCTGTGGAATGAAAAGCAATTTCTTGCTCAACAGGAACTTGAAAACTTTCGTTCGCTTCCATCAAAATGTCAAAGGTTCTTGCAAGCCTCTGAAATGCACTTTGTTTTCCACGGAGCACGGAGCACGGGGCATGGGGCACGGGATCGGGAAAGCAGGGAAACCTTCTCCGATGTCAAAAACAACACAACACACAACAGCAACAACAACAAAAACAAACAAATGACGTCGCAGTTGGACCAATTTAAAGTTGATAAATCAAGGATAAAATCATTCTTTAATTAAAATTGCAAAGCAGCTTAAGCAGCTTTCATACAGAAACACACACAAGCGCAAATACAGAGAGATGGTCGCTTCTTTGGGGTATGCATGCAGGAGCTGTAATTAATCCGGTTAGACCCCGAACGCAGCTAATAATTTCCCATATGTCCACACCAAAGGGACAACCACACCACACCACAAACATTTTAAATACGCGCCACACATCAAAGCCAAATGCCCCTCTCCTGTCTCTGTTGGCCAAGTGTTTTGCTGGTTAACCGTAAGTAGCTGTTGGGTCTGACTCTGGCTTTGGCTTTCGCCTCGGACCCGGCTGGTGGCTGCAAACTGTTGCCAGAGCCTGAGCCCCGCCAGCAGATAATTGCCAATGACTCGTTTAATGGCTCGTATTGCAATTAGTGCGGTTCGTTTAGTTTGGTTTGGCTTGGCTTGGCTTTGGAGAAAAAGGTAGAACACTCGTAGATAGAGGCACAGCAATAGAGTGTCGGGCATTATGATGATTGAGGGGGTTACCTTTAACTTTAGGAATGTGGACTACTGCCAACTCTGTCGTGTTCGATTACAAAATCATTTGCTGGAATTTATTGGGTCAAATATATTCATTTTGGAAGAGAGCTGTGGCTCTCAATAGAAAATATCTTATTAACAGAATTGCCTTATGTACACAAAGAAATATACATAAGTAAAATACTTTGCATGTTTTAATTGTAGCGTCTGTGTAGAACAAAGCTCAACCAAATCCTGGCAAATCGTTTGTTTCTACGCAATTACAGTTATACGGTACAAATATAGTAAACTGTGTGCTAGATTCAATTGTTCCTCAACTAACTGAGAGTTAAATGGCAAATATTTTGTATATTTTATTTCCAAGGGACTGTGATTTAACTTGGAGTTGAATGGTATTTGCATAATAATGCTTAAGCTGACGTCTCAGAAATGAACTAGTATCCCCCCAGAAGTCAGCTTTTAGAGTTTCATAGCAACCAGATAGCGGTCTCACAGCAACCGCTTTCATATTTCTATATTACCGACATTCCAGTGTTTCACGCCAACCAGCTTTTAGAGTTTCATAGCAAGCAGCTATTTCTCTGGCCAAAATCAAATGCAGATCGAACGATCCGAGGTTCACAGCGTCTAAAAAAGTATATATGTATCTGTAAAATATTGCTTATAAATATATACGAAAGTTTATCGAATCAAAGCTGATCAAAGTGTCCCCATTCTTCTATATATTTTAATTCAATGTTTCAATATATCGGGTTTACTTTTCGATGATGATAAATCAAACAAAACTCAATTATATAAATATATCTATCATGTATGTATGTACATATATCAAAAACAAATTGTATCTTTAGGGATACGGGCATAAGTAACCCTTAACCTCGAACGAGTTAAACTCAAATTAAAAAAAAAACAATTAAATGAACTATATATCTATCATCGACTGAAGAAAGCCCGCACATTTCCGACAGATTAAACATTTGGCATTGACAGCATTGCGGCTTTTATTTAATTGTAAGTACATACATACATACATATGTATATGTACATATGAATGAATGTATATGTATTTATTTGCAATGCGGAAGCCAATGAGTGGGGTAGAAAAATGCAAAGAAATAAAAAGCTCAGAAAGTCAGTTGTCGGTTTGTCGGGGAGGGCTGTAAGTGCGATTGCGACTGTGTCTGTGACTGCATAGTGCAGAGCAATGGTTAGGCAAGTTTACTCAACCCGGCCCAGCCTGGTCTGGCCCGGCCCGAAGATCGTTGACTGACCTACTCACGAGTAAGCTCTCTCTCTCTCTCTCTCTCTCTCTCTTTTCCTCCCACTGTCTATTTACCTGTCTTCCGTCTCGCTCATTTGCACGCTCTATCTTTCTATCTGTGTAGCGTGCCTGCTCTCTTGCCGATTCTCCATCACTCTCTCTATACTGCTCTCTGTGGGTCTGTAGGGGGGAACTAACGTCATTTGATTGCATTTGTAAAGCTTCGTTCGGTTATAGAAATTATCGCATACCCGGAATGTGCATGTGAATTTGCATGTACATGTGTGTGTGTCCCTCTCTATCTATCACTATCTCTCTCCTACTCTCCCTCTCTGTCCCTGTCACTGTCACTCTCTCTTTCTCCATCTCTGACGTTCTCTCTTTCTGTGTGTGTGTATGAGAGTGTTTGATTTCTTTGTCAGTGAACTTGAGCTTTTCGTTCCAATGCTAATTGCATTGCGACGATTACAGCATAGTGTCCATGTATCTGTGTCTCTGCTCCTCTCTCTGTCCGTCTGTGTGTGCGTGTGTGTGATAATACCCCAATACTTATATGACCCGTTGTATAGTTTTTTGCTGTTGTTTTTTGTGTGTATGCTGTTTTTTGTGCCTTTTTTCCCATTCTTTTTTTCTGTCATCATCTACTATTTCTATTTCGCTTTCTTTCCACTATGTTCCGCCTTTTTGCAAAGCTCTGGTTTGTAATATTTTTTGTCTCTGTCAGTTTCTGTTCCTGTCTCTTTCATTTTAATCTGTCTGTTGCTTTAAACTTGACTTAATTAAGTTTTTCACTATTTTCGCTATTTTTATCTTTTGCCCATTGCTGTTCATTGATTTATTTTGCTAGACAGGCTCTCAGTCTCAATATCAGGCTCTCCCGCTCTATCTATCTATATCTATAAGTTGCGGTTTAAGTATATAGCTTATTTGTGTACTGATTTTTCAGTTTATAGGGTTAAAGGCCTTTCCATTCAACCGGTTCTCCAGCAGTTTATGTGTTTCTGGGAACTGCAATTGATTCTCGATAGATTGGGTTTACTGAAAGCGATTTCGGGGTTTGCCTTTCACTAAACGACTGACGTTTGAGAGTCTTCCATCCATTAATAAATCAACAGATGCAATGAGCACTTCATCATAATTCAATCATCATCTGAAATCATCATCTCCTCCCCATCATTGCTTATGGAGTATGCCTGATGAAGTCCAAGTTGTTGCCATCTGAGAATCACTAGGGGGATTCTTAAGAGAGCAGATTTGGAAGGAACATCATTAACATAGGTGTTTGGTCACGTTTAGGCCCTTTCTAAATCCCAAACAAACCATTGACATGCATCTTTCCTTAAAAGCTGGCAAAAAACTCAACGAAATTCTCACCTCTTACCCAATAAATTCCTCAAAGCGACATTCCTTCATTTTCTCTGTGTAAAAATTAAAGCAAATCATTTGTGATGATGTTTTTCAGCTGTCAATCAATTGCTTATCGCATCATATTAACATGAAATGTATTTTGCTCAAACGAAAATCAAGTATACGCCTCGCCAAACCACAATCAAAACGAGTACCACCCATGGCTGGGATGTTATTTGAGAATTATTTAAGACTCATCTTGTGTAGTATGCAATGTCCGATGTCGAAGTTGAATCCACTAAAACGGTTTTCTTTTGTTTATAGTGTTTTAGTTGTCAATTGACGATTTTTGCAGAGGTAGAGAGACAGAAAGAGAGAGATAGAGAGATACTGCTGTGTGACTGCCACATGATCGCACACAGCTGCACGAAATGCACACGCGCACTTACACAATTGTACATCTCATATACACACTCACTCACACACATACACACACACACACACACCCACGGAAATACTCCCTCCTCAGACCTCAGTCAAACGCTGACGATGACGTTTAAAAAGACGCAAACCCGCGACACGAGGCCCGAGACTTGTCAGCCAACAAGTAAAAAAAAATAACAAATTAAAAACGCATCGGTTGTTACGACTAGGCGGATACCTGTATTTGACATTTCATGAGCGAAAAGTACGCAAAAGGGAGTACATGAACGTCCTGCCGTTCCCTTGGGGCACGCATTTCCAAAAAATTCATTACCTAACGCGGAAGATCACGTGTCACATACACATGTTTTGTGGTCTTACGTCTAAGATGTTACGAACGAAAGTACTTTCTTTTTTCTGAATTTTCCCAATGCACATGTGTGGTATACCCTGGCACACGACATGACGCCGCGAATGGCGGGAATAAAAAAAACTACTTTGTCAATAAAAAAAAACCCCACTACAAAACTGCATACACTCGTATGGATCGTATCAATGTTTGAATATATGTAAATATGTATAGATACATGTATGTATCTATGTCTATAATAATAACATTTTGCGCTATAGCCAAAGCCTGGCAGATCCGAGCCCAGATCTGGTTCCCTTCACCTTCACTCGATTGCCAGATAATTTAGGTGATACCTTTTGGTTGAATGCACTTTCGTTTACAATAGTTCTCTGTGTGTTCTGTATTCTCCGTACTTCTCGAATGCGGTGCGGCCTTATCTCTTCTTTTGGCCGGGCTGGGCCAGTTCAGGCCAGGGCACTTCTCTAATAGATTTCTTGGTGCTTGCTGCTGGCTGCTCGCTGCTTGCTGCCTGCTGCCTTCTACCTTCTGCCTTTGTTTTACATTTATTTCCATTGCATTTTCTTGTTGGTTTTTGTTTCACTTCAGTTTTATGGCGCACACGCTTCACCAAATTTTCTGGCATTTTCTGGCACCTGATTTGTTTGGTTTAGCTAACTGCCGGATCTGGTGTACCACTTTTCGTAATTAGTAGCTAAATTAATTAATGAGTTTATATTTTAGTCAAGCTGCTCTCTAGGCAAGGCTCCCTTGCCCAGTTTTACCCTTTTTTATGGGCCTTAGTGCCATAATTTTTGGTATCGACTTGAGGAGCTTTTCGCTGGACGATTGCCTGGAGTTTTTTACATATGAAAATTTTTTAGAGTTCCCTTGAATTTGTTTGAAAATGAAATAAATCAAATTAATTATTTTCGATTTTTTATTTAATTGTTTTTATTAATTAATAAAAATATTTCCATTCGATTTTTTTTTTTAATATTTTTGATGACCATGAACACTGTCGATCACTTTCCACTTTACACTTCATTCGTTGACAAATAATTTCATATTTATTTACGGCCATTATTACAGAACTTTGTAAATTATTTAAAAAATTACATAATATTTGAACTTTTCCCCGCTTTGCGGATGTTATTTCACCATTTTGCAGACGTTTTCATTCATTGTCAAACACTTTTTTTTTGGGCATTATCAGCAAAAAAAATCTGAAATTCCTCAGAAGCGCGAGACGGTGGGATGATTCCCGAAAATGGGTGGAACAGAACAAAAACAAAAACAATAATAATAAACCAAAAACCGAGCTACAGCACGAGAAGCGACCACGTCGAAAGCGTGTAATTTGCGATCAAGTTACAGGCAGAAGAAAAGAGAGAAGCAAATCCAAAAAGCCAGAACCAAAACCTGAGATCTAGATCCAAAGACAATACACGATGACGATGACGACGACAGCCTGGAAGCATATGTACGTCAGACGCTGGTAAATCGCATAAATATGTACTTGTAATATAAAAAAAAAAACTGGGTAAACCATGCGCCGCACGCTTCAAAAATAAATATAAGCCGAACCGAACTGAACTGAACCGGGCGAATCGGAAACCGTATTCAGACGGGTAGTTCAGCGTAAGTGAGAGAGAGAGTGAGATCCGCTCATTGTCGCTGCGCGTGTTTGAATCGAACTGAACGGCGGTACGGCGGTACGGTAACTGCAGTTTCTAAGCTCCATTGAGCCATAGAACCCAGAACCCAAAACCTAGACGCGACCCAGGAAAAATACACACAAAAACGGGGCAGGCAGAAAAAATACCAGTGCATAAACGAAAACAGCAAAATGCAACGAAATGCGAGAGGCTCCAAGCCCCAAGAAACGTACTCAAACACATACACACACTCACACACAGAGTGTAACTGTGAGAGCGGGAGGGACCTGAGAACCCTGAGCGACTTTGCCGGCCGGGGCGTATACGCGATATATTCCGAGCGCTACCTGAATGACCGACTGACTGATTGGCGAGCGCCCCTGCCGTGCTATTATTTAATAGTGCATTCCACTCGACCACTCGGAGTGGAGTGGAGCCTCGTCTCAGTCTCAGTTTCAGTCTCTCCCCCAGAATACACTCAACGGCAATGCACTTCACATTTGCCGATCGTGAGATCGGATTGAGTTGAGTTTTTTATTCATATCAAGGTTTCGTCTCTCTCTCAATCTCTTCTTCTCTCTGGGATAACTATTTGCGCAAACAGAGGGGGCTGTTCGAGGTTCTCTCTAGTGTAATATTTAGTTTTCTTTCAACATTTTTTTTTTTTTTTGGGTTGTTGTTTCTCATACATTCCTGGTGTGCGCTTCTGGTATGCATTTAGAGACTATAGAGGGGGCCGCTCTTCAAGCATAGAAAAGCTGTTTTGTTTGCTATTGATTTAAGTTCAAGGTCTAGTCCAGGTGTTCGGGTTCGGGTCTGGGTTCTTGGCATAGGTTCGGGGCAGCAGCCTTCCATTTGTATGCGAAATTGGGACTCTAAAGGGATGAATCTCGTATTCAACTATTTTTTAGTTGCTTTGTGGTCTAAAAGATACTTCTGTGAAGTGGAAATTCTGCACTTACAGCTTACTAGGTATCCCATCTATACTTAATAGAACCTTTCGTTCTTTTGGTAGAACTTATCAGAGATAATCTATCTGTAGAGTTTTTATCTACTACCATCATCCAGATGATATTCTGTAAAGGGTATGTATCCGTGCGCCTAGCACTCACATTTCATGCGTACACAATTTTAACCTATGAATATTTCATAAGTGTAAAGATTTGAGTTGCAGACAACTGAGACTCGTACTCGTACTTATATGTAGGTGTTCGACCTAGTAGGTCTCTCAAGGAGAGCAGAATCTCCCGCTAGCATCACAGGGCCAGGCCAGCAGCATATCAGCCAATCGATTCCGAATCCGATTGCTATGCGATGCCATTGCCTAATACACGTACTCCTGGAAAACCGCTTGCGCTAAAAATTGGATATTTATCAAATGCTTACGTAACACTGCAGCGAATCTACAAGTTTTCCTGTGTTTCCATTTGAATCAAATTGTATGTATCGAGTTCTTATGTAATGGACAGGATATATATGTAGGCCTATGCAAATATCGAGAGGTGCAGCTCGATCTCTCGATGGATAGGTGTTTACGTGATATCTGAAGTTCAGTTTTTCCATTTGACCCAGATTTTCCAAAGACTTTGAAAGCCATAGAAAGAGTGTTGCTGCGTGTTTCTATTGGTATCGTATCCAGTCCATCAGGATAGACCATTGGTCCATACCATATACCATATATATGTCCTACCATATATGTCCTTTACTCCCCAATTTTCCCATTCAGAAGACTGAAAGACCCCAAAAACGGCGTTTCTCTCAGGGTAATATTCTTGACTTTAAAGAGCATTTGCTTTCTGTTTTTTTTTATCATTATATCGCAATGGATTTTCCATTGTAAAAGTACTATCTAAACTTCCGCCTCAATGTTTCAACAATACATAATGATAGATTTTCAGAATACTGAGCGCCTTCAAAAGGAGAACAGTTCTGGAATATTCATCATATACATATAGTATGTACCTACCCCTGTTCCCTATTTTTATTCTCTTTACTCCAACCACCCTAATTTTCCCCAAAATAAACGTTTGGTTTTGTATTTTTGACATTTGATGAATTTGTTGTCCACTTTTATTTTACATCATTATTAAATTAGGAAGTACCAGTAAAAAATATATTTAGCAAAAAAAAAAATAGAAAAAATGTTTGCAGATTTAATCTTAAGCAATTTTTACAAAATTTCGAATATTTTAGACACAAAAAATGTTGCCATATGGGTTGGGGGTTTGTTTTTGGGTAGGGGGTGGGGTGTAGGGGTTAGGGGTTCGGGGGTTTTCTTGGGGTATGGATGGTATGGGTATCATTTTTCCATTCATTCATTAAGTTACTAAACTTAAATACAAAATGATCTTTAATTTGGATGTTATAGATACTCGTACATATGTGTATGTTATTATTATTGTTGTACAAAATTAGATAAATATTTAGTTGACAAAAGTTGGTATTTTTCGTTTTTCGTTTTTGCTTTTGTTTTTGTGTTGAGCTGAAAATTAAATTCGTGTTCTATCGCTAGAGTAAAGGAAATATACCATACATACATATACATATATATAATTTTAATTTAGGGATACTTTTATGTTGTTTTACGGATAATAGAATATATACAGGGGATAAAGCAAATTGTTGTTTTTAAAATTGATTTGCTTTATAGAGAGAGGGTTTCGTTACAGAATTACCGAAAAGAGTAACCGAAAAAGGGGTGTGGGTGTGTTTTAGGGCGAGGGCGAGTGCGAGGGCGAGGGTGAAGGTTAAAGAACGTAGAAAGAAAATAAATCGTAGCGTAGAGTTATCAAAGTCGTGTTTTCGATAGGAATGCGGGCTGTAGATATTGTTCAAATACAGAATAAAGCAGTTAGCATATAGAATATATATATAGGTGTGTATGTATATAGGTATCATTAGAGCATAATCAAGAGAGAGAGAGAGAGAAATAGTCATACAGAGAGAGAGAGAGACTGATTGTGTGTGTGTGTGTGTGTGTGTGTGTGTGTGTGTGTGTGTGTGTGTGTGTGTGTGTGTGTGTGTGTGTGTGTGGGGTGTGTGTGTGTGTGTGTGTGCGTGTGGGGTCTTACAGGAAGATTGAATTGTGGCAACGAAAATAGTTTTATAATCTTTACAATCATTCGTTTCGCTTCTTTTGGGTTTTTCAACTAGTTTCTAGTTCGTATTTTATTTGTTGTATATAGTTTTTTATTTATTAGTTTTTAGGTTTTAGTTTCGTTTTTTTTTGTTTTTGTGTTTTTTTTTTTAGGTATATCAAAAAAATATTGCAGATTGTCTTAGAGTTCCAGCCGCTTTATACAAAAAGTAAATGAAAAGAAGTTGACTTCTTGATTCTTTGAAGTTAAAGTTTCTCCAATGTTTCTTGGTTGTTTCTTGTCGTCCAGTTGTTTTTTGTTTAGTGTATGTTTGTTGGCCTTTGAATTGTTGGTAATTTAGTTATTTACTTTTAGTACAATATTTAGTTAAAATTTGTGTATTTCGTTTGTAGAAACCATGAGTTTTTGTTGTTGTTGTTGAAGATTATACAATGCAAATTTGATTTTCGACTTTTATCTTTCGGTATGGCAAACGTATCTGAAAGACTTGTGGAATGTGGTTTGTGGTTTGTTGTTGTTGCTTTTGTTTTTGTTGTAGTGGTACGATTAGAGGGTGGACCTGTGGGCGTAGAGGCTATGGGCTTTAGCCAAAAGCAAAATTTTGATTGTTTCACTGGGTTGTTCTTTGGGGTCGTTTCAGGGGCTTAGGGGTTCTGGGGTTCAGGGTTTCTATAGAGACTTGTGTACACATCATATACATATACATTTATGTACATATATATCTATACATCTATCGATTATGTTGCTGATCTAGTGATAATTTTGGTTCTTCTAAAGTTGTCTCGCTTTCGGTTTTGGCCCCTAGGATTAACGTGTAACGACGAAATGGCTTTAGACACAAAATTTACAATGTTCTCGGTTCTCGCTTCTACCTCTTAATCATTCCTTTAACTACATACTCATATATTACTCGTATAGTATCTAATGCTTAAGCTTAAGCTTATATATCTCTTGATTTCGACTTCGCCTAGAGGAGGAGCTCCTCGTCTGTGTGAGGTTCAGTTCCAGCGGCCTCCGCATAGAGGCAGCATTCATCCGCCGCTGTAGAGGCCGTGTCCTGCTCCTCGCAGTCCAGATCCAGCCCACTCAGATCGTGCGCCTGCTCTGGCGACTGCGGCTCCTGCTGGTGGTGATGGTGGTGGTGGTGGTGGTGGTGCGGCTCTTGCTGCGGATGGCTGAGATCGTGCAGCAAATCGAGGGTTTTTTCGATGGCTCTCAGGCGCTTCTCCAGCGAAGTTGTGGCCAGAATGTCCACCTATAAGAAGAGAAACGAAGAGAATTAGAGGGGTAAAGTTAGACAAGAAAAGAGGGCTACGAACCCACCTTGAGCTGCTGGGAGAGCGGTAAAAGGGCAATGATCCACCAGGCCCAGGCGGGGCCATCGCTGATCATCTCCCAATTGATCTCGAGGGCTGGCATCTGGCCATAGCTCTGGAGGATCTCGTGCTTCTGCTCGGTGCTGAGGCTCTCAAACCACCCGATGGCCTTGGCCATAACGAGGCCCTGCATGCTGGCCAGTGTCTTGACCTGCTCCTCTGCTATGGGCTCATCGCAGATGTACTCCACCTTGGCCGTCTCATAGCCGTCCTTTTCGTTGCGCGCGAGGATCTTGAAGCGCTTGCACCCGATCGTGCTGAGGATGGAACGGCCGTCGCTCAGTTGGACGCAGTCGCGGATGTCCAAGATGGTGCCCACGTCGTAGTAGCGGGACTTGCTGCTGTTCGGCTGGACAATGCCGAACGTCTTGTCCCCAGACTCGACGGCGCGCCGCACCATCAGGCGGTAGCGCGGCTCGCAGACGAACAGGGGACAGGGCACCGCCGGGAAGGCCGCCGTGCAGATGAACACCGCCACCGAGGGCTCCTCGTCGATCTCCTGGCGGAAACGGGCCTCGTAATGGTCTGGAATGAATCGTTTCATTGCGGCTTCTAGGAATTTAGTCACTGGCCGCTTGGCCAGCGCAAAGGGTACTGGCGAGGATGAGCCCTGATACAGATTGCTGTGTGTTTGAGTTTGACTTTGACTGGAACTGGCATTGGAACTGGCACTGGCACTGGCATTGACATTGAACTCCACAAGTGGCGACAAGCACAATGGACACGAGGTTTTGTAATCCATGCAACGATCCAAGCATACCAGACAGTAGGTGTGGCCGCAGGGCGTCACCACCGGCCTCCACAGCGTGTGCCCGCACAGGACGCAGTCAAAGTCGCTGGCATCGATCAGGAGTCGATCGGCCACTGCAGTGACCGCCTGTGCCTGCAGCGATCCTTCGATTTCTGCCAAGGAATGAAAGAATACAGGATTAGACAGAGTTCTCCTGAATGCTCTCTCGTTTTACTCACTTTTCAGTCGCTGCAACTCCTGCTGCGTGCGCTCCAGGACGCTGGCAAACAGTCGACTACATCGGCGACTCTCTTCAGTCTCCGCTGCCGCACGATCCACATGATCCACGCGATCCTCCTGATCGGCCATCCCCCCTCCTCCGAGAGGTCGCATGGCCGCTGACCATTTTCGCTTGCATGACTTCCTGTTTCCATGTCGACGCGGCTGCAGATCGAACTGCTTCTGCTCGTACACGTGCTGCTGGTGACGACGGTGGTCCATAAAGTCCAGAGCACTGGGGAAGAGGAAGTCCCCATCGAGATGCATTGCATTCGGATCCCTGCCCTCCATCAGGGAAGGGTCTTCGACCTCCTCCTCCTCCATCTCCATCTCATCCCCAGCCATAATGTAGTTGTCGTAGTGGCCGAACTCGTCCTCCACATCGTCCAGATGAACGTGGTGATGGTGGTGGTGCAGGTGGTGATGGTGGAGCAGTTGTTTCCTCCGGCGACGCACCTGCTCCCACAGCAGGGGATAAGCGGGTCTGCTGGTGGCATAGCTGCGGACCACCGGCGGCGCCACCTGACCGATCGACACTCGATTCTTGGGCATATGGGCCAGGAGACGTTGCAGTATCTAATGAGAAACGATATATTAATGTTGGGATCGATCTATGCGCACTTTGATTTATCCTTACCTTGGCGAGATCATGTTGAAATATTTCCGAGTTGCTGAGATTTGTATTCTTGTCGAGGCAAATGGCCAAAAAGCCATTGTACAAGGCCTCCTCCAGTCGACCCAAACCACTCAGAGCCAAGGCCCGCAAATAGTGTGCCTGTAGAAAAGATTTTATATAGTAGTATAGAAACTATATTTCCGATTTCCCAGTACCCCTTTCCCCACTCACCTTGGGCGAAGTGCAGCGCGTCCTCAGGGCGTTCTCAATGTCCGCCAGCGAACTCTGATAGTGATTCAGCTTGAGGAGCACTTCCGCTCGCAGACAGAGGCTCTTGAAATTGGTGGGGGCTGCAAATAATACAAAATATAGAAAAGATCTTTTAAAAATGATGCTAATTGAATAGATAGACAAATAGACATGTAAAAATGACTAAATCGCAATATTAGTGTCGCCTTCTGTCAAAATGTTGCATCTTGAGATCACACACGCCATGGAGCAGATCTCTTGCCAAAGCGATTTTTGTCTGCCAATATACATATGCAATATATGTATATATGTGCACACAGATATACATACATACGTACATAGGTATGTACATATATACATATATGTATATATATATATGTAGATATACGAAGATTGTGGGAAAATGCTAAGCACACGCGCCAAATCAACAATTAGCCGTTGTCTGTCGTCCGTCGTCTGTCGCACATTCCGCCGCTTACATGTGTCCGTCACAAGTGTCGCCGCTGACAGCAGCAGCGATCATTAACAGAGGCGTCACTTTACAGAAAGCTTCCCATTCATTCCCATCATTCCATCATTCATCAGCAGGAAATGAAGGGAAAAAAGAACTTTGAGGCCTTCAATTCGATAAATGTTTTTTAGTTTTCTCTTTTATTTTGCAACCTTATTCTAGTGAAAAGGTGTTCCCGACACATCAGGGAACGCATAGAGCAGCAGGATGTTTCTTGGAAAATTTAGTAAACATAAATCTTTAGAAGAAACCAAAAATAAAAATTTGCTGATCTGAGTATTATGCCTAAGCCCGGAAATAACGTTCCAATGGAAACGTTCGTTCCATTTATCTGAAAGTACGGGAATACTGGATAATCAGGCGCTTATGTTGGAGATTACCAAATTTGAATTTGAATTGCGCGCGCATATTGTGTATTAGATCAGTCAGCCCTGATTTGAATGAGCGAAAGTAACCAATCCAGCCCTGGATTTCCTCTCTCAAAAAAATACTTTCAATATCGTATTCTAATGCTTGGCTTTGGAATTTATTTAAAGAGAAAGAGAGAAGAGAGTATGTATGCACTTGCTTTCGAGTGTGTGTGTGAGAAAAGAGAGCAAGCTTTTAAGTTCTTATTCAGAGCATCTTGTGATGAAAAAAACTTTTGTTTGCATTTTTAACTGATATTTTAGATGGGCTCATAACCTTTACCTATTTATTTATTTCTTTCTAATTTTCAACTAATTTTTGACATTTTTATTCAATTTTTCAGCACGTCGAAGTACATGTCACAACTAGAAGGTTGTTGAATTTTAAGGTAAGTTTTTTAACCATAAGACTCTTCAACAAGATACAATAATAAAACTATGTACATACATATGTACATGTACGTAGGAAACATGTATGTATGTAGGAAACAACATATTTAATTCCCGGATCAAACAGCCAAATATTTACGTAATAATAACTCTTGCACGAAAGAGGGAATCGGTCAAAGCTTTTGCAATGCTGCAATTGCTGAAAGCTGCTCTGATCTCCGAGCTTATCGCCGATGACGAAATCAGTCAGTCCGTCATTGACCGCGCGCGTGCGTAAATATCGAGTTTTGTGATAAACAGTGATAAAGTGATGCAAGTGATGAAATGTGATCTCAGATGAGGATATGGAAATATTGAAAATATAGAACAAAGTTGGTGGAGAGTAAGGCATTGGTTGCAGCACGGTTCTTTAAGCTTATCTGTGATGAAATCAGTAAGAGATCGCGTGTGCAAAGCGTAAAGCGCAAAGAGTGATAATTGCGAGTGAAGTCACGTTCCCAGTCTTCCATTACACTATCAGTTCCAGCCAGAAGAAAGACACAGCGGCTATGTACGAATATGTGCAAGAATACTCTTTAGCTTCTTCCTCTCATTTGGTTACGGTGACTCATCCAAAGAACACAGACAAGTGAGAAACTCCAAAAGAGAAGTGCTACATAATGCTCGCTAGCCATCGACCATCGATAAATGCTATACGAAAGTGAAATCAAGAAGGTACGCAACAACAGAAAAACCAGCAACCACATAGAACGGAAAGTCATTGCTGCTTACAAAGCAGTAAAGAGGTGGAGGAGGGGGGTGTCTGTTCCTAGGTCAGCACCTGCCCACATGCAATAACTCTGCCCCTTTCTACGGCGGCGTCCCACTACGTCACGTAGGCCACTTGTGGACCATAAAACGAGACCGTAACAGAGGGCAGCCCAGCACCGAAGAGAGTTTAACAGGAACTGTCGGCTGTTAATGGTCGCTGTAAAGTGTGTGCTCTTTCTATTTGGTAACAGATGACTCTCTTAGGTGTGACTCTCTTTAGTTTATGCTCTTTATCTGCTGCTGTCTGTCCGTTCGCTCGCTCGCTCTTTCTCTCCTTCTGTGCTCTTCCTCTGTTAACCGCTAAGAGATTCTTTGGGCGCGCAGTTGCTGTTAACAAGACAAGAAAAAAACGCGATTATGTAGCCTAACATTACGCAACATAAAAAGGCGCAACACAGGCAGCAGCAGCAGCTGGCAGCGACGCAGGCAGCGCAGTCGCTGTCGATATAATATTAGGGGGCCCTATAACAGATATGTACATATATGTAATTGCTGTTGTTTTTGTTGCTGGGTGTTGCAATTGTTATACAAATTGTTGCAAAAACGATTACATCGACAAATATTCGATGCCTGCTGGCCAGCCCCCGCAGGGCAAATGCTCAATGCTCATCGTAGACCCTCGTAAAGATGCGAATGCGAGTATATTAATTTGCATTTTCCCCATACATACACACATATGTACATACATACATATGTATGTCTGTATGTGTCTGTCGAACATTTGATTACGACCAAAAATCATGTTCGCTGATTATGTAAAATGTCTATCATTCATTTTCTTCTTCCTTTATTATTATTTTTTGTTGTTTTTGATTCCAAAAATATACCAAAGAGATTACGGCTTTGGGGTTTTGCTTGAGAGATAACCCAGCCTTCTGCCTGCCTTCTGCCGCTCGTGCTCGTGGATTGTGGATTTAACCGTTATGTGAATGGATAAGGTGCCAAACATAACAGCGAAGATAAGGATGGGGTTAGGGAGAGGGAGAGGAGGGAATGTTGTTATGCGTGCAAAGATACGACCCGATTGTTATGGATTAAACAGGGAGTGCTGTTCATTGTACTACTACAATTACAACTACTATTACTACTATGTATAGTTCTATCTGTAAGGTCTTTGTTTACGGAAATCGGAAATTGTGTGGAGAAGGAATTGGATAATGGAATTTATCACATTTATGGCAGACCTGAATTCGTGCACTTTCTATGTAATCATTCGAAGTCTTAAATTAGGATCCAATCTTTTACAATCTCTAACAAATAATCGCGAAAAAGTGGTGATAGCTAGAATATTCCGTAGTTTTTATTTTTTTTATGTATGTATGTTCATACGTAGGAAATGTGTCTGCGTATCGCGGAGAAATTGGGTAATGCTGATTGCCATTTAACTGAATTCTATTCAATCCCTAACCTTAGATGCTATTACGCAATAATACTCGTAATATTACACCACATTCCTCATTGCATTCAGGCGAGATCTATCTATCTATTCCCCGCAACTATCTGCATATATATTGGATATATATATGTACATACATGCATAAATATGTATGTATGTATAATATGCATACTAATTATATTTATGTGCTTATTATATCATGGCCGAAGGCGGCGTGGCGGCCACGTTCTCCACTTCCCGTTCGATATATCAGCTTGTGTGTGCGTGTGTGTGTCTGTGTATCCATCAGATACTTCTACTTGCACTCGTATAAAAACAAACACACAAAAAACAAAAACAAAAAACGAAAATTCAATTAAATGCAAAACCAAACGCTGATGGTTGGCTGTCGTTTTGCTGCTGTTGTTGTTGCTACCAATTTGCACTTATTAGAGAATTTTACGCTCTACGTAACCCCTGTCCCTGCCGCTGCCACTGCCACTGTGCCCTCGCGTATTACCCCTCTCTACCTCTTCCTCTCCCCTGATCCGAAAAGGCAGGCATCTTCCACGCGGGCCCGCGAGTTTCCGTAACGCTGCAGACAATTTAAGCCCAACTGTTGATAAATTGCATTTGGCTTCAGATACAATTATACCTACATATGTATGAATGTCTATGTAGATGCCGCTGCCAGCCGCTGGCACTGCCACTGGCACTGGCGTGTGTGCATTCAAAATCAGATTTCGTCACGTACATTAAAAATCGTTTGCTTTGCAAAAATCCCCCACAAAAAATAACCGAAAGATATGAATATTAAAGAGAGAGCAGATCTGAATTTTCTTGGCGAATAATCACAGCAGCAAGCGACAGGAAAGGGGGGCTGGGGGCAAAGAGGAAAGGAAACGGCAATTGCATAATGAAAACAGAAATCAGAAATCAGAAGAAATGTTAGAATTTTCAGTTTGATTTCCGCAAAGGCAAAGGCAATGGCAATGGCAACGGCAATGGCGAAAGGCACTACAAAAGCATTTCAATCTCAAGGTGTTTTTGATACGTGAATCATTTTCTATTTATTTTCAAATGTGAATGTTACAAATTAATGAATAAAGAATGTGTGTGGTGGGCCCCTCCCCACCTCCCCACCTCCCCCTATACCCTATTCCCCTCCTCTGCTTCTTTTAGTCGCAATTCAATTGTGCTTTAAAGTCGTTAAACAATTTGCTAAAAATACACACATTGCGTATACGCCGCTTGGTCCAGGCTTTGATTGAGAGACACAAGAGCACACACACACACACGGGCACACGCACATACATATACACATATAGAGAATTATGAAAAAGATAGAAGGAGATAGAGAGAGAGAGAGAGAGAGAGAGAAAGAAAGAAAGAGAGAGAGGGGGGCTGCAAAAACTGACCTAAATACCAAATGAATGCCCATAAAACTGCGTCAAGTGAAACGCGAAACGAGCGGCCATAAAACGGAACAGCAGCACAGCACAGCACAACACAAAAAGATGTCAAAACTTCATGCGACACCCCAAGAGCAACAGAGCAACAGAGCAACAGCAACCCCCCACTGCTGAAATTGCTGCCATAGGGAAACCATAGGGAAAATGACCACTTTTGATGTCTATCATGTGGAATATCATGCAAATCCCATGGATAACTGAAGCAAAGGAGACTCCACTTCACTCCGCTCTGCTCGTAAAATATGACCATTATGCAGATGAGGCTAATTGTGCAGAGTCTTGGGCTTGGGCGACTCTCCAGTTCTGAATGTCTGCATGTTCTGAATAAATGTGGAACATTTGGGAAAATGCTTTAATCTGAATGGCCAACTTTCGGCTGGGCTTTTTATTCTTTTGAAGATTGAAATTAAATATTTTTGTATGAATTTTGTGGCAAACAATTAGTGCCTTTTATACCTATGAATTCTCTAATTTTCCCCTTGGATTCAAATAACGAGATTCATGAAATTCCTTTTAATTTAGTCGGACAAACAGATGAATTAATTGCTTTAGAAACAGTCGCTTAATTTTCCCCTTATTTTCTAATATATATTTCAGAGATTTCATTCAGCCTTTGATTTCCTTGATAGCAAAAGCAAGAGCAAAAGATTGCTGCCTTTGCCAAATTCCCTGCTAAGTGCCGGGCTCTTGACCGCTTGCCCGCTTAGACGCTTGGCCGCTCGTCTGGCGTTTTTAACGTTATAGTTTAAAATCTTGTTGACGGAAATGTGAAATTCATGAAAATAATATAAAAATCATTACTCACTTTCAGGAAGTGAGTGCTGCACTCCTGCCACCTTCTACCTCCGCCCCATCCCCCACCCCATCCCATTTGCATTCCCATTCGAATTTTCAGTCGCATTGTTTTTACTGCTTTTGCGATTTGACGCAAAATTTCTGCAAGACGATTTCTCGGAAAAGAAGAACTGAATGCATTTTTATGCATTATTTGATGATAAAGCTTTATGAGGCCAAATGACAGACAATTGTTCTCTAAATTATTCAAATATTCTTTTTAATTTGCCAACAATATTTTCGTTTTATTTTGTTTTGTTTTGTTATACAAATGTAGGTATGAATGTATTCCGTTCGTGTGTTCTGTTCTTGGAAGCCAAATGCCACACGTTTAATTTTTGCATCTGAATGGGGGCGTGGCCCACACGACGTATACGTTATGTTTCGTGGATATACATATGTACATATGTACATGTGTATGACCATTTTTTATTGCATTTAAATTGGGCGAATTTGTTCGCAAAGAATTTCTCTGGTTTTTCTCTGCCTCAAAAGTCCTGCTGCAAATTGAATTAAATTTCAAAGAATTCTCAGTTCTAATTTTCTGTGTCTGTGTGTGTGAGTGGCTTTTGCTTTTGCCTTTCTCCCATTGCGTCATGTGGGCGTTCACAGAGTAAAGTCTCCTCCACCTCCACCCCCTTCCATCTTCTATCTGTTAAATGTCAACCCCTCCATAAAACAACAGCATGCCAAGAACCCGCCAACTAAAAAAAACACACAAAAACACAACCAAAAATTGTTAGAATATTTGTTGGCATCTTGTTTCCGTTTTTGTCTCCTCATCGCATCGTGGGGTTTTCCATTTTTTCCTCTTCTAATATTTGGTCAGAATCAACCAACTGTGAAGATTTTTCTGGTTGCTGTTACTGTTGCTGTTGCCGTTGCCGTTTGCTGTGCCACGGCGCGGGTTACATCTGGGAAATATCTCTATGCGGTGTAGCATACATTTTTGACCCAAACGCGCAAAAACCCACAAATACACAGAAAAGAATGTCAGAGTTCAGGACGGGTGCCAAGGTCGCGCTGTTGATGCTGACAATTATTTTGGAGGGAAAACCCCGTAACGTAACCCCAGATACCCCCTCCAGACCCCATATTCTCCAGATGAAGCGTTAAATGGTGAAATATCTGGCAGATTGAATCTGCTAGAAGTATCTCTGGGATAAACACTCGTGTGAATGGAGAGTGGAGAACGAAGGGTGATTGAACCCCAGAAGTAGTCTCTCTTGGGGCCACAAATTGCGACGCAAATTTTGTGCTGAACATCACGGTGTATGCGTCATATTTTGCTGGAAATTGCTGGAATCGAAAGAAAACAACAGGCGAACAGTGGAACTAGGGGATGGATCGTATGTGGTGACATGATAACACAGTTTTGCTGCTGCTCTAATGCCGAACTTCAACTTCATTTCAAAAAGCAAGGCCAACAGCAGCAGCAGCAGCAGCAGCAGAGAGACTTCACTTCCAAGGCATCATTATATAAGCCCCAGAGGCGCCACCAGGCGTAACCAGGCGCAAGCTTCACTCAGAGTCAAAGTAGAGCGCAACCACCGAAAAACCGCTTTTATTCGAAACACGCAAATAACAAAAAAAATACAAATACGAATGTTCGCAAAAATTGCAGCCACAATTTGAATATTTCTTCTGTATTTGAGCAGTATTTTCCTTCAAAATATATCGATGTATCTTTTTGTTGCTTGCTTTGTTGCTTTTCTGTAAATTTTATGAAGCGCATAAAACTAATTTCACATTGAGCTAAATGTTGTTCGGTTAACAGCAAAATCAACAACAATTTCAAACGCTTCAATGAGCAACAACAACAACAACAAATACAAAAACAACAGCAGTCGCAGAGGCCTCGTTGAATGTTGAACGTTGAATAAGCCTCAAGGTCGACCATCGCCACTACTGGAATGACCAAGAATGGAAAGAGACACCAGACACACAGACAGACAGACAGAAAGTGATGAAGGGGAGAAAGGGAGCCTGGAGACTGAGTGAGAGAGAGGGAGAGGGAGGGGGGATAGTTGTGTCACAAGTCCGGAAGTTTTTAGCCACAGTATGTGTGGGGCGCGCGCGTACATAAAATGTATGTAGTATAAAGAAGTTTTACTGTTTTGTGGCTGCCTCTCCTTAATAAAAATACATACATACATACATACATAGTATGTACATGTATAATGTACATATACTCATACAATTTATATTTTATGGCTCATTATTTTACGCTTGTTCCGTGCTTCTTTTCTTTCTGCTGGTGTACTCCGTAGTTGTTGATTCTGTTGGGTTGGTGTTGTTGTTGATGTTGGTGGATTTTCTTGTATATGCTGTTAAGTCGAGAAGCGGCATTACATAGGACATTCAAAGGGAAGTATAAGGCCCCCGACCCGAACAACTTCAAAGCCTAATTAGCACATGGAGCACTAAAGTGGAGGAGGGTGGGGTTGTTGTTTCAATGGAAAATGGAATGGAGAGACACAGAGAAAGGAAAGATTGTTTGCTGGGGGAGAAGATTAGATATTCCTCGAGAGACACACTCTGATGGGTATAGGGTATAGGATTCTCTAACTTCTGTTCTTTTTGTCTTCGATAAATGTAACACCCGAAACACCAGAAAAGATACATCGATATAATATTGATAGAACATATTATTTATCGATAAAAGAATTTGTCTTTTGAAGATGTTACGATTATCGTTGTTTCAGGTTTATTAAAAATCGTATGATATCAAACATATGGGATCATGCATGTATCTATTCTATAGAAATACGTTTGTTCTGCCAGATAAAGTATTTCACGGTTCTGTTTTCAGTACTCTGTCCATCCATTACTCTCCATCTTCATCCAGTCAGTAGATGTGTCTTTGATGTGGGCTCACACATACACGCACACACACATCTAGAAGCCATTGCCCGACGAAGGCTACCTCCCCATACAATAAGGCTGTAGAATAGAATCCTCACCCCATCCGACCCCATTCCTTCTTTTTCTCCAGTATATTCCTCCTCTTGCCCACATTTCCCCTCCTCCTCCCCTCCCTTTCAACTCCGTTGCCATATGTTGACTCTCTGAAATGTCGCCTAGCCATTGCGCTTGGCCACATATGTATGTATGTATGTATGTATGTATGTATGTATGTATGTACATATGTATGTTGTTCGCCCGTTGACGTTGACATTTGATAAATGTTCTCCATTTGCCGCACACTTGCTGCCACATCCATCCATCCATATCCACATCTCCTGCCATATCTGTTGTTCGGGTGGCACACACACACACACACACATGCACACTCTCTGCCTACCGCGCAGTTAATTGATTTCCTCGGGGTGGGTAGGGTAGGGGAGGAAACCACCGACCACCTGCAAAAGCAAAAGCAAAGCTAAACCAAAACTGAAACCGAAAACTAAAAAAAAAACCATCGCAAGACATCATCGACATCTGACATCCGACATACGACATCGAGTGTTGGGTGACACAATCACAATGCGCCAATAATCCACTTAAAAATCATTACATGATGGATTGGTGGACGGACTGTGGGGGTTGCGGATGGATGGGGATAGGGGATAGGGCATACTCGTAGTGGGTGCTGTTTGTAGATCTATTTTTGGATGAATTCTCTCCCCGCCAATGGGCATTGCGCTTATGCAATCAGTTGGACGCCAATCAGCCCCTAAATTGACAATCGAAACCGGCTTCCTTTTTTTTACATATGTATGCATATGCATATGCATATGTATTGTACATACATACATGTGTACATATATGTACATATGCAAAGCTAACAACGACAAAAATATATAAAATATGAGTCCAAGTTATGTCTCTGAAAGAAGTGGACTCTAAAGGGGTTTAAGCCATTCATTGCGTGAGCCGACAACCGATGCTTGTGCAATATCCCTCGAAGGAGGGGGAGCGAAAGCGAATGCGAGTGCGAATGCAAGAGAGTGGCCACAAGCAACAGTGTGGTGTGGTCAAAGAGCATCGCATCACGCGAAAGAGAGTGCGTGTGCTTCTGAGAGCTGAGAGCGCGAAAAAGTCAAAGCGCAAGCTTGGCTTCTGTCAAAAACTTTGACAGCCAGCGCTCTCTCACCATCTGTCTCTTTCTCTTATTGTGGGACTCTCTTTTGCTCGTTTGGGGCCTTGGGGCAATCTGCGAAGGCGAACATCGAAGCCGAAGCCGTAACGTAACCAAAACCGAAACTTAAAAGTATGTCAAAGTCAAATCATGCTGTCAGCGTCGCTGCAGCAGCAGCAGTCGCAGCCTCAGCATTACTAAACATTGTTGTTTTTGTTGTTGTCGCTGTTGTTGTTTCTGTTGTAGTGTTTGTTTGGTAAGTGGAGTGACTCCACTCCCGCTCTACCGCTCCCCCTTGTCGCTCTTCCACTCTTTTTTTCGGGTTATGTAAGGCCCCTCCACTGTGCGGCCAACTGTTGTTTCGTTACGTTGTGCCCCAAAACTAACCGCTACCCGCTCCTACCCACTCCTTTGGCGTCCATCTCTTGAGCCTCAGCTTCTGCTGCTGCTGCTGATGTTTGTCGTCGCGGTGTCTTGGTCTTTTCTTTTGTATTTTTCACGCTTAGGTTGTGGCAGTACACTCTCCCTCCCGCCCCGCCCCGCCCTTGTTGATTGCCTCTTTCCCTCCCCTTCCGCTCTGCAGCTGCTTGTATTGTTGCTCATTTGTTTGTTGCCAATTTCAACGCTTTTCGAGCCGTTTGTGGCTTTTGTTGTGAAAATTAAATCGTGATTTGTAAATGCTCTCAAATTTTCGTCTCGCTTTTAATTTTTTTATCTGTGCTGTGTTGTTTTCTGTTTTCTGTTTTCGGGGGATGTTGCAATTTTTGTAATAATTTTCGTCTGCTCTCTGCTCTCCTCCTTTCGGCGATTAAATAATCAACGTTCAACATTGTGTGGCAACAATTAAAAAACAACATTCAACATTCAACGACAATGGGAATAGGAATGGAAATGGGAATGTGAATGGGAATGTAAATGTGAAGTTTGAAATGTAGGGCATTCTATCTGGGAAATCAGTTGCACAAATATTCCGACTAAAAAATGCTCGTGCCTCGTAATTTCCTAGAAATTCCCTCCCGATTGCAGAACAGAACATTCTTCTTCAAGGCTTTCCTCAATTTTTATTCCAAGTAATTTCCCCAAGTTACGGTTAGGCACTCGTACAAGTATCGCATCAATGTCAGCCCGTCTAGCGGTCGCTAAACAAGAATAGAAAAATGTGCTGTGCAATTCCTAGAAATTCTCTCTCTCTCTCTCTCTCTCTATCTCTGAATTCTCTTTGCTTGCTGCAGCAGTTACTTAACCGTTAAACAGATTCGATCTGCGATTGCATAACAACACAAGCTTCATTTCATTTCAGTTTCCTCTAGTTGTTGTTAACAGAACCTGCACACATACACACAGACACGCAGACACACTGACACACACCTGGCCAGAACGAATCCCAAACAGATGGGGGCACAAAGCACTTCGATAATGCCACAAGTTTTTGCCGCATTTTCATGTTTCGGCAAACAATTGGTGGAGCACAAAACTTTTCGGCTTGTTTATTATTTAGTGCTTCTGTCTGTTGCCTGTTAATGAAAATTCCTTTTTGCCGGAAAAAACACCAGCAATTGTGTCACCCCACCATCATCCGATGGCTGATGGCTGGACTTTTCCTCGTTTGAACTTTAGTTTTACTCGTAATTCAATTGTTTTTCCATTGCATATTCTATTCCATCAATTAGCCACACGACACTCCCCTTCCCTTCCCTCCCCCGCAATGGGATGGGATGGGAATGGGATGGATGGTTGGGGAGTAATTGTTGCATAAGTTTTATGGCTTTTGAAGAGATCTTAACTCGTTTGATAGGGTCGGTATGGCTATGGCTATGGCTATGGCTATGACGGTGGCTGTGGCTTTGGATTTGGCTGTACTTTGTGTTTGAGGCACGCCCCTTGAAAGGTTTTCCTCTTTTGCGAAAGCTTTAATTTTCGATCTTTGGGTTTGGAGTTTGGAAAATGTCAGCTGATGTAAGCATCTCCCCTCCCCCTTCCCCTATTCTCCATTGCCCATTCCTCATTCAATAGATTGATGAGAGAATAGTGCACTGAAAGAAAATGAGTGTTCTATTGGGGATATTGATTTTAAAGAGAGTGCTAGAGATTTACACAATTATTATTGATAGACGATTGAGTAACAGAGACACGAGTTCAAGGCCCACACATCTCCCCCATACCCCCTACTACTCATTGATTGAGAATAGAATGTAATAGAATAGAATATAATATAATAGAGTAGAGTAGAATGTATGAATATGAATATGTATGAATATTTAACCCTATTTTACTATTCTTTTGTTGGGGGCTTGGGCTGAGGGCTTCAATCGTATCTTAATAGAAGACTGGATACTGGAATACATGATAGTATTCCTAAGAGTATCGTAACCATTGCAATGCCTTTTTTGTGAGTAATTGAAGGGCAGTGGGACAGATTGTGGGAGGTGCTTGAGGAGGGGCCAGTGATTGATCTTTTGGTGGTTCCCCCTTTACAAGCATTTGCTGCAATCGACAGGGGGATGCAACGACGCGAGGAATGGTTCAACAGGAAGGGAGCGGGGAAGGGGGACTGCGCTAGATGTCTGGGCCCTGGAACCATGGAACCCTGGAAATCTGGACTCGTGTCTCTATTACTCAATCGTCCAACAAATGATTGTTGTAATTGTTGCTGTAGCAGTTTTACAGTTTAACTGATTGCTGATTGTTGTAGTTGTATTAGTATTCCTCCCGCACTCACACCTCTGAGGAGGGCAGAGGAGAGCGCTGGCGATAAAGTGAAACACGAGCGACAGCAGCAGCAGCAGCAGCAGCACCAGCACCAGGCAGGCATCAGCAGGCAGGCGGCAAAAACAGCAACAATTTTTGCCTACGTTCTATGACATAACTGTAATTCAAACGAGTCAGAGAGCAAAAGAAGGAGATAGAGATAGAGAAAGAGACAGAGCGACTGACTGAGTGAGTGAGTGAGAGATTGTATAAGTGAGCGGGCGACTTAGTTTTTTTTTGAGATTGTTGCTGTTGCTGTTGCTGCTGCCGCTGCCGTCTCATGTTGTTGTTGCCGCAGTTGCTGTTGCATTCAATTGAGTAATCTCCACGATTTGTTGCTTTTGCTGTTGCTTTTGCTGTTGCTTTTGCTGTTCCACAAAATGTTGCTGTTGAAAGTGCATTTTTTTTGAATCGTAATTCACAGTTTTACAATAGAATATTACTTAATAGACAAATGGACAATCGGACAGACAGACAGACGGACAGACGGACGAATGGAGCAACAGAATGGAGCGGCGTTTTTGCGGACTCTTTTTTTATGACTCACGATTGCAAATGTTGCTGTTGCTGCTGTTGCTGCTGTATGTTGCAACTGCCGTTTGGCCTCATTATGCAATTTAAACAACAACAACATACGTCGCGCAAAAATAACGAACTTTTCGCAAAGAGATAGATAAAATTTGTATAAACTTTTGCATATGGCGAGGGCGAGGGGGAGGTAGGGGGAAAATATCTCAATTAGGAAAAATATCTCAATGTTTGCTTTTCTTTGGAATTCAAGCTTCCACGATTGTGCTGCTGCTGCTGCTGCTGCACGTCACACACGTGTGTGAGTGCCTGTGTGTACATCTGTGTAAGTGAGCTGATTATTACATCATTTCGTGCTTCGGACTTGACAAAATTTAGTGGGTGCAAAATGGAGGGGCTGAGACAAAGAGAGAGAGAGAGAGAGAGAGGGAGAGCGGCGAATTTATGAAGTTTTAAAAATAATTCAATGAATATTCGCGGGATTCATTGTATTAAAGCAGAACATCAGAATATGCGTTGTAGAACTATAAATCATTGATTTATTGATAGTGTACCACCATGGGGGTAAATGTAGTCATTAAGTCATTAAGAAGGATCTGCCCTTGACGTGACGAATCTTTTGAAGTACAAAGTACTTGGAAGCAATTGAAACTGCTTAATGCGATACGAGTATTTTTTAAGTTTTCCCCGATTGCCGAATAACGCAAATAATTTAGAATATAGGCAGTTATCGAATGCGATTCCATGGGGAATGGAATCCAATGGGTTACCTAACCTCCATTGCTGCAGTACTCCAATTGATAAAAAAAATTGGGTAAGAATTACGAGAGTCACATATGTACATATGTATGTATGTTTGTACATATACATACATATGTATGTATAATCAAGTCTAGACGATTACACACGTTCTCGTAGAACAAAGAGCATTATGGAGATAAGTCATTGCAGATGTTATTGCATAAACAAAAGTCTTTCGAGAGAGGGAATCTGTCATTCCATTGCCACCCTTTAACCCGTAGGACACACCCCTAATAGTCCTGACAGTACTCCTGCTACGCTCCTGCTCCTGCTCTCAATATTTGGAGAACACCAAACAGAATTCCAGCAGTAAATACCCGAAAACCGAAAACTCCACTCCCTTGGGGAAAATGCGAAAAGTTTTCATTTACTATAGCATTTTTCAAAGGGAAAAGCGAACGGCAAAAAGCATGCTTATGTTCGAAGCAAAGGAAAATGCCCCCGAAGCAAATGAATATTTGAGGCCGTCGACAAACCACAGAAAACAGAAAGCGGAAAACAGCAAACAGCAGAAGAAACACGAAAGAACTCAAACAATTCCTTTCGGGTTAGAATTTTCTCATTTGAAAGTCTTGTAAAATTTGCTTTTGCTTTTATTTCATTTTTATTTTCATTTGATTTCAATACTCGTACTTTGTTGTTTTTGTTCGTTAACTAAAGAAAGAAATGTGCGATGGCATTTTAGAAATGTGCCTGCGCCAGGCGCGGGCTATTTCAGCGGGAGGGGTGAGGGTGTAGCATGTGGGTGGGGGTACATAGCGGAGAGCATGCCAAAAAAATAAAAGTATCTATCAGATACCCGCAAACACGGGGAATGCCGGCTATGCAACGCATGGCGTCTAACACACAAAGAGGGAGTGGGTGCTGGGGTTTGTGTGCTGGGGAGTAATGGGAGGAAAGGGAGGGGAGGGGAGGGATGGAATCTCAGGAGAAAGCACAATAAATCAAACAACAGATCAAAAATAAATTATACAAAAAAAAAGAAAGCCAGTGAGCAGGCTGGCAAAAAATTAACACAATATTTCTATAATCTACGTACAATTCTATGGCACAAATGTATCTGTATCTGCATGTGTGTCTGAATCTGTATCTGTGTGCACACAGCATTTGATAGACATTGCCAACTGACTGACTTTTTGAAGGCCAAACTGAATTTTGTGGTCGTTAAACTCTCCACCCAAGCACCAACGTCTCCTCTCCTCTCCTTCCTCCGCCTCTTCGCCTCCTCGAGTGGAGGTGGAGGTCTGGTCTCTTTGTTCATTTTTACGGAACGGAACGGAAAGAACGGAACAACGACCTCCTCAAAATGCGCAATAAATTCGTGCTCTTTGCCTGCACTTTGGCCAAAAAAAAAGAAAAAAAAAACGAACAGCAACAACGACTAAAAGCCAACAAAAAGAGCTTAAATGAAATGTTAAATGAGTGTGCAGGCCACCAGACGTGCAGACGGGGTTGCGGAGAGCGGGTTCTGGTTTTGGTTTTGGTTTTTTGGCTAATTAAAAAATGTTAGCAGCAACAAGATACGAGAAAGAGAGAGAATCAAAATTGCTGGAAGCAAATGTTAATGAGTGCACTCACTCTGAATTATTGCTACAAAGAGAGAGAGAGAGAGAGGGGAGAGAGAGAGAGAGGATTCGATCCGAGAGATATGATACCCTGTAGATACCCTACATTGTGTCTATGCCTGACTACAGAATACCAAGAATATTTGAGCATTGAATAAAGGAGCTGATTTCGATCACGAATATATACACTCTATGCTTTTCGATATGCTTTCTTCTCTGCATTGTGGAAACCTACTCAAAAGCAAAGTACTTTTCGCAAGGGTATCAAAAGGGAGATTGAGAAAGTGATCCGGAAGGAGGGAGAACACAAGCAGAATGAGGGGAAAAGGTGCCAAGAGGAGGGCCATAGAAATGTCTAGAGCGGGGCGAAGAGTGGGGTAGAACTGCGGCGATTGGGGTTTAATTTCAAATTAGTCTAGTGACGACAATGGAAGGCGGCAAGAGGCATGCAGAAAAGCAGTAAATGTTTTTTAAAAGACATTTAAAACAAACGGAAGCCAGTGAAAGCACAAAAAATCAGGGAAATCTTCCATAAATGGAATCTATACTACATATATGTATATATGTATGTATATAGTATATATAAATACACCCATCTATGTACATATAGAGAAAAGGCAGGGAGGGGCGGGCACCAGGCACATCCGTTTATCAGGTGTGGTATTGACTGTGCTCGCGATGCGATAAGCGCGTCACGTCCTAATCACATGAATGGATATCATTGCACGCCACGGACTGGGACAGACTGGGACGGACTGCGACTTGACTCAACCCCCCCTCGAACACTCTTTCTCCCTCTCTCTTCCTTCCCCTTATCCCGTCATTCACATGTCATATCGGAGGAGTATGTGGTCTCTCGCAAACAAAGGAAACGAACAACAACAGACTCTGTCTCGGGAGTTCAGGGTACGCCCTTGACTGTTGTTGAATCTGCACTTTCCGCGTTCCACTTCCCATAGAAAGTGCAATTATAGTATGTTCATTATCAGAAATAACACTAGATGTCGGGCAGAATTTGTTATAGTTTATATGTTTTATACATACCTATAGTTTGTTACATATATGTTTATATAGGAATGTGTATTTCCTTCAGTGATTCACACGCAAAAACCAAAAGCCAAAATACCTCTTGATTAAGTCAATTTCCCAAAAAGGAAGGAAGGAAGGAAGTCCCTCATGGATGCCACCTTTTGCGGCACGATAATTGCCAAGAAAATACAATTTAATTACGCGCATAAATTGAATGGATTTCCCCTGCCATGAAAACCAGCGCTCATTAGCCTGGAAATCAAATCTAGTTCTATGAATCTGCTCGTGGGCTAAAAAAAAGAGAACCAGAAGGCCATAAAAGAGGAAGTGAGTGACAGAGGAGGGGAGGCGGGTGCGAATAATGCCACGTGTCAGGCGTCAGTCATCAAGTAGAGCACAGCACAAGGGGCACAGTAGCGGCAGGGGGTAGGGGGGTGTGGTGTGGTGGAGTGGAGTGGAGGGCAGAAATGTAACAAAATTAATTGCATGCCGCGTGCTAAATTCCTTCATTCCTTCCATTCAAGCAATAAGAAGGAGAGAGAATTCCAGGCCGAAAAGCGAAAAAACGAAAAACGGGGAACATTAAATGCAGTCAACTGGTCAGCCGAAACAACACACGAACACACGCTATATAATTATACGATCGGACATATAATGTATACTATATCCGCCTATACGTATGAATATATGAATGTACATATATGTATGTATGTATATTTATGTAGGTATTTGTTTTATGTGTGTGGATATTATCGTATAAATTAGGGAACCATCAAAGGAGCACAGTGGAGGAGAGAGCACAGCACCCAAAAACAAAAACAAAAACCAAAACCAAAAAACAGGCATTGCATGACATGCGGGCATTTCCAATGCAATATTCCTAATGAAAATTGTTGCTGCTACCAGGGACTCCCCTACATCCACTCTCTCCCTTCCTCTCTTATTCTCTCTGTTAAACAAATATGTATTTAGGCCAAGTCCTTGTTGTGGCTCATTTAACAGCTTTTTCCACTTGGAGCAGGGAGAGCCTCTTTGCTCGTTCTCTTTGCCACCTTCTCTGCTCTTCTTTTTGCGGTTAATTATTTGTTTTTTTTTTGTTGTTTTGTTTTTTGGCTGCTAAAAGTGCCTCACGAGGTCAACGACTACATTAACAGGTTTCAGCCATAAAAACGAGCACGTAAATGTAAACGTACACATACACGTATGTACATGTACATGTACATGTACATACATGTTAATAATTAAATAAGTACGAAAGGAGGATGCATGGTTGTGGAAGCCAGAGATAGAGATATGTCCTCTGTCACTCAATGAAACCAAATGGAAGACGACTTCTTTAACAGTAAAGAGCCTTCTTTGGCGACTTATCTCTCGATGTAGATCAATGAATATACACATACTACGAGTATGTATAGTTTTCTGCTTAAGTTCTGCTCAGAATCATAGCACCCTTCTGCAAAGGTAGAGTAGAATTGCGCCACCGTCTAGACCATGACTTTAGTTTCATTTGTGGAGCTGCTGTTGTTGGAGCTGAATGCTTCATGGCGGAGGAAAATCTCCTAAGGACATGCATGGGTGGGGTGGGGTGGTTTTGGTGACTGTCAGACTGCTGTCAGAAGACATCGCTCATTTCATGCCTCCGCCTTCCCTGCGCCTTCTATGCTCCGGCCCAGCCCTCCGCTGTGCCCTCTGCTGACAGCTCCATTGTCAAGTGGCCACTTGGCTCCGGCTGCCACACTGCGTATGCGTTATGTGTGCCGTATGATGGGTGTCGTATGATGTGTGCGACGAATGTTGCTTAAGCAACACCAAAAAAAAAATAAACTGCTAAAATGTATAAATTTCTGCTTTAATTGGCTGAGATTTGCTCTCTTTCTCCCCTCTCTCTTTCGATATACTGTGTAACAAATTATATTTGCATTTCTTTTGTGGTTTTTGTTTGATTTGTTCAATAATTTTTATAGCCATGACTGGCAATACTTTTATCAATGTTGTTTACTTAAAGTTTTTTGCTTTTTCTGCTTTTTTTGTACGCTGTTTTTTATCAGCCAAAGTCAAAGCCAAAGCCAAAAGCCAAAAGAGTCAATAACTGATTGTGGGACAGAGAAACACCAATAGAAAAAAAGAGAAAGAAATGGAATTCTTATAAATAGAATGCGAGAACAACCTCTGGAGCGTTCGTTTCTTTCTATTTCCATCAGCGAAATGTGCATACACACATATGTACATATGTATGTATGTATGAACATACGAGTATAATCCCCATTTAGGCGCTCTGGCTCTCACAGTAATTATAATGTTTAAGGTAAGCAAAGGCGTACGATAGATGAATGGATGGATGTATCGTTGAAATGTATGCGATGATGCGTCAGACCCCCACCGAAAAGCTGGGGCTAATCACACACCCAGCCAGCCAGTCAGCAGGCCAGCCAGAGATTGACTCAGAAACTCGCGAGGCATGTGGCAAGGTACACCTTGATAATCATAATTATGAAAGTAACACCGCATCACATCGCCCCCCCCAGTGTGTTCTGTGTGTGTGTGTGTGTGTGTGTGTGTCACGCAACGGAGGTGAAAAATCCCATAGCCCACCCACACGCGCCGTGGCCTCCTCTTTCTCCTCCCCCGCCTACAACTACGAGCGATGACAATCAAGTTAATTCCCCGAGAAATACTGTCACTTTGATGCATTAGGTGCCCTGCGAGGTGAAAGCGACTCTTTGTGATTTACAAGAGGGAGATAGAGAGAGAGAAAGAGATAGATAGGTTCTCCACAGAAATAGCGAATAAATTGGAATGGAAGTTCCCATCTAATGTGTGTGCTGTGGCCAAACACGGAAAACCAATCGGGAAAAATCATCAAAAAGAAACAAATATTGATTGGCAAACAGAAAATAAAACGATAAAACTTGTACTTCGGATTAAGGCCAGACTTAAAAGAGGACCACCAAATAGGTGGGCGGAGGAGGAGGGCAATATGGATATGTATAGAGTTTAGCAAACAAAAGAATCGTTCGGGTGGAATCAAAAGCAGAAGTCACTGTTGCCATTGCCATGACTGTGAGATTGATTTCATCAGAAATTTAAATATTACTGAACACGGAAACCACTGTGGATTGATAGGAATCTAATGAATACTTATTCTTCTTTCATTTAAGGATCAAACACAATGCTATTCAAAAAAGTGTTGCTTCGAGTAGAAGAAAAATTGTAGGGATTGTCTCAGGTGAGTAATCAAATGCAGAGTAACTATCAATCTTTCTATCTATCTATCTACCTATATTTAAGATTTCCATTCATTCCATTTCCGCATTATTTATTATAAACATTCGCTAAACATCCATTGATTAATGCAAATACAAGTATTTAAGTTCTGTTTATTATAGTATGTATGTTTTTTCTGATCTTTGATCTGGTTAATTTTAGCTTTTCTCTGCCACTCTTTACACTCCACCTAATTCTGTCCATCATTTCCATTGTGCTTTTGCCCCTCCTCTCCCTCCTCACCCTCCTCGCTTCTCCTGCCTGCCTGCACGGGGCGAGTCAAGTGTTTTTCTTTCTGTCTGCCGTCTGCCGTCTGGCGTCTGTCTTGTGCCTTCTGTCATTGTTGTTGGATTGTTGGATTGTTTTCCTTATGGCAGGCAGTACACTCCAAGTATTTTGTTTGATGGATTTCTAAGTGCGTAAATCGTTTGTGATTTCGTTTCTTAAAAACCGAAAAGGAAAAATCCGAAAAAATCGAAACACGAAATGCAAAACTATTTTCGACTGTCGCTGGGAAATGATTAATTAGCTGTGGGTTTTTTGTTCTTTCGTCTTTTGTTTAATTCTCATGAAGGGGGAAAATCCTCTTGAGCCGAAAAGTGTCTGACTCAGCGCCTCAATAATTCATTGAAAATGAAAATGAGAGAATCACTGAGAAGACCGAGCAGTTCTCAGAATACCAGATGTTCGGTACGGTTCTGTTCGGTCTGGTTGCTTCACTGCGCGTGCCGTGCCATTGTATCCATCAGATACAATTTAACGCTCTCTTGCGGTTGGTCTGTCGGTCTGTCGGTCAAGGACTGTGTTTACTCTGGCACTCTGCTCAATAAATATTTGATAATGAATTGGGTCCTTGAAACAACAACAACATAACGAAACACAACGCAACAATTAGTGGAACAACAAGTTGACCAGTGAAGACTCAAAGGGAAACTATGGTATAAACTACTCAAACTACTCGCCCCATACACCGCGATGGCTTCACAGAAGGCAGGAGTCAGGAGGCAGGAGGCACGAGGCAGACGGATGTGTGTGCGGCGCGTGGGCGAAATGAACTTGTTGCTCTGCTGCTTGCCACATCCCCACTGGACGTCGGCAGATATTCAATCGAGCAGCTCTGCTCTGCTCTGCCATTTGGCCATGCTTTTTATTGATTTTCCACAATACCTCCCCCCCACCCTGCCTCGTGCCCTATGCACAGTCACTGAAGTAAACGCATTGCTGCACCACGAGAAAGTCATTGCAAAAATCAAATGAAATCAAAATGTCCCCCAAAGGATAAGAGAAACAAACACTCACCTTTGTCGAGACTCGCATTGCAGAACTTAAGCGCTTCGTCGAGGAGGTTGAGGTGCATGCAACTGCTGGCCTTCTCGCTGATCTCCTTGGCCTGCAGATCGGCGCCCCACCACTTCTCCACCAGACGCCGCACCAGGACATCCGGCATGAACTTCATCGCGGAGGAGGAGCCCGAACCCGATCCCCCGCCCGAGAGCCCCGCATACCCACTGATGATGCCAGCGGCAGCCGCTGCGGATGTGGACGCCATGGTGGTTGTTGCCGTCGCTGTGGTGGAGGCCACTGTGGTGGTGGTCACTGTAATGGGAGCGGCGGCCATCTGGCTGGCCATCCGCAGGCCATAGCCCATGGGGACGGGGACGAGGCTGAGGCTCTGGCTCTGGATGTGGTTCGTGGAGGCGGCACCGAATCCCGCGTAGTAACTGGAGCCGGCGCTGCTCGCCGTGGTGGTGGTCAGGGCACAGGCAGAGGGCATGCCTCCGCCGCGTGGAGAGGCGTCCTGTGCGCGGGGGAACTTCACCTGGCAGATGTTGCACTGGGTGATGGTCTCGCAGCACTGCCGGCAGAAGGTGTGGCCGCAGTTGGTGGTCACAGGACAGCGGAGGATGTCCCTGCAGAGCGGACACAGCAGCGGATCAAAGTCCTCCGACAGTGCGGGGCTGGGAACCATTGCGCCTGCCAGTCCCTCGGCTGCTCCTCCTCCTTCTGCTGCCGTTCCTTCACTGGTGGACTGCTGGTAGTGCAGCCAGGGGGGCATCATGTCCTGTGTCCTGGCGCTGGGGCTGCTCGGGGGCGAGGCTATGCCCCCCATCTGGCGGATGTGGTTGGTCAGGGCGCTGGCCAGGATGCCCAGCTTGTCGAGCGGCACGTGGCCATCGAGCTGCCGGCTTGCGATCAGTTCGTAGATATCGAAGGCCTTCGAGAGGCTGCCCACCTTGGCGAAGGACTCGCCCAATAGGTACGACAGGTTCAGGGAGTTCTTGCTGTCACCGTGCGGCAGGTAGCACTGTGGATGGCTGTCGCCGTGGCACGGAAGGGTAACCTGCATCTGCTGCTGTTGGTTCTCCTTCCGCAGGACCTTGAGCACTCGCTTCTTGGAGGCCAGCGAGGGCTTCAGACAGTAACCCTGGGACAGAGGCATCTTTCCCGTGGAGGTTGCTGCTGTTGTTCTTTGCTGTTGCACCCGCCTGCAGTCACGTATGCCGACCGGCCCTGCCGGGTGGCCGGTGGGTGTGGGTTGAGGGTTGCTGCAACAGTTCTCGTTGCTCACGAAATGCCTGCTCACTCTTCGCGTTTTCTTGCCTTTGTATGGAAAAACAGTGCACATAATCTATCTCTGTTTCTGTAGATAGACGGGTCTATCCTATCTGTCGATGATATCTCTCACTTCACATCACTTCACTTTGCTTTAATTTGATTTCAGATATATATTTTATATAATTATTATTTGATTATTTGCTTATTTGATTATTTCGTTGGAACAATAATCTTTTGCGCGTGCGGTGCTCTGGGCTGTTTTTGTGGAACTGAAACACGAAGAACTGAAGAAGAAGTTTTGACAGCGACAGCAGCAGGCATCTGAAAAACACACAGAGAGAGGAGAGAGAGAGAACAGTGTGAGAGAGAGAGTGAGTGAGTGAGTGAGTGAGTGAGAACAAAGAGAGGATATGAGAAAGAGAGTCAATCAAAGAGAGAAGAACAAGAAGCAGATAGATAGGCAACGGCGGGGATTTACGTAACGCTCAAAAAGCAAAACAAAAACAACAAAACAGAAACTAAAAATGAAATGAAACAAAATGCCTGATTCTCTGAGGCAGCTTTTGATTCTGTTTTATAATTCACACATATAAAAGCACTCATACACACACACACACACACACACACACACAGAGAGGGGCAGAGATTCCCCGATGAATCCTCTCTGTGGCGCTCTTTTGATTCTCATTACTGTCGATGAAGAAGAAGAAGAATCGTTGTATCTATTACTTAATCAACAGCCGACGACCGAGACTGGAGACTGCAGACTGGAGAATGTTCCCCTCCCCTCATTAGTGTTGATTGTTCTTATATAAATTCTTGTGGGAAAATACTCGCTCGTACTTGCAGTCTAGCCTGGAGTTCATTGAACTTTGATTTCCAATCTAGACCCTAAAGCTGGAGGAGGCTCTGTTCAATTAAAGTAATCATTAGTCTCTCCCTCTGAGAGAGAGAGGGCTCCTCCTCGCTCCCTCCACCCCTCCTATAGATACTCGGCAGCACTATGACAGTTGTCGCACATGCTATTACATAATATTATGAAAATTAACACTGAATCCACACACTCATTCTCTTGCGACTCATACGGTCGGGCATGGCAGGGCAGGGCTGGGCAGGAGCGGCGGAGGCAGACTGACGCGGACGCTGCTCCAAGTAACGAAATCAAAATCATCGACACGCACACACAGCAGATACAAATACAAATGCAAACGCTAAAGAGGTTTTGGGTTCTCTCGCACCAGCTAACGTTCTCTTTTGCCTAGCGCTCTCTTTGCCGTTTTGCTCTCTTTGAGAACACATTGTCATTCTTCCGTTCATTCCGCTATATCTGTGTGCGTTGGTCGCTCTCTTTTTTCTTGTCTTTTGCTTTGCTTTGTTGTGTGCCTTGTATTTCGCTTTGATGATTGTGCGCACGTTTTGCTTTTCACGTCGTTCGTTCGTTCGTTCGCAGTGTTCTCCTTCTTGTTTTTGTTGTTGCTGTATCTTGAAGATAAACAATGCCGGCATAACACAAACACAGATACACACACATACTCAAGCAGACACCGCTATGCAGAGAGCATTTCTCTGTCTGTCCGTCTTTCTGTCTGTCTGTCTGTCTGTCTCTCTCTTTATTTTTTTCTTTTTTTGTATGACTTTTGCCTTCCTTTGCATTCATTCTGGTTTTGTTATGTAAACAATTTTTTCGTTTTCGTTTCTATCATTGTCACCCGCTTGCCCCGGCATCGAAATCTTTATAGTTTGGTTTGCATTTTATTTTTTGGTTTTGGTTTTACTTTTGTTATAATTTGTTTACATTTTCGTCGGCGCAAAATACAAAAAATGCAAAAGACAATTAAAGTATGCCAAAAACTAACAGAAAAAAACACACACACAAAAAAAGGCAAGCAACAAAATTGCGTGAAAATGAAATTTTTGATTTTATTTGATTATGCTCTCTTTTTCCTCTAGATCTCTAGAGAGATCTCTAGAGAGACATACATACATACATATGCATGTGTATGTACATATGTATTTATGTATATATAAGAATGTATGTACATATATTCGGATCAGACTTTTTGCATAAATCTCGTTGTTAAGTAATGCTGAAATATCTGAATAAGTTGGTAGTAAGCCAAGAAAAGGAATTTATCAAGGGTGTTTTCACCTAATTCTAAAGGCAGACGTAGACATACAATACGCGATCTATTTGAGATCGCGACACGACACTGGCATCATATCAAGAAGAAGACTTTTATATCAAATTTATTATAGGAATATGTATGTGACATGTGCCATGTGTCTGCCATTCAGCCATTCGGTTGTTACATAAATCACTGGGAAACTTTGTAGGGGAAACATTGAAACATATGTACATATGAATGTACATATGCTAGTAGAGAGTGTCCAAGTGTTTCCTCATGTAATTCACACTACAACTCGAATGTCGCATGGTGTATGAAAATTGCGAAATTAAGGCAAGAATTTAGGGGTTTCCCCCTATGTACATAGAGCTTGGGAGTGCTCCCAGCAATATAATTTAATTCCTTCCCACTGATTGACTACTCGTTTAATTTTCAAGCCAAGTGAATTCCATGTCATTCAAATGTGCACATTTTCTTTCATTGTAGAATCTTGCACTAGAAATTTCCCTTTCAGCTGTCACAAGAATCGACCTTTAAATACTTGAGAAATCCCTCACCCACTTGTAGATTATTTAGCAGTAAAACAGTACTGTGCTGTGCGGCAAAACTACAATTCAATTTCATAGAAACATTTGAAGTACAATATTGTCCACAGATATACATATATGTACATATGTACATATGTATGTATGTATGTACATGTACCTACATATGTGCCTATATATAGAATAGTGGGGAGAATGGTAACGGGGCACAGGGAGCAATATCAGTTGGCATTGTGACGCAATAGCCGCTCTCTTTGGTTCTATGGGGTGGGGGGAGGGAGGAAGGGGAAATGTTGGTAAACAACTTGGCTTTCAGGTGGCACTGGGCACTGACTGGGTGGCACTCGATTTTAATTGTTCCGGCTCTGTTGTGCCTGTCTTGGTTTTTCCTTTTCGTAAGTGAAAATTATGTATACGCCTCATATAACAAACGACAAAGAGCATGTGTATCTGTATCTGTGTATCTAACTCGCATCGCAAATGCCGCCCTGTAAATGTATAAGTAAATGTAAATGTAAAAGTCCCTGTAACTTGCGTAATTGCACGCTGATAAACGTTCCTAAATGAACAGCAAATACGAGTGCTACTGTTCTCCGAGGGATCTACATATGTAGCCCTGGTGCTACAGTGCTATATTGCTTTACGGGTTTACGGCTTGCAACCGCATTCGCAGTCTCCCCTGCCTGCCCTACCCTGCCGCATTATGCAATGCCAATCATACTATTTGATGACTGCTTTCGCTATCTCGCACACAGACAGCAGACAGCAGACAGTATGTCAGCCTGCCTTTTTCGATGGCATTCTAAGTAGGTGCTGCTCGCACTGCACTGCTGCAGCAGTGATCTGCCGCTTGCTCGCCATTCAATAAGTGATTGCCTTCGATAACACTGGCAATGGAATCAATTACATTGCATAATCATAACGATTATTGGCATAATATTTGCTATTTGCCAAACTAATGGAACCAGAACTGATTCGATAAGTGAAGCCCCCACTCCATACCACCCCAACCCACCCATAAACTACTAAATATTACTTTGGAGTTTTGGACTGTCATTGTACATATAATAGTATACTATTGCCTTATCCGAGCCGTATTCTTATCCGTATCTTTGTAATGTAATTTCGATTTTTCAAGTTGACTCATTCTTAAAGTTGTATAACAATTAAAGGAATCAAATTGATTGTGCCATCATTTCTACATAATTACGAAATCAATGTTACGAAATCAACAAATTTTCATTGCCTCCGCTGGCGGTTGCCTCCTCCGTTGTTGGTTTTTTTCCCCGGTTTCCTCCACTTTGATATGTGTTTTATTGGTTGCTCATTTGTTTGCCTGCTTTATGCTTCGGGTTTTTCTTTTTTTGTTTTTTTTATGATGTATTTATAACGATAAACGCTCATACAAATAGCTCAGAGAACAACAACAAAAAAACACACCAACAGAATGGAATGGCGTTTTATTGAGTCAAAAGCCAATTAGCAACAGAAATTCTGGTTTTCCTGATTTCTTTCAATTTTGATTTAGCTTTGATTATACAAGAACACCATACGACGAGTATGGTGATGCGGTGACTAATTGCTTGTTGTTTGGCCTAGTCTTACATAATGAATTGTTGTATCTTTTGTTTGTTTATATAATAACTGTAAGGCAAAGGGGTACACGTGCTGGCCACCGATAGTCCCTCTCCCCCTCTACATACATATGTACATATGTATGTACATACATATGTCTAATTGGTTTCCTCGATAATCGAGTCTGACTCATGACAAACCTTTTTTACCCAACGGGCAACAGTGTGACGATGACGTATGCAAATAGTTTTTTCCACATTGGTTTTTTTTTTGTTAACAGTTTTTCATTTGAGGCCAAGTGGGCGGCCTGCACAAAAGCAGAGGCAGAGGGGAATGAAAACGATAGTACGGTTTCAGTTCATCATTGGCACCAGTGGCAGGAGCAGCAGCGGCAGCAGCCAAGTCGCATAATGCGTGCAACGTCGTGTCGTAACGAGAGAGAGACAGAGGCGGTGATGGAGATGGGGACAGCAGTAAGCTGCAGCGTGGGCTTTTGCTTATGGAAGGGAAGGAAAGGGAAGAGGCTGATTGCGATTGCGATTGCTACGGTTAGTGGTGATTGGTGACCCCGACAAATGTACGGATTATAGATTACTGATTTTGGATAAAAGATTTGCCAGGTATTGAGTAATTGGTTAAATCATGATGTCGTCATTTAGTTTTTGAATAAAAGAGGATTTCGAATGTAGAAAAAATATCATAATGAATCATTATAAATAATTAATTCATTTCCCTTCAGTACTCTTTCCTAATTTGCCTTTGTTAAGTAAGGAAGGAGGGGGTTCCTCTTGGCGCCGCCACTCGTTGACATTCAACAACAAATAATTTATCATTGCGTAGTAGTTTGAACGGTATTCTGTTTCTGTTTTTCTTGGGAAATTCTATCATCGATTAAATATAACTGATTATCAAAGAGCAGGACACAACAGAAAACAGAAACACAGAAACACACAGAGAACGTCAACAAATAGCGTAAAAAATCGCTTAGTAATGCCTTTAAAAATATGGCAACACGTAAGAGTCGCGCGAGGCAACTGCACCCGACCTCCGTCTCTTTCTTTCTCACTCTCACTCTCTCCATCTCTTTCCCCCTTTGCTAGTCCCCCCGTTTGACTAGCTGCAGTTGTGTTTTAACAATCAGCAGATGGAAAAACGGTTTGCCCCCCGCCACCAACCACCCCAGTGGAAAATAAGAGAGTGGGAGCATGGGAGAGGGAGAGACTTGGGTTTGCCAATGCAATTTTTTTTTTGGATCGCAAGCGAGCGTTAAGCGAGCGTTCATTCACATTAAAATTACTCACACAACTGCATTCAGGGCACACTCATTCACACACAAACGAAAACACAAACACGCAGACAGACACACAGACACACAGATACGAGTAAAGCAGCATGTGGTGGCCTGATGTCGTAACGCACACAAAGAGAGAAACGGAAGAGCACTCGAGCACCGCGAACGCGAGCTCCGAGCTCGAGCGTGTAGGGCGGCTGGCTCTCTTTGGACTCTTTACCTGTCGCTGCTGCACGGAACCGCGCCTCCTTGTTGTTCCTTAGGGGCGCGCTGTTACTGCTGCTGTTGATCTGTTGATGGGTCGAAGAGGGTTGGACTGGGTTCTCTGTCTGGATGTCTGCTGTTGCTTTTCTGTTAACCCCTGAGGAAGAATCTTTCGTTTCGTTCCTACTTTCACGTATAAAAAACTCACTGAGATATGCTCCCAATTTTTTTTGTGACGGCTTTTCCGCTTGAATTTATTTGGTGGATTCTCGAATTTGTTTGCCAAAAAGAATTTATGGCCACACGCGTGCGAAAAACAGAAAAAAAACTAAATTTTGGGTAATTCCTTGCCGTTTCCCCCTTTCCTTTTATTAGTGGCTGGTGCTGCTGTTGCTGCTGTGGTTTTTGTTGTTTTGGGGCGTGCGCGTAACTTTTTTGTCGGTTGTTTTGTGTTTGATTTTGTAAGAACTCGGAACGGCGCTTGTCCGACGCGACGGTTGGCTTTACGTAACCCCGCCGCACACACGGGTTTTCCTTTCGTTAGGTAGGAAACAGGGGAAGGGGAGGCCTGAGCAGTGGGAGGTGTGCGGCACCTGGGCCTCGCGGGGATTCTCGTGCGGCTCCTCCAATATTTTTTCGCAATTTTTGTCAAAAGCCAAATTTTGAAATTCACGCACAAACACTAGCACAGCGCGTCGAGCGCCTGCCTGCCTGATTACGCGACAATGAAGCAGCGTCGTCAGGTCGGCGTTTGTTTTGTAATACGCTTACGTTACGCGACGAGGCAGCAGGCGGCAGACGGCAGAGACGGAGGCGGAGACAGCGACAGCGACTGCGGCAGCAACGTGTTCGAGTGGCTCGATGATTTTTTCGCTTATTGGTTGCGCGCTCCACTTTGTTGGTGCGTTTTTTTTTTGTTTCTTTTCTTATATTTTTGCTGTGGCTACGCCGTTGCGGCATCTAGCGGTAATCCCCTCTCTGCGTGTCTGAACGTGTTCGCTGTTCGACAGCGAATGAACGGAGCTCCAGAGCGAGCGGCCTCAAGCAGCGAGCGAGCTAGCGAGCGCCACATAACGTAAGAGAACCGAGAGCGGGCGTAACAGAGTGCCGTGCCTGAGTATTATGTCATTTATGGGAGTCTCTTAAATCTGTTGCGTCATCAAATGGGGCGTCTATTACTCTTCTGGTTCTCTCTTTTGTTGGCGCCTTTGAAAGATTTGCCGGCAAAACGTCAACTGTCAAAACAGGCGACGGACGCCAAAACTGAAACACGAAAAGGGGCTTCAGGGCCGAATATCAAGATACCCTTTACAGAATCATTTATCCATTCATCCATATAGGCATTTGGTAGTTATTCTGGAAGCAGCAGCAGCTATGGAAGAAGGCTTTAAACTACTCTCCAAAAAGATCGTTTCTATGGTCGTCTCTGTGGTAATAAAGAGTTCTCCTGTAGGATCGGTGCAGGTCAAACGTCTGCACAAAGTGCTACAGCCCCCTGCTATAGGGTATAATGATGGGACCAGTGGAATATGGGCGGGGTACTCGTAAACTCTTACAGTGGCGTTTGTTGGGGTGGGGCTAGAGGGCTGTGTACTGTGTACTGTATATTGTGTGTTGTAGTGGGCGTCATTTATCGTATGATGCGCATTTCCGGCGCCACTCAGCGACAGACGACAAGCAAACGGACAGTCGCAGGCCAACAGACAGACAAACAGACACACACAAGAGAAACAACAACTAATCGAATTTTGATGTTTCATAAGTGCTGTGTTTGTGTCAACGCACATTACGTATACGCATACGTTGACCTCATTTGGATGATGATGATCCCCCAAACGAAATGCACTTTGCTTTGGGGCTTCGCTCTCTTTATGCCTCTCTTTCTGCTCGTATACCGTACGGTGTACCTTTCTCTTTCGCTTTGCTCCCCCATTTCAAGCTCAAGTTCAACGTTGGCCTGGCTTTTGCCTGCCTGCCTGACTGCATGTTACCAGTTTTCGTGTTGCTATTAACATTTTAAGTGCCTGTTAGTTGTTGTTACCTTATTTTTCGCTTTCATAATAGACATAGGAGACTCGTAGAGGGGACGGCGGCGGAGTAGGAGACCCCCATATATTTGAACATTGCTCGCATTTATTTCTAAACATTCAACATTCCCCATGTCTATGGGGAAGTAGTAATCGAAATGGATCGGTGTGGTCGGGTCTGGTTTTGGGTTTTGGCCATGGACCGAGGCCTCAGGCCTGCCGCTTGTAATCAACGGAAATTAGCTGCGAGTTTCATGTTTGAGAGGTTTTATTTTGTAAGCCATATATAAGGAAATTAGTTTTTCAAAGTTTTTGCATAAGCCATGTCCGTTTCGGGTGAACTTCGGTTCGGTGCGGGGCGGTTATGCTCAATTTGGCCTGCTCGAAGGTCTGTGTGGTGTGTGGTGAAGTGGTCAAACAAATCACTTGGCTTTTGCGGTTGCAGTTTGGTTATCGTACAATGTTTAGTACGTTTCGAATATATTTTTTAAGGTTGCTTTTGTGGTGAAACAACTTAGCTGCTGGCTTGATGTACAAATTGCTAAAACTAGATGTTTAACCAAAACGCACAATCCATGGTTGCAAGCCACATATGTACATAGTTGAATACAGCTCAATCAATATCACAGGCTCGATAAACACTTCTCCTCCCGCTCCAGCAACTCATTTTCAACTCACATCAAGTTCCGGTTTTCAGGCTCACCATCCACTTACCACTTATGCAATCAGTTTGACCTTCAGTCCCTTAAATAAGCACATCCATCCCACACTGGTTCCTGTTTTATGGGGAGGTCGGCCAAAAATACTTCTAGTTGAGGTAGAGGCTTGAAGTAAGATGATGTATACAAATAAGCCGGATCGGACCACCATTTCAAATAGCTGCCATAGGAACAATCCGTCTCAATCACCTCTTTTTTATCTTATACTAAGCAAAGCACACTGGTCCCCTGTTCCCTCCTCATAGGGATACATAGGGGTACTCGAAGAGTATATGTACATAGGGGTGGGTATATTAGATCTGTGCTAAAAGTGGATGAGTGTAACACCCACGAAAATCTTGACGGAATGGATGTCCTTTTTTTTGATGCCAATCGATTGACGGCCCAAAATGTAAGCCAAAATTTCTACGTAATTTTACTTTAAAAGAATCCCCAAAAATCCGGGATGGATTCCAAATTAAAATCCCAGCCCAAAAGTAAGCAACAAATATTGCACCCCACTTCCTGACCTCTTTCTGGATCAAAAAGTATGCAACGATTTTTAAAGATTTTGGGATTTTTTTATGTAAAATCATGTAGAAATACATATAAATATAAATACCATTTCGTCGATAACGGAGGTTTTTCACACTGCTGCTTACATGGGGCTCCTATGATGGCCCCATCGGAGTGTTCTATGGCAACCTGTGATCAGAAAATAATCCTTGATCCTTGGTCCTTGACGGCCAAACACATTTCCTCGTCAGGGGTCTCCGTTGCCAATTACATGCAGTATGTAGCTAATTTGTAGCAAATTGGTATTTAGCGTGTTGTTATCATGAAATTTGTGACAGTTTTCCCTCTTTGTATATATAGATACCTCGGTTATACAGCATCAGATCTGAGCTTGCCATAATTTTTTGTGATCAGGAGAGTCCTACCAACTGATTGGCATCAGACCATCAACCGCAGGTAAACCGAGGAACCCACAGATAGACCATAAATATTGCACCCAAATAGCAGCCCCAAAGTAGGAAATATTCCATGAAAGAATGAGTACGATTTTCTGGTACTTTTTTGCATTTATCGTTTCAAAATTTGTATCTAAACCTTTATTGTTTGTTCTTCTTCTGTTTTTGCAGTTTCTCACAAAAAAAATCGCCTGCTCCACTTGCTCTCGAATCATCCTTCTCTAATCATTTGTCTAAGAAATACATACATTTTTTTTGTTTGTTTCGAATCAAAGCCCAAAGAAAACGAAACGAAACATTTTCTTAACAAGAAACTTAGAAGGAACTTAACGGAATGATTCTTTTAGCTTGAACTTAAACTTAATTAATTAATTAAGTCGAGTGTAAAACAAATAACAATTGATTTGAGTTTACGAGTATTTCATAAATTAGAACTAATATCTGCAGCATCTCGAGCACTTGTTATTTGGAATTTCCTTTTTTTGGTAGTTTTCTTCCGTTTTTTCTTGAGTTTTTTTTTTTTAGTTTAAAGTTTGTTGTTGTTGTTGTATATATGTCTAGGTACATGTTAGTGTCCTTGCTTAGGCTTCGTCATTAGTTTTTTTTTGTTTAGTTTTTAGTTTTACTTTAGATTTGGTTTTCCCGTAATTTAGTTCTTAGTTTTTGGTTTTTGGTTTTTTTTTTGCATGCTGCCAACAACAATTAGGCATATTTTTTTCTTAATCTTGTGATTTTCTCTAGCACTTCTCTAATGCCTTAAGCTGATTTTTGTCACTAAGTTTTGTGTTTTTAGTACCAAATTGGGGTTTCTTCTTGCATTTAAGCCTCAACTTAGCTGTAACTTTATTATTTGTATTTTCGTATTTTTCCGTTTCTCCGTTTTTCCGCTTTTCCCTATCCATTTTCTATTTTTCTTTCACATATAAAATTACTTGCATTTCGTTTCGTTTTGCAAAATTCTCAAAATATACGTAAAGGCTCTAAAACGCTGTGTTCTCATTTAGTTTGGTTTTTAGTTTCTTTTCTTTTAATTTAATTTCATGTAGCTTGATTTTTATATTATTATAGTTTTTATGGTATTTTTTTTTCTTGCAACAACTAACAATTTTTTGGGTTTTTTTGCGGTTCATTTTTGGTTTTTACTACATTTATATGTATATGTATCTTTATTTTTGGGGCTTTTCCGGGGGCATTTTCTTTTATTGATTTTAAAATTCAACAACGTTTTTGTCTTTAATAATATGTAAGAATATATATGTATATATGTATAAGTTATGTATATGTATATAATATTATGTATATAATCATATATATATATATAATATAGCATATAATATGTTTCGCATTGCCGTCTGTTCGCTCCTGCACTTCCGCTCTAAAAACACATACTGCACCTGCCCCAGTCCCACCCCGCCCCGCCCCGCCCCTCCCCGCCCATGCCCACGCTTACGCCCTAAACTAACTGTAACTATATGTGTGACCAGCGTTAAGTTACATAATCCTTATACATAATCGCTTTGCTAATTTCGCTTTTTGTTTGTTTTCTTTGCTTTGCACTGCAACAATTTGTGTCTTTTGTTACTATTTTTAACCCTGCCTAACGATCGATTCCCCGTTGCATCCGTTGCATCCATTGCATCCGTGGCATCCGTCGCATCCTCTATGCCGCCCTTGCCTCTCTTTTCTATCCCTTCTATGACTTCTATGTAGTTGAGTGTACTATTTATATATATATTTATATGTATACGTATACATATACATATATATATATGTATATATATATTGTATGCTCGATATACAACTAGTATCTGTCTGTATCTGTATAAGGTATGTATATATATAAAAATCATCAACTACGAATTTATCTACAAAAGTTACTCATTTTGTTGCATGCGTACGGTACGATACGAGTATTTCTCATATTTAACTAATTTCCATTTGTATATAATAATAATAAATATATGTATGTATGTATATATTTAAATGTATATTGTATATTAAACATAATTTCGTTAGTTTTCTGCTTTTCTGCATTTCGGTTTTTTCTTTTCTTACTTTTCAGTTTTTATCGTCTTCTGTTGTTGCTACAAAGTCTACAATTTGTTACGGAACATTCTTATGCCAAAAAAACTAGGTTTTCCTTTGCTTGAAGGCTGCTGGAAACGATGCAAACTATAATGAATACAATTCTACAACAAACTAATGCTCGTTGCATAAAATATTTGCCTAAATTCTGTGGAATTTTCTTTCTTTTTTGTTTGCTACTCGTATTTGTTCTGCGAGCCTTTTGTTTTGCTTTCTTGGCCTGGGCAAAACGTCGGCGTCGGGATTTTAAACGTTCTACCTTTCGCTTTTCTCTAATCATTGGTGTGTTCTTCATGCGTGTGTGTGTGTGTTTATGCATATTTATATGTATATGGAAAATAATTAACAATCAACTAATTAATATCAATTTTTCTTGGTTTTTATTCAACAATTTTCTACATAAACAAAATTATTCGCTACAAAAGATCACACTACAAACTACGGGACATAAATTGTTAAAAATATACAAAAAAAACGTCGCTTAAACCAAAAGTGTAGGGGAGAGTGTATGTGTCTGTGTGGGGGGAGGGGGACAGGGACAGGGTGGGGGTGTACTACTGCCCAGGCCTCGAATATAAGCAAAATATCAAATCATTTCAACTTTTTTTCACCTCTACGCGCAATTATCATTAAATCTTCTTAGACATAAATATTTGTATGTAAATATAACATGATTTTTGTTGTTTTGTTTTGTTTTGTTGTACAAATATGTAGCAATTGCTTGAATCTGCTTAGTGGTATAGTTAATGGGGTCTCAAGTCCACTATTTTTATTTTCGAGCTATTAATCAATGAACGTTAATCGTTTATCAATCATCGTTTATCTTTTATCATTTACATATCATTATCGTATAGACTTGTGTCTGTGTTTGTGTATGTGTGTGTCAATTCTTTCAACAACCGAAGCTCAAAACATTGCAAAATGTCACCCATCTCGTTTTTGTATTTTTGTGGGATCTTTCTGTTTGATTATTAGTATTATTATATTATTCTTTGTGTGGTTTTTGTCTCTAGGTGGTCTCATAGCAGTGCAAAAGGCTTTTAGGTTTAAGGGGGTTTTCTTCCTTGGTTTTCTTCCTGGGGCTCTCTGTTGGAGGAATGAATGATGAGGGGGAGCGGAAGGTTTAGGGTTAGGGTTAGGGTTAGGTTTAGGGGGGGCGAACAACTCCTTTCTGGCTAAATCTCTATGTTCATATTTCTACATAATGCTATATAGATCATCTTTATAATCTGTGTAGTTCTTGCGTTCTATCGTTAGGGTTAGTTTCGGTTACGGCATGGGGTTTATTTCTCTAACTCTGTCTTGAGATCCTTGTATTCATTTAGATACACACTAACAATGAAGGGATGGCTGTGGATCTGTGTGTCTGAGTTATGATAGGTAGATAGATATTTAGCTAGATAGATGGGTAGAAAGATAGGATATTGGATAGTAGGATTGGTTGGGGATGGGGAAAAACCAAAAAATAAACAAATTTTCAATATTTAAAAGCAACGCTTAGATTTTTATTATTACTCAAATGTTGTTTGTTGTTGTTTTCTTTTTGCTTTTTGTTACGCTCAATCTTTGCTTTTGTTTGTTTTTGCACATTTCTCCGTAGAATAAATAAAACTTATTGAAATTTGTTAAGAAGAAGTGCTTAATGGATCTTAATTAGATTTCTGTTTCTCTGTTTTACCATTTTAGCTTCCGATTCTCTTTACTGATAATAAAACTTAAATTTCGTTTCGTTTCGTTTGCTCTTTGTAATTTTAATTGCAATTATTGTTGTGGTTGTTGTTGTTTTTGTTTTGGTTATTTTTTCTAGATTTTTCATAAATTTGCTTAAGTGTCTAGATATTTTGTATGCAGGTAAATGTAACTCAAAGGTATAACAAACAATAATCATAATAATAATAATAATAATTATAATAATATTTAATAAGCTTAACTACGTAATTGTTTTGTTTTTGCTTTTTTATCGTAACATAATTAATTAGTTTAAAAAAAATGTTTTGTTTTATATTTTATTTTTTTGTTTGTTTAAGATCTTGCAAATCACACCAAAAGAAATAGCATTTATTTTTCTTGTATATTAGAAATGAATAAAATTGTTTACAAACTAAAAGTAGGAAAAGTAGTGAACAAAAATTAAGTGAAGTTTGGGGATGGATCTAGGGTCTCGTAGGTGTAGGGGGATGAATGTGTGTGTGTGTGTCTATGTGTGTGTTTGTGTTAGTAAGTAGTACAAGAGTACAGTACAGTACAGTACAGTACAGTACAGTACAGTACAGTACAGTACTCTCTCTCTCTCTCTCTCTCTCTCGCTCTCTCTATGTATAACCAGCTGACTATGTCTGGGTTAGTTCTTAGGGGGAGGGGGTAGAGGTTACTGTATTATCAACAAATTAACAACGAAAACTATTTCCATTTTCATTTAGAGTTTTTTTTTCTTTTTTCCTTTTTGCACTTGTTCTGCACTGTCCGTCCCTGTCGTCTGTCTGTCTATGTGTCTCTCTCTCTCTCTGTGTTGCATGTTCTTCCTTTTTTTTTTGTCCATTTTTTAGATTGGTTTTTTAATGTTTTTTCTTTGTTTAGGTTTATATAAAAAAAAATCATAGCTCACTTAACAACTAAACAGCTGCCAAGTGCCCGGCAACTGAGGAGGGAAGTTCTTTGCTCGTTTCTAAATGGTTTTTCTCTTAGATTTTCTTTTTTGTGTTCATTTTCGTTTTTTTTTTTTGGGTTTTTCATTTTGCAATTCTTTATACAAGTTTTTCTTAGGCTTTTTATGGTTCTTGCTTTTGCTTTTGCTGTTGCATTTGTTTTCGTTTTGGGTTTGAATTAAAAAAAAACGCCAACGAAATTATTTACAATATGATTTTTGTTGGTGCGTGTCGTGTCTGTGAGGGTTCTGGTCTCCTTTTCTTCTCCTTTTTTCTGTCAAAGCAGGACTTAACCGAAAAACTAATTACAAAAACATATGAATAGTAAGAAAGTAGAAGGGGTGGAGAAAGTAGAAGACGAAAGCAGAAGAAAATGTATGTAAATGTAAAACTAGGTTACAAAACTATTAAACAATTTAAAATGTAACAATTTTAGGGTCGGGTTCTATGTGTTCTGTGTGTATCTGTATCTGCATCTGTATCTGTGTTTGTGTTGGTAGGTGTGGTGTGGTGCGGTGTAAGATGCTTGGAAGTAGGCTACGGTAAAGGCTTTTGCGCTCTGCTTGAGAGCCGACTAACTTTCTTCTGGCTACTCTAAAAAATGTTTAGGTTTTCCTTTGTTTTAAGTGTTAGTTTTTGCTCGTCTCTGTGTAACACAAAAAAAAATTATTTTTAAGCGGAGCTTTCGGCTACTCTTTGTAGGTATTTGTTTGTATGTCTGTATGTCTGTGTGTGTGTGTGTGTGAGGGGTGTGTGTGTGTGTTTGCTTACTAATATATATTTCTGTATAGTATATATTTAGCGTAGGTTTCATGTCTGCTTTTACTAAACATTATTAGTAGTGGTTTTATCATAATTACTCGTATGATTATTGTTATTTTATCAATTATCATATATCATTATTTAATTGTTGTGGTGTCCTCAGGCCAAGTCACAAAATTGTATTTATCATTACACATCTTGGAATTTCGATAGACGTGCACGCAAGTCCATGTTCTCCTGTTTCAACTGTTCCACCTCCTGATGTAATGTTGCATTCTATCGAGAGAGCGAGGGAAGCGACATATTTAGATGATACTGAGAGGTCAGTGGTGAGGCGGGGAATACTCACTTCCTTCTCCAAATAGCGTGCTCGCATCGCGATTTGATTCTCCTTCTGGCGCCGGGCATCGCGGGATCGCTTGGCCGCAATGTTGTTCTTTCGCCGACGGGCCCAGTACTTGTCGTCCTTGAGCTCATCTGGAACGAATTGTTTGCGTGACTTTTTGATCATCGGCTGGGGCTTGAGCTCCTCGTCGGAGAATGCTCGAGTGCGCGGATCGAAGTCACGGCCCGATGATGCAAACGAAAATGCTGGAATATCAAATACTAAATGTTAACAATGTTTCACAGACTGTTCGTGCTAAATGAAAATCATAAAAATCAACCTCAAAATGAACCAACGGAAAAGTTTAATCGAAAAAATTGACTTCTTTTTTTGAACATTTTTGCACAAATTGGAATGGGAATCATTGAGTGAATCATTGAGAGACGACAGATCGATCTCTCTCGGTTTCTGTATCTGTATCTCTATCTTTAACATTTAGCATTTGATAAGACATTTTTTGGGTAACTTAAATTAAAATTTACTTATACGGGTCTCAATTATAATTTAAGTTAAGAGCAATGTCCATTCCATTTGTGTTTAAACATGTTTTAAATTAACAACAACAATATCAAGCAGATTTACAAATAACGAAAGCGATTCTTGATTCTCGTTTTTCGATTCCCGATAACAGTCCCAAAATTCAATCACATTAATGATGGAGGTTTTGATAACATTTGATTTGGATATCCAGAAGTTTGTTTTATTGCGATTTAAATACCGATATTGTACGATTTCGGGTACAGTTCCGATTGCCAAATCGATTCCGTAAACCGCAGTATTTTTCTTGATTATTTTGTCGATTTTGATTATGATTTCTATTGCGATCTCAATTAACATATCGGATAGCTCGATAAGTCTCGAAAGCTCGATAACTGTATAGCTCGATACCTCGATGGGTTCCATTAGCTGTATATTTACTTACTTGACTCGGCCGGCGATGGCGGATTAAGCGTATCGGGACTAATGCAATCGGATGGCGATGGCGACCGTTCCCGTTTTGTGGTTATGTGGCCCAGGCCAAGTGACAGGCCCGCTGCGTGCCCCAACGAATCGGAACGGTGGCCCAGACCACTTGAGTGTCCCAAATGGGTGCCGGGCAGGCCATCAGGTATGTTGTTCTCCGACAGGAATTCATCTAAGTCGGCGTACTGCAAATCGCCAAAACGGGAGGGATAGAAAGAGGGTAAAGCAATGAAAAACCACTTATAAACGAGGATCGGGACGATCGGTGGGATCAGATAGATTAGTCACACAATCACTGAGCTCTGATGATGAGAACAAAATTCTCGCACTAAGTAAGCAATCGATAACATTCCAGTTAACTTTTTCTCTGTGTTTTGTCATGACTGTACTTGTGAGTAGAGTGGAGAAGAGTGTGTGTGTGTGTGTGTGTGTGTGTGTATATACATATGTATTGATTGGTTGATTGTCGAGATTGTTGATTGTACGAAAGAGTATTGAAAGAGAGACGCAGCCACTACGCAGCGATGAAGAATGATACTAACTTGTGTTACCTTGAGGTCGGCATCGTAGGGCAGTGTCTTGTCCCAAAGGTTCGGGCCAAGAAACGCCGTCTGTGCCTCGACATTCCAGATGTCGCCCTCCTCCTTGTACTTGTCATCTGGGCAGATGATTTCTTTGCTGTTCGATGTGGATTTGCCTGCAAATTAAAACAGAATACCTTGATTAGTCGGCCATGACTATGGTACTATGGTGCGAGTGATAAGATTTCGATTGGATGGCACTCTTATGAGTGTCCCCCGATAAGTGTTTGACTTATAAAGTGGGTCAAGCTGTCGCCATCTCTCCATTATATAAACCATCTACGTTCTTTTGGACACATTTTCATCAGCTTTTCAACAGAAAAGCCTGGGAACAACATTTTCCTAACATTATTTCCGCAAATTTCCGCATGCAGCGTCCATAAAAACGGGTTACTGGCAAACAAACACAAGCACACAAAAAAAAAGCACTGTAAAACCAACAACAAGCACACAAATTAAACAAACAACACACACACATATATAAACGAAACAAAGAGACAGAGAGACAAACAGCCGCTGAAGAGGAAGCAGCAGAGACAATATATGTATGTATGTACAACAAAAAGCGAAAGTGAAACTTTTTCAGCTGTTTTCAAACTGATTTGTATCACCAGCCACAAACAAAAAACTCACTCAACAGAAAGAAAAGAAAGAGCCACAAAAATGCAAAAGCTCTCAACGCTGCGCAGACGCGGGCGCAGACGCAGACGTAGACGCAGACGCAGACGCGAGCATAGGCAGGCCTTCAATGTTGTAAGCGCTGCGCAGAAGCAGATAAGACTTCTGCTTAAGCACTGCTCCTCTGTCTTCTGCTCTCTGCTCTCTGCTCGATGTCACGTCAATCACTCACTTCCCCTCTCATAGAAAGCACTCTCTCAACGCGCTGCTGCTGCTGCCTGAAGCTCTAACGTCTGCCTAGACGCTGCGCATGCGCAGCAGAGCATGATCTTTCTCTCCCTCACCCCCTTTCTTTGATTTCTTTCATTTCTTGCACGAGAGAGTGGGGGGAGGGGGGGCAGAGCAGCCAGGAACGAGTTTTCTGGCCACAGACAGTAACAGAAACCAGTTGCCGTCTTTGGTTTCGGCTCGCAATAGTTTCCGCTTTCTTATTCACTCTCACTTTCATTTGCGAATGCTTTTTTTACAGTTGTTGCTCGTGCTTTTTCTTTTGCCGCTTTTTACATTACCGACTATTGCGAAATTTTATGCCATTTTGTGGCTAGCTCACCCGCCCCCCTCCCCCTTCCTCCTGCTTCCCGCCTTCTTCTTTCTGCGGCTGATGCCGCTGCCATCCAGCCATTGCTTCTCCAAACACATTTCTGGTCTGTGCAATGAAGTAATATCTTTTCTTTTTCTGTTCGATGTGCTCACCAAAGCGTAAGTGAAAATCCCCAAATGTGTCTGTGTGTACGTGTATGTGTACTCGTATCTGTGGGTGCTTGAGGTTGTCTGAGTGTGAAGTAATATTTGCAGCTTGGAGGACTTGAAATTTGCAAATGCAATGGCCAGGCAGGCAGGCAGGCAGCCTACGAGGTGTATACGAGGTACTATAACTTTTTTGCTGGCCTTTTAATTAGACACTTGTGTTGTTTCCCCGAGTTTTAGATGATTTTCGATGGGGGGATTTGAGGGTGATAAACGATTTAAAGGTTGGGAAGGAGTTCAAGAAGTGGAATTGGACATATAAGCTGAATAAGTGGCTTGTAGAAAGACTCATATTGTTTAACTACAAAATATTCAACAACTATGACAACATTTCATTCAATAATTTTGCAAAAGAAATTTCTGTCTAAAAACGTCGATGATCAAAGACAGTAAATAATAAAAAAACAACCAACAACTTAGCCTCTAATCATGCGGAACAAAGCAAATACAAATTTTTTAAATATATGCAAAACAAAAGCACATAAAAGTTTATCAAAATACTAAAGAGAGGAGAAAAACTTTCAATGAAACAAAAAGAAAAACAAAAAATTAAAATCGAAGACAACGAAACAAAAAATTGCATTATTTGTGATGAAATATAATGGAAAAAAAAACAAGAACACGAAAAACAAAACCAAATTACCGTTTGCTTTGCAAATAAAACCCAAAAATGGTGATTTCCTGCCTGTAAAACAGAAGAAAGGGATAAAGAAAAGATAGATAGTAGAAAAGAAGTACAATATTGATTCTTTCAAGATACACAAAACAGAAAACAAAGACAAACATACATACATATGTATACTACAGCAGAAAATAGTGGATGACAGAGACAGAGATAAAAAGATACACATGCAAGCCAAAATTTCAGATAAGGACACAAAGCAGCAAATGAAATTAAGAAAGAAAGATCCTCATATTGGAGCACCCTCCCATCAATCCAAAATTATGCCTCCCCTCTTCACAAATGAATCCCATCAGAGATACATTTTGAGGAACCCTGCAAATGAGACACTTCTTCAGATCCTCTCGCCCCCAATTCTTTTGTGAGCACACCACAGATGATTTAGACTTTTATGTTATTGTATTTCATCTTAAAATAAAGCTACGATCCGATCTGATCGCAAAAACACATTCAAGAAGGATGCAAACGAGTTTCTCCCCATCCAATCAAATCCCATTCCATCCCTTTCCGCGTGCGCGTATCCCACAGATACTTTTACTTTTATTTCATCTTATTCCATCTCAATTTATGTCTTTTTTCTCGGTTCACTTTCACTGTCATCAACATTCACTCGTTGATTTGTGTCTCGAGCAGGAATCCCATACCATACCCCATCGATGGGGTTTATTTATAGAAGCAAAACCCCAAACAGGAATCCTCTTCTTGTTTCGACATTTCTGTTTCAGAGTCAGTTTCAGATTGGGTTTCTCTTGCCATTTTAAGTGGGTCAAGCGATTTTTTGTTTCTGTGTCATCTCTGCTCTCGGAGCCCTCGCACCTTCTTTTTTACCAGTTTTAGTTTTAATTTTATTTTACCTTTTCTGGTTGTTGGCTGGGTTTTTTTTTTTTTTCTCCTTTGTTTGACCCAACGAAATTTCTCATTTTTGGTAATTAAGATTATTTGCATAATTTTCGTGACTATTTCACTTTCATTAGAAAGGGAGAGGAACACCTATCGGAGATGGAGAGGGAGAGGGAGAGAGACAGAGACAAAGACAAAGAGGGCTATGGGCCTACGACAACATATTTATTGTTTCTCTGGTGAAACGCTCGCACGCACAAGCAAGCACACACACACACACACACACACACGATAATCGCTATCCCACTCACTCGCTCTCCATCGCTGTGTGAAGTTCTCTTTTTGGTCATAATAATAATCATAATACTATAATTATTATAGTGGCATTATTATTTTTCTGTAAATTGTTGGTTTTTTTGGCCTTTGTTGTGTTAATGGCTGGCCACAGTTTTTAGTGGACCATGATGGTCCGTGGGTTGTCTTTCTGCCGGAATTTAACTTTCACTTTTTTTTTGTTTCGGTAGTTTTTGGGTTTTACTTAGTATAAAGCTGCGTAAATTTGGTTCGAATTTTGGTTTTAGTGACTCTGATTTAGATGGAATTACGGCTGCTTTGCTATGCGATTCATATTTGGAATATTTTGGATAATGTGTACAAATGTTTCTCCTTGAGCGTTTCCTTACTTTACTCCATTTCTCTTATCTCGAGTGTTCAATAAACCAATTAAATTTTGGATGCAATATCACATCCGTCTCTGCCTGCCTGACATACACCTGCCCCTCCGACTCTAACTCTGACTCCGACTTTTACTCTCCTCCCCTGCCCGCCCCAAAAGCGAAATGAAAGTGAGAGTGCTCTCAGCGAAAAACCCAACAAAAACGAGTCTTAAATCTTGAGCCCCCCAAAAAATGTACCCCAAAAGCGCATTTATTCAAAAACCAGTTTGAAATACGCAAACCCCACGATAATCAAAACCGAATCGAATCGTATCGGGTTCTCTGATTAAGAAATGTAGAACAAAGCAAGAGAGAAGAGAAGCCAAGAGAGCCGAAGCGACATTGAACTAAATATAAAACTCAATTTATGACAATTTATTCTATAATATTATAGAAAAACCACTTCCAGAAGAAGAGTACTTTGTACTCTGCCATAAAGTGGCAGAGGGGGAATAAGAAATTATGCAACTCGCTTTTTGCACGTACAACAACAGAAAAAATTAAGAAAATGTAAAGAAAGTCTAGCGGAGATTTTAAAGATCGAAGCCTGAGATACCCTTACAGACCAATCGATCTTTATATGGGAGCTGTATTCGATAGATCTTTGTCGAAAGCATACTTGGGCATACACTCTAAAGTGGGTACATGCAGATCAGGAATATCTGTAATCTATTGGGCTTATGCTCGTCTTGGTAAACCCTTCCGTAAATTCGATAGACCCACTGCAAGGGGGAAGAGTAAAACAAACCCATGCGGTCGAACCGCTTCCGAACCGAGCTGCTCGCGCTGTCTCGCGCTGTCCACCCCTTTCACCTGTCTGTCGTGCGCACACTCTCTCTCTCCCTCTCTCTATCTCTCTCGCTCTGAATATCTCTTTGCTGCTCTGCTTTGACTTTGAATCTCTGCGCATGCGTCGCTGTCGCTGCCAGCGGCGCTGTCGATGGCGCAACTGTAACGAGAGTTTTTGTTGTTGCTTTTGCTTTTGGTTTTGCTTTTGTCGCTTCAGTGCTTCGTTGTATTACATCGTTGTTGTGTGTGCTCGATTGTACATCGCACATCGCACTCTTTTTTTATGGTTTGTTGTTGTTGCGATTTTTGTAGTGATTGCTGTTGGTGTTATTTCGTTTTTGTTTTTGTTGTTGTTGTTGTTGTTGCTGTTGCTGTTATTGTTGTTGGCGAAGTGCAGAAAGTGTAACACTTTCGATTGTTGCGCTGTCTCTTGTGTTTGCATTGCATTCTTTCCGCATTTGCGCTTATTTGCATTGCGATTTTTTTCTTTTAGTTTCTTCTGCTGTATTTTTGTTGTTGTTGGTCTTGTTGTTGGCGTTTGCTGCTCGTTGTCTATTTGTTTTATGCCTTCTACCGCTCTTTTATTTTACGTGAAAATTCATTATGTGTGGGAAAATGTGCGGGGCATTTGGATTTCCGGGTTGTTTGCATGGAAACATTTGCGGCTTTAAGAGGCATCTGCGCTTTGAGTGCTCTGTGATCTGTGGGGGGCGGATTTTCAGAGCAAAGAGCTTACATTCGAGATTCAAAAGAGAAAGGTTAAGGCTAAAATAATTCATACAGTGAAATAAATTAAGAATAAACCCTCGTTAGAAACCTCGTTTTAATCTTCCTACATAAATGGATCTTTGTAGCTAGCGAAATCCAATATTCCAATATTTTCCACAGCTGTTGAAACCCGTTCCTCAGGGATCGGTTCTGGCTATCATTCTTCAAAAGGACTTTCCATTGGGAAAGTCAGGATATTCCGTCTTAAATTTAACTATCATATTTTACTACCCGCCACTTATCCTGAAATTATGAAAGCTTTGCTGTTTCCTCAATTTTGTGTTAGCAATCTATAGTATTCGGCTCTGTAATTTCATACCCTCCGCACTAACTGTCTCTCTTCTCCATCTCCATCTCCATCTGGCTATAAAAGCAATTTCCCTAACGGCAAGCAGGCAGACCGCTTTCTTTGCAATTACGAAATGAATAGAAAATTATGCCAAAGCAGCGAAATATTTTGCAATAGTTTAATTGGCCAACACACTCACTCTCGAGCGATGGAAAAACTGTCCGCAGCGAAAGTGAAAATGAACAGACAGCCAAGCCAGTGCCAAGCCAGTGCTCTGCTATGCTGCGACACACATAGTGGCTTTTCCATTCAACCCATTAGCCCAATTTCTGTGGCTATCTGAAAGAAAGCCAGGCGCTGGTGGAGCAGAGCGGAGCAGATCAGTTAATTAGCAGAAAAATAAGGAAGCAAAACCGATAATAATACGGTATCGTGTGTTGGCTCTATGAAATTATAGACCCGGGCCAAAAAGTTGCAACACGAACGAACAAACGAACAACAAGCCAGGGACCAGAGACCAGAGACATCGAAACCTAAATAAAAAGCGATTGAAATATGCAGAGCACGCTGGAGCTGGAGCTGGAGCGGGAGCGAGAGTAGCCGCTGCTCCAGGAGAGAGGCGTAGAGCAGGGGTGTGGTTCGCCGTAAAAGCGTAATCAAAACACGGTTTATTCAATCAAAGTGCTTCTGGTCTTTTTGCCTCTTGCGACGACGTGTGAAACAGATCTCTTCCACAAGCCACACTTTCACTGATTCAAGTTTCTCACTTCGGGCGGGCAGGCAGGCCGCACAGCAATTCGCACGTTTTACCGTTGCCCCGTTGCCCCGTTGCCTGCCTGCTTCTTCCCGCGATTGCGCAACCCGCAACGCGACCAGCGACTCGCCTTCGTGTGCATGTGAGTACTGTCATAGCCACGAAAATTGGCAGTAGCGCAGCAGCAGCAGCAGCAATCTTGTGTGCTCGTATGCTCGTGTGCTGGAGCGCCGTGCCCGTTTGGCCAAGACGAGTAGCCCACCGCAAAAGCGAGTGCTCGGCTTTGATTGAAATAACTGTAATACGTTGCATTTTGGCAGACCCCCTATCTGGGTGAGTGTGTGACGGTGACGCCTCTTGCCCCATCCGCCTTTTGACATGTCTCCGCGCTGTGCCTGCAATGCGACTCGGAGGCCTCTTCTTTCCGGGCGATAGTTTAAACAAAAGGAAGTCATGAATGGAAAGATTATGATGGCAGTAACCCGAGCATCGAACACTTTAATGTCAGAATGTCAGAGTGGCAGAATGGCAGAATGACAGAATGACAGAATGGGGGAATACTCTTCTGATTGATAGGAATGAAGACACTACTCTGGTGGGTCAGGGAAGTGGAAATGGATTTTGGGGGAGAAAGAGATACCATTCCTAATAACTTTGGTAACTCCTTCTATCTGCACATTTACGAGTATACATGCATACATATGTGCATATACGTATGTACATATGTGCACATGTACATACATATATGTGTGTATTTTTCTTATTCGGATTTTTGGCAACTTTCCAAATTGTACATTTTTGATTAAGATAAAATTATATTTATTTCCCACTCTTTTGGAACCCTTCAGCATTTCTTCTCTCTGTTTCTCTCTCTCTCTCTCTTCGTGTTTTTGTCTCTGTTTTATTAAAAAAAAAAAGAAGAGCCAACAAAGTCAACAAAAAACTACCAAAAATAAAAGCGAAAGAAAGACAGAAATGAATTTAAAAACTGCCGAAAAAGTGAAAGTTAATTTTTTTTCGGTGATGTTGGTAAGCCGGCAGAGCGGCAGCAGAGCAGCATAGCAGCATGGCAGCAGTGGTTGCTGGCGTCAGGCATCGGCTGTGCTGTACTGTGCCTCCAATGAAAGTAAAAACTTTACGCGTTTTTCGGCAGCTAAAGAGGCAGCAGCTCTTTATCAGTTTTGATATTGCCCGCCTGGACACATATAAATTATGCCGCTGTAGTGTCACACAAAACCAGAAACAGAAACCGAAACATCAGCAGCCGCAGCAGCAGCAGAAGAGACTCTAAAAATTGCCCTTTTGTTGCGAGTGGCTTTTTTTTTGTTTTGCAGATCAACTTTGGCTGATGCCAACAACAACAGGCCGCAGCAGCAACAGCAACAGCAACAAAAGGCCAAATTCAGAAAGGCCGGCGGGAGGCTCTTAAATACATTATAATAAAAACAAAAGTCGCTTGGAATATTTATACATGGGCAGTATCTATATGGAAAGCACCCGAAAAGTCAGAAACGAAAGTTGTCTGGAAATGTCGCGCTCTGAACAACTTGTTGCCGGAGGTGGCCGCCTGCCCAGGCCGCTTGGCCCTTGCTTCGAGTTGGGAGTTGAAGTTGAAAGCAAAAGTGATTGTGAAATGCCAGAGTCAGACACAGACACAGAGTCCGAAAGGTTTGAAAGTTTAGACACTGCTCGTGTGGTGGTGGGGGGACGGAAACGGACACGGACCTACCCCACGCGGAAATGTCAGAGCACACTCGACACTGAACCCATAGAGCAGCAACCATCGCCACCGCCACCGCTGGTACCACCTCCTGCCTGTCATAAGCTTCCTGTCTCCTCAATTAGTCAGAGCCCCAAATATAAAGAAGGGGTTGTGTTGCGGTGTTGCAGCTGCAGCTGCAACATGTGCCCCCTTGTGGCGCTGGCGCGAATCGATGTAAGCCGACTCGCACACTACATCAGGGTCGTTAGATCGTTGGGGGCTAGGGGTGCTGCTGCTGCTGCTTGGGAGCTGCCTTGGGAGGGGGTGAAAATAATTAGTCGAGCATACACAATCAATTTGTGGAGGAGTGAGAGACAAGGAAATGAACCTAAGGTCAAAACCTGCCACTGTCAGCAACATGTTGTTGCAGCACAGGGTGACGGGTGGCGGGTGGCGGGTGGCGGGTGGCGGGCCTGTAATTATCCAAGTTTTGTCTTCTTAATGGAAAGATTATTGTCCTATTAGAAGATGATGCATTGCAAAAGAAGATCCCAAGGATTTTCCTTGTTAAGTGAACAATTCTTCATTATTTGGAATCTTCATAGGTTACACAATTAAATGTTGTCCATACCATTTAAATAGTTAGCGTGTTGCTTCCACAATTGTTGCACCTGGAATTGTGTCCAGCGATTGTTGTCGTCGCTGGTGGCACCACCTCCTCCTCCACCATTATTGCTGTTGCTGTTGGTGTTGCTGTTGGTGTTGTTATTGTTGTTGGTGGTGTTACTACTGCTGCTGCTGTTGTTGTTGTTGTTGTTATTGTTAATCACACCCACTAAACTGTTGACCAAACTATTCTCATGCGCCTGCTGTTGCTGTGCCACCGTTGAGGCGGTGTTCACAGTGGGTGTGGCTGTGGTGAGATTTGCATTTGGTGTTGCTGGATTGTTGTTGTTGTTGCTATTATTATTGTTGTTGTTGTTGAGGGAGGCATGATTGTTGATTATAATATTGAGATTGTTATGGTTTAGAATGGTGTTGGTGTTCGCACTACTGTTGATATTGTTGTTGTTTGTGGCATGTTGCAGATTGTTGGCTGCCACTGCCACAACAGCCGCCGCTGCATTCACATTCACATGCGCCAAATGCTGCAGATGATGCTGCAACAATTGCGTGGGCGGCGGCAGTGTTCCGCCATTGGCAACATTGTTTCCGTTGGTGAGATTGTTGGTGAGATTGTTGAGCAGTTGCTGCTGCTGTTGTTGCTGTTGGTGTTGCATGCTGCTGCGTAGCAGATTGTTGTTGCATCCATTGTTGAGATTCTGATTGTTGTTTGAGTTATTGTTGCTCCCATTACTGTTGTTGGAATTATTGCTTGTGCTGCCAGCCAGCAAATGCGGCAGATTGTGCACCACTTGCAGGGGCAGGCTACTCAGCGGTGGCAAGGCCGCCGTCTGCGACATGTTGCCCAGCAATTGTTGTTGCTGGTGTTGCTGCTGCTGCTGTTGTTGCTGCTGCTGCTGTTGCTGTTGTTGCAACAACTGCAGCTGATTTTGTTGGTGTTGCAAGCCATGCTGCTGCTGCTGTTGTTGCTGTTGCAGTGCCAATGCTGGCGGGGGCATTTGATAGTCCATTCTCATTGCTGAGATCACGATTTGCTTGATTTTTTTTTAAATTTAGTTTATACGATGTACACTATATTTTATTTTAATTTCTCAGAGGCATAAGCATTGCTGCTGCTTCTGCTGCGCCTGCTGTTAATTTAATTAATTTATAATTTTAGAGAGTGCCAATAAACTCTTGAAAAACGTATTAAGCCTTTGTAAATATCGATAACATTAGATCATATTTGAGGTTCAACTGATTTCACACTTAAAAAAAAAACAAAAGAATTCTAGAACAGCTTTTTATCGCACGCGCTGTGTGTCTTCTTTCTCGCCCCCGCTTCCAAATGTTCTGCGACAACCACCGCACTTTAACCGCAGCTACAACAACACAACCCAAGCAAAGCCGAGCAGCTTTTGAGCGCCTTCAAAGCTCTCTCTCTCTTTCTCACAAGTACACAGTCAAACCCAAACGCAAAGTTCTGAGCACTCTTTGAATTAGTTGTTGTTGTTTTTGCAAACAAAATGTTTTTCCTCGCTCTCGCTCTCTGTTTTTTTTCGCATTCGCAATTCTTCTATTGTTTGTTTTGTTTGCTTTTTCTATTATTACTACTCCTCCTTCCCTCCTCTTCTGCTGTATTTCGTTGTCAACTATTCCGCGTACTTATAGTTATCGTTGCTTTTGTTGTTGCTTCTGTCTGGGGTTTGGGCACTGGGCACTGGGGTTCGGCTAGGTTCGGTTCGGATCGGATCAGTTCTCGCTGCCGATGAGAAAAGTTTGACCTTGAATTTGCAGCAACAACAGCAATAGTAATAGAAAAAACCTAAGCAATACTATATACTGTTTCTGTGCTATGCGTTTTTTTTTGTGTTTTCTCTTTTTGTTTTTTTTTTGCCAGTTGTTGTCGCTTGTGCTGGGTGTTGTAGTTGTTGTAGCTTTGGTTTTTGTTGGGGATAGTAGCTCGCCTTTTTTATGAATTCCCTCTGCTTGTTTATGAGTCAATAAATATAGATATATTTCTTCTTTTTTTTATGAATATTTGGTATTTATTTTATGATAGTACATATATATGTACATATGTATATCGCATCTCAAAGTGTCTTTGATATTTGCTCGCTCTCTCACTTTTTATTAAAGATACAAATTCGATCTTTTACACTGCACTACAAATAAAGTGTAATCCAAGCGGGAGGATCGGATCTCCTTTGGGTTGAGTAGCTTTGGGGAGCGGGGCAAACGAAAGTTCACAAGTTCGCACGATTTCGAGTTCGAATTCGAAAGCTAAGGCCGTGCTAAAGACGAAGACACGCGTCGTATATTTTGTTATATTTTATGGGTTTTTCAGTTCGTTTGCATCTTTGTGCAAAGAGTGAGTGTTCGGTGCGGAGCGGAGGGGGTACGGTACTGTTGCGGGTTGGTGGTCTTCCGTTTTTGGGTTTTCAGTTTTCGGTTTTAGGTTTTGGGTAGTGCCGTAAAGACCGAGAAACGAACCGGTGCCGCCGGACTGCGAACGCTGAGTGAACGCGCGCGGCGTCGCCAGGCCAGCCTCATGCAACGCAGCTTCGATGGTGGGGATGGGGACCCCCGACGCCCTCCCTCTGCGACACCCGCTTCCCCGCTTACTGAGGAGAAGCAGCAGCAGCAGAAGCCGAAATGTTGCGACTGCGCAGCCAGCGTCAAAGCCAAACTTGAAACCGAAAGCATGAAAGCCTTAGTCGCCGTGGCAGCTCTGCTCCCGCTTTCTCACTCTCTCTCCCTCTGTCGCTTTTTTGCGCATTCTCCGCCTGTTTACTTTCTTTCGTGCAGCGCAGCCTGCCAAAGTTCGGGTCTGCATTCCATCTCTTTCTTTCTGCCTTCGCCACGCTTCGTGTGAGCTGCTCTGCCGCTGCACTAGATGCGGAAGCGTAGATTTTCCACACGCGCATGCCAGGCAGCAGCAGCAGCAGGGCCTGTGGCAGCGACGTCAGCGCCAGTGCCAGTGCCAGTGGCAGCGTCGAAGCTAGCGTAAGCGAAAGCGTCAGCGCCAGCAGCAGCTTTGTTTTGAGTGAGATGAGCCGCCGAAAGCTTTCGCTGCTTTCGAGTGAATGTGAGTGCTTTTTCCAAGCTTGAGAGCCCACCCTCCCACATTTCCTCCCCTCGATAGATGATACGAATACAAATGAAAAGCTTACCAGCCAAAATAAAACATAAACGTTTTAAAATTCACAAAAAACAAGAGCCGTTCCAGAATTTGTAGAGTCGATTGAAGCTTACCTGCGAATGAAATAAAATAGGAAAATTGTTAGAAATTTGCTTGGAGAAAATTAATAGAATAATGATTGTTTCACTCAAGGCTGGCAGATGGTAGATGTACATGCATATATGTACATATGTATACTATTTTCCCATGCATGGGGGGCCCACCCACAGGCCGCAAAAACTGTCATTTATCCATTTTACTCGCTGCTTTCCCTACTCTCGTAGCCCACACGAACTGTTTAGCCGTATAGCCGTACAAATTATTATTCATTCTGCCTTTAAAAGGTCATTTCCAGTGGATTCAATACAGCGAAATTTTACCGCTCAAATGATGAATAGAATAGGAGAATAGGAGAAGGGGTAGTGGTAGGGGTAGGGGTGCACAGTAGGTGCAGTCCACCCACATTTGCCAGCTTTCGCCATTCATTTGCCATATGCATATTTCCATCACTTGCCATCAAAAATCTCATCAGCCTAATTCCGAAATCTAATCAAACCGAATGCATCCTCCAACAGACCTCAGCGTGAAAGGATAAAATGGAATGGAAATGGAAAATGGTGGTGGCCCCCAGTCGCGCATTTCAAAAGGAAACCAAAGAAAAAAAAAACACCAACATTTGTGCCAAATGCATTGACAAAGTAGATCAAAAAGTGCTGAAAGGGCCAGAAAAAGGATAAAACACAAAAAAAAGCAAAAAAAGAAAGGCTCAGCGTGGTTTTTTATGGCACAGACCGTTTCAAATTTCAGGTGTGCATTCCATATAATTCTCATGAAATGGCAATTTTAATGGAATATCAAATAATTTTTCAGCACTAATTACTAGCCATAAAATACATTGATTGACGAGTAGAAAAAACACACGCGCGAGAGAAAGATAGATAGAGACAGAAAGAGACAGACAGAATAGCGAGAGAGACTGATAACAAATTGATTTGCAACGCAGTTTGGCATAGGTCGCTTAGACCTGGTCTTATCACACCAAAAATGGAAGATTCTCTGCATTGCAAATAATGAAAATTTCATTGCGGTAGGGCAAAAAGGCATAAGATATTAGACCTGTCAAGAGCATTACAAAAATTCCAAAAATAAAGATATTTATCTGTAGTGACAGTCGCAGATACATCATGTACATGTATCTGTGTCTATATCTATATTTGTATTCCGTTTCGCATTCGAAGTAGACGACGGACGCCGCGACGTCAGTCCACTCACGTGTGCGCCACAAGCTTTCTTGACTTTGAGCTGGAAATGCGCAAAGTTGTACGTCGCTGACGTCCGATGATATCAGCTATTGGAATGAAAGGGATGGATGGATGGATGGATGGAAAGGGGGATGCAGATAGAGACAGACATAGACATAGAGGGCGAGGGTGGTGGTGGGGGAGCATTAGAACCTCATCTACATTGTAGAGCGAGTAGAATTGGATGGGATCTCCCCAATGGAAAGTTTTGCAAAAGAAAATGAAACATTCAGTATATTTTGAGCACTTGGAAACTTGAATATGTATATATATTCCAATTATATCTATATAACTTAAGTATTTCTCCCCCCTCTTCGCCCCCATACGGGATATATACTTAGTATGTTACGAGATGTTCCCAATCAATCCCAATCCTATTTAACCGCCCTCAATCACCTCTCACCTGAACTAGATGGCTGAAATCTCGCCTTGATGCTGTTCAAATGGTTCTGATGCTCGTTGGCAATCACTGCCGCTGCTACAGCACTTGCCACATGATCCACAGAGGACACGGTATTATTATTGTTGTTATTGGTGCTGTTGTTGTTGCTGTTGCTACTATTTTGGCTGGGATTCCCCCCCACACTGCTGTTGGGGCTGGCTAACGCTGCTGGATTGTTGCTGCTGGAGCTGGAGCTCGCATTGACGCCGGCGGACAGGGCGCCACCTGCCACATTCGCAGCCGCGGCTGCAGCTGCAGCTGCCACATTGCAACCGGCAGCGGCCACTGCTGCTGCTGCTGCCGCTGCAGTTCCCTGTGGATCCATGAAGGCGCTCCGCTGGTAGTGAGGATTCTCCTGGTAGATCCTCTGGTACGTGAGCGTCGGCAGGGTCCACGAGTTGTTGCTCTTGTAGTGGAAATTTCCGGTGCCGAAGATGGAGTGGGTGCTGCCACTTCCACTTCCGCTGCTGTTGTTGGGGGAGGGGGCTGCCGCTGCGGACGATAGGGTGTGGGCCAGTTGGACAGCGTGATGTTGCTGCTGTTGGACATGTTGCTGCTGTTGGTGATGATGATGATGCTGCTGCTGCTGCTGTTGCTGCTGTTGCTGCTGTGTGTGGGTGTGGATCGGGTGCGGGTGCGCGTGAGGATGTGGGTGCGGTGGGTGGCTATGGGGCGGTCCATGGGAATGATGTTGCTGCTGCTGCTGGGCGGCGGCATGCTGTTGCGTGTGATGTGTTTGTTGCTGCTGCTGAATCTGCGCGGCAGCTACAGCGGCAGCATGTTGCTGGTGTGCATGCGACTGCTGCTGCTGTTGCAAATGTTGCTGTTGCTGCTGGTGATGGTGCAACGCTGCCGTCTGTTGCTGCTGCTGCAAGGCCCAGGCATTCACGCCACTGGCACTGGCACAGGTTCCGCCTTCACCTCCGCCACCACCGCCTCCTGAACTGCTCTTGCCCGAATCGTTGCTGCTGACGCTGTTGCGGTGATTATCCAGGGTTCCCGAGGATCCCGTGACACTGCTATCGTTGCCACTGTCGCTGTTGCCGCTGCTATTGTTGCCACTGGTGTTGCCGCTGCTGCTACTGCTGCCGTTGTTGTTGTTGTTGTTGCTGGAGCCCCCGCCACTGGCCACTGCAGCTGCGGCAGCCACCTGAGAGTTGAGCTGCTGGAAATACTGCGACAGTGTGGTATTGGCATGCTCCTGGGCAAAGAAGCTGGCGCACGAATTCGTATCCGACGACATGATTACGATCACTGATTACTGATCACTGATCACTAATCACTGGGATGTGTAGACTATCTGATGCTTTAACTGGGACTGGTATTTTCACTGGTTTCGGATTGTTAGAGCCTGTGGGTTTAGGTGTTCACCTCCTTGTGTTTGACGTGATTGTATCTGCTGCTCAGCAATATGAACTTCGGGCCACTGCCAAAAGTTGTGCGCATTGTTAGCCAACACTGGTATTCGTTTACTGTAGTTTCGTTAAGGAGACACTCTGAAAATAGTGTGCTTTCGTTTTCAGAACTCGAATTGGATTAATTTAGCACTGGATATGAATATGCTGCTTTTTCCCTGTTTAGCCAATTGTCGTGGATTATCATGAGGTGTGGCAGTGTTGGGTGATGATTCAGTGATTCGGTGGTCGGTGATGATTGTTGGTCGATTAAAGATCACTTCGATAGGTGGTGTGTGCCTAACTGAATGATTGCGATTGTTGTTTATGGGGTTCGCTTTTGTGTGATAATGGAATGCACTTTGATTTTGATTTGCTTTTCGTTCTATATAGAGATTGCTGATCGGACGGCGATAAGGAGTAAGAAAAAGTATTTCTGTGTGTTTCTTTTGCTTTTGTTTTGGCTTTTCAGTTCAATCAATTCAATCAATAATAATACGTTAATTGGTGTTTACACAAAATCTCGAAAAGGCTTTTCCAATTTATAATTCTTTCTATTTTAACAGATTACGCTTAGCATTCAATTTTAAACTAATATCTATTTTACTGAGCACTGGCTGCTGTGGCCCTCGACTCTCTTTGGAGCTCTTTTCGCTCCGGAGTTTTCTTTCATTCAACAATAAAAAAAACAAAAATAAATTGATTGTTATGTCTCAAATTAATTGAAATAAAAGCCTTCTTATCCATTCCGTTAAGCCTTTTTGTGGTAATACCTTTTCCTATTATCTTATGTATTTTTGCGGCTGCACAAAAAAACGTTTTGATTGGTTTCTAGGGTTTTCCTTTGGTGAAGTTGTTGTTTGTTTATTTGCTTGTTTGTTTGTTCTTTTGTTTTTTGTATAAGAAATTAGAAAAAAATTAATTTATAACATTTGGAAATTGAATCCGTAACTTTGGTGCCGCTGGAGTTGCTGAGAAGAGATCTTTCGTTGCGATCGTTTATAAAAGCACCACTTGCTCTCTCTCTCTTTCTCTTTCTTTCTGTTTAGACTCTCGCTCTCTCTCTCTATATATATAATTTTATAGTTCTAGTATTGCGCACATACAGGCAAACACGCTTACATGCAAACTTTTGCTGGATTTCACAATTGTTGCACTTGAAAATGTTTTCGCACATATAAAAAAAAAGGTTTTTATTTCCATTTGCTGGCCAATTTCTTTCTAGAAACTTTCCCTATGGAGATATCAATTAAGATTCATTTAGTTTTGGTTGCGATTTCCTTAAATTTTATACAAAAAAAAAAATGTATCGATTTGTTGTTTGATTTCCGCTCGAGGAGGAGCCAAAAAGCACGGAGCAACCACCGACGATGATTTTCACATGAGAACGCGATGCGACCGAATGCCGGCAGCCGATCCAATAGACAGGGTCTCCGGTCTCCGATTCTACGGGCTTCTGCCTCTGCCACTGCTGCAGTCGCTGCCACAGCCAGCAGAGGGCTACGGCTACTCTCAGTGTAAATTACAATTTTCTGCAAGTAAGTCAAAGGCTTACGTAAAGGGCGGAGCGGAGGTCCACCAAAAATACAACCGACTACGACGTTCCCCGCTCTCTCTCTCTCTCTTTCTTTCTCTCTCTCTCTCTCTCTCTTTCTTTCTCTCTCTCTCTCTCTCTGATAATTGTTTTCTCAGTTTTATCAAACAAAATATTTGTATATTTGTATATACATACTGCTATATACTTTATAAAGAATACAACAAATATTCATATATTAATCAGCCCCAGGCAGAGGAACCAACAGCAACAGCAACTGCAGCAGAGACGACAGAGGCGGCAGCAGCAGCAGCAGCTGCGACTGCGACTGCGACTGCGACTACGACTGAGAGCCCGAGTGGCCAGCGCAGCCGAGAGCTCGAGAGCTGAGGACAGCGGCAAAGTCACGCGGATTTCAATATGACCCAAAGCCCACTGTCTAACAATGTTCTAAGCACGTGTTGCGGACACACCGGCCACTCATACACCCTCAAAATTAATTGAGAGAAGAGAGAGAGGGAGCAGACAGCGAGCGTGATAGAGAGAGCGAGCACAATAGAGGGCACGTTGGACGACGCTTGCATTTGGCACACACTGACAGATACACAGATACACAAATACACAAATACGCAGTTACAGATACAAATCACTTTGACAAAAAGCTAGACAAATTTCAAAAGCTACCGCTCTCCCACTCTGCTTTTCTCTGACGCTTACAGTTACAAATACAGTGGGACTAGCCTCCACCACCGACCACCATCAACCATCTACAGTGGCGACAGCCTTCGTCTGGCACTTTGCGCAGGAATCACTGTATCCCTATGGATCGCAAGTGCGTGCGTAGCCTTTTGACGGTGGCAATCTATCTGTTTGTGGCATTGATGCGTATGCAACACGTGACGTAGGCACAATGTGATGGGACTCTCTGCCGCAAGCTGATTAAATGCCAAGTCATGGCGGTGGAGGGGAGGATGGTAGCAGTGGATGTGGGCTTACGCCTACACACACTCTATCGCTCTCTCTCCCCCTTTTTTTTGTGTGTGTGTCTGTGTGTGTGTGTCTGTGGGTGTGTATGGTTACATCTCAAGGGGCAAGGCTGTAAGTGGGTGCCACTGCGCAATATGCGTCATGCAGAGCGTATACTTGATATTTTTTAGCAATAAAAAAGTGTATTTTCTGTATATACATATATTATTTCCATACCCCATACGAGTATTTCCATAGTAGGTACTTACTTCCCAACCCCAAACCCAAAAGACAAATCCTTCGCATATTCCCCAAAATATGTTACTAATTCTAATTCTATAAATAACTTTGACAAACCATTCTATTTTTGTTTGCCTTCTTTAGAATGCTTGCACAATCCCTTTTTTTGTATTTTTTTCTTTTGTTGCGTGAAAAGAAACCTTTTCCTTCTCCGCATAACCTTTCCCAATCAGTTGTGCACCTGCAACATTGTCAAACCTTCCACCTTCCGCCCCTCCTTTTGGAGCGGTCATCTGTTCCGCCAATTCCAAACGGTTAAATGAATCGAACATCGGTTATTGGGCATCACGCATACGCCCCGTGGCACTGCATTGCAAACCGACTATTTTAAGCAACAAGTCAACTTTCAGCTTCGGCTCTTCGGCTCCTCGGCTCCTGGGATCCTGCCAATGGCAGCAGGATGCTCCACGGTCGAAGCCCATTGGCCGGGCTTATGTGCCGAACGGCCGGAGCCAATGGCAGGCCACGAAAACGGCAACAGGCATACGATGCGGAAAAGCGACGCAGACAGCATTGCCCGGCAGAGGCAGAGGCAGCGACGCCAGCCGAGACAGTGGGTAGCGACAGGCAGCGACTGAAGCAGCGACAACGTTGTCAGGTTTTCTGTTTGTTTTGTTGTCAGTTGTTGTATTTTGTGTTATCACGTTTCGCTACCACGTGCGCCGGCCACTGCTTCTCGCTCTCTCTCTCTCTCCTCTCTCTCTGTCTCTGTGGGGAGCCGTATGGTTGTGTGGCTGTATATCTGTGTGTGTGCTTCTGAGTACCGTACCTATGCACAAATAAACACACACAGAGACAATGAGTGGCGCTTGCCAGTGAATGAATGAGCCCTGCTGTTGGGAGAGCGGGAGAACGCAGAAACAAACCCGAGACGAAGCTCTACTGCTGCTTCCCCGTCTTGCCTCACTCCCCTTCACCGTTTATAAATAGCAATTTAAGGCACACTCACACTCATACACATCCTCACAGATACATATATTGTGTATTGGATATTTCAGTTGCATTTCAGATACATTTTGCATCTGGAAAACCTAGTAAGCGAAATAGATATCGGTAGACTCAAAGAACCAATCTGATAAAAACAAATTAATTGCAGACATTGAGCAGCATGGCGGGTACCCTCGAAGCAGTAGGGGCATTTTCGTATTGCGATAGATGAGTGCATCTTTCAGTACGAGCCAGTACGATCTTTCACTGCACTGTCATTGCAAAGTCGCAAAAACACAAACCATAAATACTTTTCCATTCGGTTTTGATTGTGTGTTCGTTCCGTCTGGGGGTTCCGTCTGGGCTCTGGGCAGTGGGCAATGGGCTTTGGGGTTGGAGTGGGATTCTCTGGTTCTCTCTGGGGTGCTCAAGTTCTCTGGCTATGGCTGTGGCTATGGCTATGGCTATGGCGACGTTAGCGTCTCGTTTGCACGTGTTGAGTGCAGCAGGTCGTAAATTAACGTTTTGCAAAATAATTATTTAGAAATGCTGAAATGTTTAAACGCTTTTTACGACAGCCACCCCGTGTTGGGGCTTATTAAATCCGAAAAACCAGTTGACCCAGATAGGGGTTCTGTAAACGACACCCCAGAAAGCCACGAGAGGTATTAACGAGAGCGAGAACTATTGATGGGGATGGGGCTTGAGCAAAGGGTGACTTTTTGTTCTAATTACTTTTGTAATTTATGCACTTTGTACCTCTCACTCAGATCTACAAAGATCTGTCTTTCGAGATTCGATATAAGTTGGGCATATATGTACATACATATGTAGATACATAGAACTGTGGAGAAATTTGGGGTTTTTCTGGAGGTTTTATTCGCAGTTGACGATCCTATATTACTTAGAAAATAGATACATGGGATGGGAAGATTAATAGACGTGTTTGATTGGTACTTAATTGATAGTATAACAGATCATTAAATCAAAAGATTAAGTTTTCTAAAAAGTGATACGTGAATAGACTAAAGGATGGATTGACAGTCTGACTGAAAGATATGTAGATTGATAAATCGAAAATTCATTGTGGTTCCCCTTCCCTGAGAGCTCTATCTCTCTCCCTTCTCCCTCTTCGAAGGGCACTTCCCATGGCACTTGAAAATGCCTTTTAACTTATTCGAATGCCTCTGAGCGATCAAGACGCAGACACAGCCCCAAACACGCGCTGCGCTGCGCTCTGCTGTGCTGTGCTGTCTATTAGCCCGAACTTTTTATGGCCTCTCATGGAACTAGTTGACGATTTTTAAGTTTAAGAAATAAAAATTATATAGCAGGGTAGCTTATCAGACGAGGGGAGGGGAGCGGGGGGCCAATACCTGGCCGACAGCGGACAACCGGTTCGATCCGTCGACTTAGTGCTGATTGCACGAAAGAGAGCATAAAACAATAAAAGTGCTGCGATACGAGTATCAGTTCCCCCGACGATGATTCCACTTTCCATGCCAATCAGGGGAAATCGGGAATCAGGTGAAATATACATATGTACATATTTCTAGAGCACAGTTGAAGTTCAGCCTTCGGAAATGGATTTAATAGGTGCTAGTGTTACAACGGACAACGGTGTGGAAGGTGGGCACCGCAGGGTGGGAAAACCGCTGACAGTCTGGAAGCACTGCAATTTGAGTAGCGCCCAGACGGGCCCATTCCATGGAAGAAAAGTCCAAGAAGCTCTCGACACTCTGCTGACGTCGGCGTCGAACACACTGCCCAAACATGTGACCCACCAGGGAGGGAACGGAGACAGATTGACAAAGAGACAGAGAGACAGGACGGCAGAAAGAGAAAACAACAAACGAATAACGAGCGAGGGCCAACGTCAGAGATTTCAATTCTAATTGTTGTCGTAGGCAACGGCAACAACGAGGGAAAAAACAAAGATTCTAATTAATTGTTAACGCGGCGTATGAGTGATATCGAGGCGGCGTTTATTAAGCGTTAGGTGGAGGTAGAGGGAGACGGAGTGGCCACGTGTTTCTGCCGACAGTCTCTCTCTCTCTCTTTCTCTTCCTCTGGTTTAACGATGTTTGGGATGGTGAAGGTTCACTGTGGTGGGGTGCAATGGGGTTGGGGTTGGGGTCATAGCAGAGCTACAAACTACATATTTGCCTACAGCAGCGCCAGAGACACAGAACGGGTATAGATAGAAAGCACGGTGAGCTTTTGCTGCTTTTGCTGGCGGAGCTTTCAGTGTAAGCTGCCGTAGCATACTAGCGCCAGAGGGCGCATGCTTGCCATTGAAAGCTTTTACACTAGTATTTTTCAGTGGTTCAAGATTCAAATAAAGAGCTTTCATTGCATTCCCAGCTCATAGAAATCAACGAACAAAAAGTGTTCAAAATCATTCCACTCCCATCAATAAATAATGGCACTCGAAATCGAAAACAGAACATACGCTTGGGAATAATTTGCGATAATAATTTTATACGAATTTCATCCATCACCTCCAATTAGATCAATTAGTTCTGGCATTAGCATAATTATACATAGTCATCTATATTCGCCCGAAGACCCCCGCCCTCCCTTCAAAAAAAAACAGTTTCCCCTCATTGAAACAATGCCAAACGAATTGGAGTGAAAACATTTTTTTCATCAGATTAGGCATGAATTAAATGTATTTTTGTGTGTGTGTTGTGTTTTGTGTGTCTATATTTAATGGGCGAACCTCTGCGGATGGTTCGTTCTGTTCTGTTCTATTCTGTTCTGTTTATTTATAACCGAAATTCATTCAGAAAATGTCAATGGTTGACGTGTTGGTGTTGCCGCTGGCAGTCGTCGGAGGGCGCTACAGCAATACAAAATGGAAAATGGAAAATCCAATCGAAGACATATTTCAAAGGCAGCTGCTGCCCGCCCGAATACCACGCGTAAAATATTTCAAGTAACAAAAGAGTTTCACTTGTGGGAGGGAGGACCGGACCATAGATACTCGTATATCTAGTGTTATTTATAAAGAAGATAGGCTTCCATTTCACGTAGTTTTTGTTCTGCGAAAGAATTTCCCCAACACTTCGTCTTCTGACAGTTCTAAATGTGTAAAACATCGTTTAAGACCCAAAGAACAGAACAGCACACAGCGAGGCGGGGCGAGGCGAGGCGGGGCAAAAATGAAAGGCCGTTTCCACGCGTGTATCTCGACTTTCCTCATATTTTTGCCTTACTAAAAATATAATTTCTAAAATTTAAATATTTCTAACAATACCTATGTACATACATATGTACATATGGTATATATTTCCCTGTACTGTACTTTATTTTCTGTTCTGTTCTGATCTTTTCTGTTCTTGGATAGTTTTTCATAATTTGTTCGGTTCTGAAAACGTTGCCTCAATGATAGTTTCCTCCCCTACACTCCTACCCACCCATCCATCCATCCATCCGTTTCGCTCTCAATGAGCACGTAATGGGGAGTGGAATTAACCCTTTGTTGCTGTTTGGGTATCCATGATGTAACCGCGTTTTCTAATTGTCGTTCATATGACAAAACTACTTTCTGTTGCTGCTGCTATTGCTCTTTCTGATGCTGATGCATGCACATCTACATCTCCATACCCCATGCCCCATGCGCAGCCCCCTCCCCCCTGCCTTAACCCCCTCTTGAGTGGCGTTAATTGAGCTGTTTATTGTGGCTGTATTTTTGTGTGTTTTTTTTTATTTGTTTGTAATTGCCGGCGAGTGTTAATTAACTAAGCTGTCGGCTGGCATGAAAAAAAAATAAGTCGTGGCATCCGTCGAAAGTGGGAACGAATGTCTGCCATTCATTATATGGTGAAATTCTAGGATCGTACTAGGATTTGGATAAAAAAGTGACGATATCCATAGGAATCGAAAGATCAGCTCTTTCAAGCGTACAAAAATGTACAATTCATCTCTCAATTATTACCCATTTTTTTCGTAAATAAAATATAGTAGGTACTGCTATTAATCAAAATTGATGTGATCTCATCTTGCATTATTCCACATAATCATGTGGATGTGTAAATCCCCCCCACTTAATGCTTAAGATCTTTCATATTAATTTCACTTACCCGAAACCCACTTAAACCGAAATTAAATCAAATTCGTATCAGTATCCGAAACTCACCTGCAAATAAAAATAGAGAGAATTTTAATTAAGACACATTTTCAATTACCATTTTTATGTGCAAATCAAATCAAAATAAATACACAATTTGCAGACCAAAATGACATGACAGACGCATGCGACTTTTGGCAAAATCTTTTTCGGGGAAGCTTACATTTTTGGGGCAATTAAAATATGTTAAATAGATCCAAGGGACACGGGACCACACCACACCAGAAGGGGTGTGGACATAGACAGAGAGAGAGAGAGATAGTGCAATAAATTCAGTGCATCCTCTACAGCCTCTACATATTTATGTGTGTGTGTGTTTTTTTTTTACACTTTTTTAAGTAATTAACAGCCTTATTCCACCCTCAAGCTCATCTTCTCTCATGAACCAAATTGCAATTGCAATTGAGAAACAATTTGAGCCATAACAAAAAAGAGAATTACAAATGAATATAAAATTAAAACATGTATAAATACTGTAGAAAGACCGAAAGAAGGAACGAAATGATGTTTTTATTGATTTAGCTGTGGGAAAATGTGTGCGGTGCGGTGCGGTGGCCAACACTTTTATTGGCTCATTAAGTGTGCAAATATCTACGAATACTCGAACGAATATTCGTATTCATTCGAATTTGTTTGATTTGTATCTGGCATTTGTCTCGAGAGTGAGCGAGAGAGAGTTCCATACATTACGCATACGCAACGTTGTACCGTTTTCTGGTGTTTACAACACAGTAATAAATCCATTCCCCCCCCCCCCTTGTATCAGGGCCGTCCCCTCGAACAGTCGGTCTCCTTCTGGACTGCAATTTTAGCTTTGATCAAAGGCCAAATTCAATTTTCTATTTCGCCATTTTTCATCTCTCGTTTTGGCAGGAATTTGGGGAAAAGTCTTAAATATGTTTTTCCCCAGCTACAGCCACAAATCCATCTCAAATGGCAGACAGACTTCGCCGTCGCCGTCGCCGCCTCCATTCTCCGAGTAATGTATGTACATATGTATGTACATATACATGCATATGTATTTATTTATTATTCAGTTTTCCTTAGTTTTTACTGAGTTCTCCCGAGCCAGAGGCAGGTGTACGAGCAAAAAGATCTCCTCGAGTGGGTGGGCCCCCATTTGGATAAAACGAAATGTGTTTTCTATTTTCTGTTTTCTATTTTGCACTTCTGTTATGCCCGCCTGCCCGCGTCCCCATATATCGAATGGGAAATCGTTTGATGATTTACCTAACTGGAAATTAATTGTCCAGCAAATTAGCTGAAACGGAACACTTTAATGGCCAAGGATTCCCCTCATTAAATACAGTATTTGTTGGCTCAAGTTTAAAGTCAAAACTCAATGAATTCAAAGGCACACAATCTTCATGGGGCTTCCACTTCGGCTTCGGCTTTCCTTCCACTTGATCTACTTTCTCCACTTTTATTCGTATTTCCATTTTGCTCCCTGTAATTTCCCACTTCAAGCCACTTGGCCATCTGCTTCTCTTTCCTACTCCTTTTTTTATTCACTAACCAAACAATTGCTTTGATTTTCCACCGGCACTTGTTGACCAACCGCTGGAAACCGCAACTTAATTGAAATGAAAACCAAATTTTAATGAAGCAGCGCCGCAGCTCCACCCCACCCCCGTCGATGGAGCAAGGGGTTGGCAGGGAGTGGAAAATGCTGAAGGGTGGTTGAGTGTTGGGGGGGGCTGCATTTTCATATCAACGTTTTCTCTTTTGTTTTATCTTCTTGCCCACTTTTTATTCTGTGTCCAACATTGTCGCAGTTCTCGTTGCCGGTTTAAGTGTTTTCCTTTTTCCTTTCTTTTTGATTCTTTTTTGTTTTTTCAATGAATTGAGTGTGGCACACAGAGAGCATACAGTGGCCACCCGCTACACGACAGTCCCGAGAGACGCCTCTCGAATCGACTTTCATCAAATGCAAACCGTTTCGCAGTCTCTTATGCAAATTTTTCTTTCATTTTTTGCTGCTCTGCCAATTTGTGGTTTCGTCGTTTCGTTTCCAGTTTTCCCATTTTAGTGGCACTTGCCACTTGCCGAATGCGAATGCGTTTGCATCGCACTTTTTGATAGGCTGCCGCTGTGGCTGTGCCAGTGCCAGTGCCACCAAGAGGGGCACCGACTACTAGGAACTCTGACCTGACCAGAAGTTTTCCGTTGGAACAGAGGAAGGCACTTAGGTCATGTCCGACTGTCCTTTGGACTGGTTTTAAATTGAGGTAATCCTCTCTCTCCCTCTCCCTCTCCCTCTCTCTCTCTCTCTCTCTCTCTCTCTCTCTCTCTCTCTCGCTCCTTCCCTCTGTATGGACTAACGCAGGGATCCGTTGCAGGGAAGCAGTAAGGATTAGTATTCTATGGAATAGTCGCTTGGAGAATAGAGCATACTAGTAATGTGCTATTATTTTCCATAACTTTCCTTTATCCACTTAAATTTAGAGCATACCCTCTACGTTCCTTCTACTGTTTCTTCCTCTTCAAGTTTCTGTTTCAGTTCTTTAGCTGATTAAAACCATTGAAATTTGCATAATTTTGTAATGCTCTCTCCCGCAAAAAGTAAAAGTTTCTTTCTATTTGTTTGGCTATTAACGGATTGTGTCGATTCCAATGCCCCTTACTGCCACTTAACCCTCTTTTCGCCGACCGCCGACCCTTTGGAGGCTTCACTCGAGTTGTGTGCGTGTGTGTGTGTGTTTGTATGTGTGTGCATGTTATACATATATGTATATGCATATACATATGTATGTATTTCATTTTTCTCGCTCTTTTCCCTCTCTCGTCTTTGTTTGCTTAACAAATTAAGTCAATTTTTTTGGAGCTGCCTGAGCTCTTGGCGCAAATTAATGCATGTCTCTCTCCTTCTCCTCCGGGCTGTCTCTTCTTTGCTCTTCTCGTTGTGTTAATTGAATAAAAAGCATGTGTGGCTGGTAGGCAGCCTTAGACGCGGCTTAAGGGAGGGAGGGGGTGTGTACAGTACAGTGTGTACACTCTACATGGAGAGGGGGAAGCACAGGTGTGGCAGCAGCGAAATAGTTGAGCACGCTTTGGTGCTCTCAAGTGCTGCTGCTGCTGCTGCTGCTCTCGTCCCGCCAGCTGTGACCTAAGTCATTCACATATTCCACACCTCCTTCTTAGCATCTAGATGCCCCTCACCGCAACACCGCTACACCTCTCCCTTCCAGCCTTTTCTACACCGCTCAGGTATCCATAGCTCAAGCCTCAAGCTTGTGCGAGTGCCTCGTGTGCATCTAATAAACGCAAATTGACAACGAGAGAGAGAAAACTATGAAAGATGAAAGAAGGAAAGAAGAGAGAAGCTATGGAAGAGGCAAGAGGAAAAGGAAAGCACAAGGGAGAAAGAATATCAGAATTGGGGATAGAAGATAGAAGATATCCCACACGGAGGGCATTCGTGAGACCACTGGACTGGTCACTCAATGATCTCAGCGACTGACTGGACTGGGACAAATATTACGAATATTACAAAAGTAGGAGATGTCAAAATGCGACAGACAGGCCGACATCCTCTTTATCGTTTGTTACTCTAAAGACACCAGACAGATTTAAAAGAGCAGGGAAATCCTGCAGAAATGACTACTTTTCTACTGGAAATGCTCTAACAATCTATCCTAGACCTAGGGCCAGGCCATATCATAATCGGTTCTAGTTGTAGCCGCTCGATCCATAAATTAGTCACTGATTATTGTGTCGAAATCCAAATCAATCACTTAAATATATAAAACGTAGGGAATATATGAGACACATAAAACATGCTTTATGGCACCCCCATACCACTTGATTCGAATACACCATTGAAGTCCATTGAATAGCCAGTCTGAAAAACTAAACTGGAAATTGATAACCAAACAGCAGACGAACAGACGGACAGACGAACAGATGAACAGACGATGGGCACTCGACAGTCGTTCGATTTATTTACGATCACACAGGCATATCCCCCCAGTGGGTCCCACGAATAGGGTTGTAATACCCCACCCCACACCACTCAATAAATTACACAAGATATAGAATAGACCAATGGAAGTACTCGCAGTACATTGTATTCCCGATTGATGAGCGATACGCTCTATACATACATACATACATACATATGTATACCTATAGTACCTATATTTTTATATAAACTGTCCATAAATTGTCTCTGTTAATATGAATCAGTATTTAGAGGGGTATTTCGGATTTAAGTCTCTGGGTGTCATTTGGCACTTGCACTTTCTAGATACAAATATACTGCATGCCACACCTCCATGCCACCAGAAACAACCTTTGTTCTACAAGTCTGTATGGGTGGCAGTATGGGTGTATGGTTTTTCTGGCTTTTTTTTATTATTATTATTATTATTATTTCCACAGCCTAATTTATTGGCCCCATGCCAGCAGAGCAGCAATCTCTGGTATTGTATAATGTCCATCCATATCGCTCGTATCTATAGCTATAGCTGTACATCTACATCTGTATGGAATGTGTATCTGTATCTATGGAGAGTATATGGTGTAATCAACCTGTGTGTGTGTCTGTCTGTCTGTCTGTCTGTCTGTCTGTCGTTTGCCTGCTGATGATGACTGTAATCAAGACAATCAAAATAAACACTCGCCGAGATCCGCGATCCACGACCCACGACGTCCGTTCCGTTTCGTCTTTTCACACTTTTATTGCAGTCGAGAGTCGAGAGTGAGTTTTTATTTGACTAATTTTCATTTTGGAATTTTCAGAATACCCAAGATATTTATTTTCATTTAATTTTTGAACATTTTTCATAGAATATTTGTGTTGGTGTTGCTTTCTTTGTGTACGCTTTTTTGTTGTTTTTTAGTTTTTGTTTTAAATTTTTTTTTGTGGTTTTTTGTTTGAGGAATGGAATTTCTTTGGGGTTTTGCTGCTGACATATATATTTGATGGCGGATTAGCTCAAGATATAGACAGCTACAGCTACTACGTTCATATATACACACATATGTATGTATGTAGTACTATATAGACATTAGTCAGGGCCCAAACTGCGTCACGCAGTGATTTATGTTTTTATGTGAATTAAATATCTACATTTTCGAATATTCTTTTAAGTATTTACAGAACTTTTCCGAATAATTCCAATGGCATTGGCCCTCCCATAATTCTGTGTACTTTGGAACACCAACACACCAACCAGGAATTCCTGTTATATCCCGTTGGGGTGTTGTCCGTGTCCGTGTCTTTTCCTGTCCTAAAAAGTTGATATTTTCCTTTCCTTTGCCATAAAAGTTTATTCCGCATAAAACTCGAATTCCAGCGGCCAATAATGTTTCAACTTCTGCTGCTGCTGCTGCTGCTTCCGCTGCTGCCCCTACCACCTCCTGCTGCTGCTGCTGTTGGGGAAATCTTATCGTCTAAACGTCCTTGACGGGGGCAGCAATCGAAAAGTTATATGGCCCCTCAAACCAGAACCCGAACTCGGACCAGAACCAGAAATAGAAGGCCATCAAGAACCATCATCAACAGGGGAACAATGGGCAATGGCCAACTTTTTGGGGCAATCAACAATAAGCCAGGAACCAAATATTTTAACTCGATTTAACGGGGGAGTGGAAAATTCCTTCGCTTTTCCCAAATGGAAAGCACACAAAGCACACAGAACAGAAAGCATAAGTAGCAGCGCAAAGACAAAAACACTCACAAATAAAAAAAACGATACAAAATACAAAATAAAACAAAAGCAAAAACAAAAACAAAAACAAATAAAACGCCCCGCGTGAAATTATGAGAGATGAATGACGTCTTAATGTTTCTTGAAGGTTGAAGACAAATGGCACATGTTGTCGCAGCGAACCCCTTGATACCCTCAGAAAATGCTTAAGAGTTTCCCCTCCCGCTCCCCTTGCCCATTGGGAAATGAAAAATTGCGCCAAGATAAATAATTCCAAAAAGGAAAACAAATTTGTTAACGAAAGCGAAGAACAAAAAGGAGACAAATAGAATATCAAAAAGAAAAATAGAAAAGCAAAAAAGCGAAAGAAATGACTCATCTGTAGGTGGGAATTGGGGGTTGGGGTGGGGAATTTGGAATGGGTGGTATATTAACAGAAAACCAGAAAATAGCTCTCATATTTTCATTCTCAAAAATTGTCTACCAATTTCGACTTTTTAGCAATTCACAAGAAAACTCCTCCACTTTCCACTCCTTCCACCGAAAAGTGTGTCCAAAACTCAAGGTGTACCCCCTCCGCCCCTCCTTTGTACAGCCACGTCTTCTACTAATTTCGGGGTAGGTACACAATTTTCTAGTTTTGTGTGCACTTCTGCTGGGTGGCTGGCTGGCTGGCTGGGAGCCAAGGCGTCTGCCATCTTGATAAAGTGTTGGCCAAAAAACGTACGCCACATTAGTGGCAGACTATGAGAGAGGGGGAGGGCGGGAGTGGGGCAAAGGGGTCTGTCCTGGCAACACACTAATACACTCGCGCAGATGCACAAATATGCATAAACATATGTATGTGTATGTATATGCATATCTGTGTATCTGTGTATCGTGTGTGTGTGTGTGTGTGTGTGTGTCTGAGTGACTCGAAGAAATAGAAATGTCATTTGACAAAAGCGAATGCACGAGATATTGTCGCAAGAGGAAGAAAACTATCTACAGGGTATTAGAGGGTGCTAAAGGGAGCTACAGGGGGGATGGCAGATGGCTGCATGGATGGGGCACTGCAAAATGTCAAACGAATGCAAGCCAAACTAATTGCAGAGCCAACAACAAAGCAACAAGAAAGAGCCACAAAACGAAAGCCAACTAATATAATGACCCAAAACAGGAAGAAAGGGAGAAACAGAGGGGTGGGTGGTGGATGTGTGTTGCTGGCGAATCATTCATTCTATGGGATGGGGATGGGGGTGCCATTTTAAATATTTTATAGCCAACCCCAACCCACCTCCAGTGGAAAGTTTCTTGCCGGCTCTAGGGTCACTCATATTCCATGAGCCATAAGCCATAAGCCAAAAGCCAAAAGCCATAGTCTTTGCGGCTTAATGGCCAGCAAATTGTGGCTATGCCCTGGCTCTCAGTGCAGTCATGACCATTCTTACCACCCCCCACTCCTCTCCTATCCCCTTATGACCTTTTAGACAATGTACAGTGACAGACATATTGATATAGCAGTCACGCACAGAGCACAGAGCGCACGATGTCTGCCCTGCCGCCTGTGCCGCCGATTCAGCCCCCACTCAGAACAAATTAAACCTCAATTTGCCTTCGTTATAAACTAATCAATTTTTGATGCGTCTCCCCCTCTCTCTGTCTTTCTCTCTCTCTCCCTCTCGCTCGCTCTCTCTTGCACTATTTTTTATTGAAAATACTTGATTGAAGGAACAAAATGAGGACACAGTCCAAGAAACACATATCGATACAGTTGGGAATATGGCTGGGGGGTTGGAGTTTTCTGGGAATTATGAATTGACCAGCGATCAAATTGAAGTCGGAGAAGGTTGACTTTTATTCGAGGAGGAAAATTAACTCAAAAGAAAGAGACGTACTTCAATGCTAAGTCATATTGGGAGAGATGGAAAGCACTAGCCGAAAGCGAAGGCGCGAAGAGGCATCCAGTCATCCAATAGGGGCACGGGACCTCGTGGGAATCAATTTTCATCTGCTACAAATACATACATATATTTCAATAGAGGTTCATCATAGAGGTACGACTATCTGTGAAATGAAAGATCTATTTCGAGAAAGTCTAACGAGTATCATCATTTGATATGCCACAAATTGTTAATCTTAAAACTGACCTATTTGCATTTTTATCTCGCACAATTTCCTGTGCGTGTACGTGTACGTGTACCTGTAACTGTAACCGTAAAAAGGCAACAAACAAACAAATTTGATTTAAAATTGAACCAAAAACTATATTTCGTTCACATCGGCTCCTATCTGCACACCTACATATATATAGAAAATTGTTACCTATGTACATATGCATAACAACGCCCACATATGTACATATGCACACATACCTACAGTAAGGTGTATATGTTGTGTGCACATATATTGGTATTTGGTATTTCCTGTTTGCTATGGTATCATTTCTACCCTCCTCTGAACGGCGGCGGCGGCGCCCGTCTGTCCATAATCATATTTCATTCAGCAAAAATGTTTATTTCTGTTCGGTTTTTCGCCTTTTTTCGAACTAATTTGCGCCCATAAAACCCATAATCTTTTGTTTATAGTATCGTATTATACGCAAATCGCTCTCAATTGAAAAATAACACTCTCCTTTCCCCCACCCCCTCTTTTTCACACTGCCCTCTTTTGTCTGTCTTTTCCGATTCTCTGATAAATATTGCAATTCCTGCACTTTGATTTATCATCGAATATCGTGGTACATATGTACAAACACACGTTTATATGTTTATTGATAAGCCTGTCTGTAGATACAGATACAGCTACAGCTACAGATACTGATACAGATACAGACGATGTGGCGATGTGACACTGTCTATATCTAAGGGGACGTCGAGCAAATTGTTTGTGCAACAAAAGGCGGCTTCGCTTTTTTGACAAATGAGCCAAGAAAACAAATAAAATTTCAGCTCAAGGAAGTCTGATTATAAAGATCGATGTGCCAAGTATATAATACATACATACATATATGTATGTATCGGAATATAGGAATATAGATAGGGGAACTGAAACCTTTTGAGTGAAAGATAATGAACCGATATCGTATTGCCAGATATCAAATGTACAATAGTTACACCGAAGCATGCGGTCCGCGGAATCCTCTGATTAGCCTGAGGAGCTAATCTAAGAACCTAAGAATACGAGAACGAGTTGTACAAAAATATCTATAGAAAGAGCTCTTAGGTAATTCCTGGAACAGCAGTGGAACGCTTACGCGTACAAGCCATAAATGAGTGAACAACAGTGCAATTTGTGCCATAATTCCAGACCAAAGAATGATAAGAATTGTTGAATTATGCTTAAGAGCGAACCCACAGAGCACAGAGGTTACCCCCTCTTCAGGCACACCCCTGCATTTGTGCACCTTCCCGCTATCAGTAGTCAGCAAACCCCCAATTCGATTGCAATCAATTTCCAGCCCTCACAGCTACATTTTTGGCTGCCATACCATTTGCTTCGTGCTGTTTCCTTCAGAAAATCGAGGCCATCAGCTGAATGAATGCCCGAATGCCCTATCACAAATTGGCAACAACGAAGAGACAGCCAAAGGAATGCACAAAATGTAGGTATAAATAGATCAAAACAATTGAAGGTGACGATTTATGCGAGCGGAAAACTCATTCAAAATGAGTTTTTCCTATGAGAAAAACAATTGATAATTGCGTCAGCGGCCATCAGCCAGTAGCCAGCAACCAGCAACCAGTAGCCAGTGGTATTCGGCCAAAAACTAATTGAAACGCAAAGAAAAGCGCACACCCAAAGATAGATACTCGCACACACAGAGATGCTCCAAAAATATGTTCATTTCGAGAATGAAAACCATTTTAAAAGGTAAATTAAGCAAATGTATCTCGCAATCGGGGGGAGCGGAAGGGGAAGGGAAGGGGCAGGGGCATGGCGGCATGGCAGCGGGGGCTGCAATTACTTGTTGCAGCAATTTCCATTTTAAATTATCTTTCGCTAATTTTAGTTTTAGTTATTTTTTTTCTTTTTTCGAAAATCGTATTAAATGTTGTATTCTTTGCTTGTTTTCCCCTCGGAAAATATTTTTCATGCTTTCCTTTTTTATTCTTGAATTGTTTTTGCATTATTTGTGTTATTTCTTAGCACATGATCTGCCCGAGTGCCTGAAAAACTACGTCAGCAGATGGAAAAGCTGATTAGAGGCGATTACTGGTGGAAAAGCTGAGGTAAATCATGACCCCAGAGGGAAAACTGATTAGGAAAATACATACAAATCCGGGGCAGAACGCGGAATTGGCGTGGAATATAATCTGCCATCGAATTTAATTTGTCAAAGGCTAAGCCCAGAGGCTGCAGAGACAACACTGCGTATGATTGAGCAGGAATTGCTCATACGCCGATTGATACAGGGATAAGCAGAAGCAGTAACCTTGAAACGGCTTGGTTCTTGTTTACATTGCTTTTCCCTAGCAGATTAAAAGCTTTTCCCCGTTCAAGACTGCACTGCGTATACGCCATGTGTGTAGGTGTATGTGTGTGTGTGTGTACCTCTATCTCTGTCGCTGGTTTCTGTCTACGATTTCATCATCTCTTTTGCCTCGTGTCTCCACTTCATGAGCTGCTAAAAAAGGCACTAGCATTATGACTGGAACTGGAACTGAAACTCGTGATTGAGCCGAAAACTAATCGAAGAAACCGCACTTTGGGTTAATAATTTAAGCACGCTTTTTGGAACACAGCAAAGGGGGTTGAAAGGGACGAACAAAAGAAGAGGATGAGGATGGGGAGGAGGGTTGGAAATGTAGAGTAAAGCTCTCTGTTCTCTTAGTGTTAGTTGGAAAAACAAGCAAGAAGCTAGAAGCGAGAAGCGAGAAACCTGACAGACGGACAGGGCACTAACTTGGCTTAAGATGCTTAAGTTTGACTTACATTTTGCCCAAGGGGAAACACAGAGAAAGAGAGAGAGAAAGTGTCTGTGTTTGTGAGAGAGAGAGAGAGAGAGAAAAAGCATAGTATTACCGGCTCATGAGAGACAATAACAATTACAGGCCAAAAGCAAAGCCACGCACTAAAACGAAAACAAAAACCAAACCTGGAGAGAAAAGAGAGAGAGAGATGCGATCTGCGCATGTGTTTCCCTCTCTCTCTCCCTACCTCTTTGTAGACTTTTCTCTGCCGCTCTCTCCCTACTCTCCCAAGTCTCCACTCTCTCTAGCTCTCTGCCTATGTGGGCGCTGCTCTAGAGTCGAGTCGTGTCGTGGGCGTCGTGTTTCGAACATGTCCTTCGAATTTCCGGGTTTTGCTACTTTGACATTTGCAACATGCTACAATCCAGCGAACTGAGGAGAGGCAGGGCAGGGGTGGACTACCAAGGGGCACCAAGGGCTGCAGGGAATGTGGCACAACATTCTTCGTTCCTCGTATTTTTGCGGGGCTCCAGCTGCTTCGGCTTGTGCCACTGCCACTGTCTCTGCCTCTGCCTCTGCTGCTGCTGCTGCTGCTTCCTGTTTACAACCAACACATGTTCAGTCTGAGGCACGACTCTGTGGCAGGAGTGTTTTGGGGCTTGAGAGCCGTACATTCCACAGTGGAAATCTGTGCAAAGAGGCGGGGGGCAGGGCACGACGACGCTGTCGTATGTAGGTCTGTGTGTCTTTTGTGTGCCGCGAGGTTTTTGGCCATTACAAAGGGGGTGGCCCTCCTGTGCCTCGAATTGCGAGCAGAGGTAGTAGGGGGAAGGCAGGGCGAAGTGGCAGAACTTCCCGTTTTGTATTTTTGTAGTTGATTTTTTTAGGCATTTGGCGAACTTTGTATTTCCTTCTGTTTTATTTCTGTATTCTTAGTATTTTTTTCCTGTATTGTTGCCATTTCTATTTCCCTTTATCCGGTTTTCTTGTTCCGTTTTTCCTCATTTTTTCGCTTTCCATCGCTTTTTTGACGTCATCAGGCAAACAAATGAAGGAGCAACATTATTTCATTTATGGATTTTGTTATTAATGTTGCACAAACTGTGAACTGTGCTCTTCCCAGTTGTTGTTTTTGGTATTTTTAGTGCTCAATTTCTGCCTCTTCGGGGGCTCTTAGGCTCTGCCTGGAGTGGGTTTCGTGACTGTTTTCCCTTCCTTCGTGGCACTTCCTGGCAGCAGCAGTTTGTTTTGTGTGTGCCAGTTGTTGTTGTCCATCATTTTGCCAACAAAAATTCCGGTGGCAACGCCTACGTGAAAAAAGGAACCTTTAAGCCGGAGCCAGAGCCAGAAGCAGAAGCAGACGCAGAAGAGGAGCCGCATGAAACGTGTGGAGGGGTAAAGGAGGTCTAAAACGAAGTCAGCGGGCGGCAAAGGCCAAAAAGTGTTGCCTGCTTTCAGGCGCCGCCAAAGAGGGACGGGACGACACGTACATACATACATATATGTACATACATATGTATGTGTATTCCCCGCGTCTGCATTGGTGTGTGTGTGTTAAGTTTCGGATTTAAGTTTCTATGTATTGGTAGAGTGTATATGCATATACCTTTGTGTGTGTGTGTGTGTGTGTGTGTTGTTTGCTCGCTTTGTGGTATTTAACCTTAATTTGATTCGTTTTTCCATCTTTTTCTCCGCTTTTTTTCCTGCCACTGCCGCCCACTGCCGTATTCCTTTCTTGAATTTCCAGGTAACGACGTCCTTGCTGGGACACACACACACAAAGCGGACATAGGGTTATCTGAGTGTGTGTGTGTGTGTGTGTGAGAGTGTGCGTTTTCACATGGCTAAATGCCAGCGCAAATATCTCCCATAATTTTTTAAAGCCCAAACTCAGCAAAAATTGATTAAACAAAGTGTCTGACATTTTCAGGAGCAGCGGCATGCAACTTTAAGCAAGCCAAAAAAGCAGTTGAAGATACAGATAAACATGATACAGATACAAATACAAGTATGCATATTTGCATATATGTAGTTATATCTTTTGTTTAAAATAGAATCCATCCCCCCAACAAATTGTTGTGACCGCAATTTCAGTGTTTCAGTGTTTCAGTGCTTCAGGGGACGGACATCTGGGGAGAATCTCGATTCTCCTCACAAGCACAAAAAATGACCACCAGCTGCTGCCTGCCTGCCTGCCTGGCGTGACAAATTTCTCACACGCCACACATTTTCTTTTGCTCAGTTCAGTTCAGTTTTTCTTCAAATGCATATGCATCCCCTCCCATTCCCATCCCCATACTTTGCTATAGTGTAAGTATATTTATGAAAATATTTTTCACACTTTGTATGCACTTTTGTGTGAGCTTTTCACACTTTTCACTCACTCGCTTAATTATGAAAATGCACACAGAAATATTGCTCATACGCAAAGCAAACAAAATGTTTCTACTAGGCAGAAGAACGCAACCCGCCCACCCCACCCCACCCGCCTCTCCCCTGCTAGGAGGCTAGGATTTTTCAATTAAAAGTTTTAATTGCCACGAAGAAAGTCAATGAATCAATGAGAAAGTTTTCCCTCAAGAGAGACAGAGAAGAATTAAGAATCAGGGCTGGCTGGTAAAGTGTGAAGCTTTGTGGAGCAGTCAACCAAAGGCTTATCAATGCATTCCTTTGGAAGAGTATCTATATGTACACACATACATATGTACATATGTAGGTATACATAAACTTTTATTGTCATATCAATTGACGCCACTTGCCACAGTTGATGCCCGAGTATTATGTCATTGGAAAATATTTTAGATTAATGATTAGCAGGCCAATTTGCAATCAATATTACGTATACGTATATGGAGGAGAAGTACTCGTATATATGTACATATAGAAGATGGTTCCACTCGATTCGACTGCTTCTGCTGCTGCTGCCTCTCTCTTTCTCTGTGCCTTGTTTACTCGGGCAAACAACACCAACACAACAACAATTCGTTCGAGTTCTAGAGCTGTCTATCATTTATTTATGCCAATTGCCGACACTGGCGCTTCGTTTTATGCAACATTGACATGCAAATCAAATAAAATATAATTGCACATCAGTTCCCGCCAGTGGAACAGAGATAGCCAGAGAAAGGCAGAGAGGGGCTTAAGAGAGGGGCCTAGAGAGGGGGCCAGAGAGGGGCCTGGAGAGGGGATTGTTGCCATTTCAGTTTTCCATAATTCAATTGGCCGAAAACGAATGGCAAATGGTGGATGCTAGATGACCTGACATTCAATTAAATTTCCTTTTCAAAATGATTTAACTATCACAAAATTATAGTGCAAATTGCAATAAATTGCAATAAAATAATGCATAATGCATCGTTGCGACGAAGATCAAATTAACAGCAGGTGGCATAATCATAAACCGACTGCTTTAAGTTCAGTTTTCTTTCCTTAATTGCTTCCTTGAGTTACCAGCACCCTCATGGATTACTCTTTATCCTTTTGCCTGCAAAAGCTTCATCAGGGTTGATTGCAAGGCTATTCATTGATGATATTATGAAGAAATTAATTTAAGAGAGAAATAAGTTCTCTCATAAAATCAATGCATTTTAATTGGACTGGCATTTTTACTCTTTCGTTCTTTTATTTCAAGGGAAACTCTTAAGACCCTCTTGAGGAACCCATAAAATAGGCAAAAGAAAATGCATTTTTCCTCGATTTTTCCTGTATTGTACAATTCGAGGCTTAAGTTTCTTTATCCAAGTCTTTTATTCATTTCTTTAGCAAGTAAGATGGATTTAGATAATTATATCTGTATTCCAATGCTTTGAATTTCCCAGGAAAATCACCCTCAATGCTTCTTAAATATCTATCATTGTTTTGCTTTGCAGTTGAAGTAGACGTGCGTTTCATTTTATTTGGACTTTTGGATCCGTCCACAAAATGACTCTCCCTATACACCTTTTTAAACAAGCGACTCATAGGCGATCTTTGTACTCTCCTTCTCTCTCTCTCTCTCTCTCTCTCTCTCTCTCTCTCTCGCTCTCTCTCTGTCTCACAATCTGTCTCTTTTAAGCAGGTTCCACCTCTATCTTTCTCTCTTTCTCCCGCTCTCTACCTCCCTGCCTCTGCTCTTCCCTCTTTCAGCCTCTAAGTGGACTGCTAGCTAGATACAAATCAAATGCTTTTGCTTATCAAATAAACTTAATCAACTTTCGAGCTTTGTACTCGACAACACACGACACTCGCGTCTAGCGTTTCACGGCTCTCTCCCTCTCTCTCTCTCTGTCTCTCTCTCCATATCTCTCTATTCTCTCTCTTTTTGGTTTATGGGCTAATACTCGAGGAATTTAAGTGTGGCATGCAGTCAAGTGATTTGTGCCACAGACGCAGACGCAAATTTAGACGGAGATGGAGACGAAGACGAAGACTCCTTTCCGGAGAATGATTCCAACAATCTTATCTATGAGACTTTTGATGTTCATGTACGATTTTCCTAGTTTCAGTTGTGGGGCTATGGCTATGGGGCTTATCGCTTGATTTGACCCTCCCCTCCGGCATTAGACACCCCTTTCTTCTTATCAGAGCAGTGGCTTATCAGCCCCTGTTCTGCCCTGTTCATCTCCCTTCTCTCCCTCTTGCCGCATTTAGCGTGTTTTCTGTAAAGTATTTCTTCTGTTATTTGTAATGCGGCAATCAAACGCTTGTGTTAACACACAACGATACGACACGAGGGAGACGCATTGTACGATAAGAACGTATGTATGAAGTGTAGTACACTATACTCGTACGAAGGAGTTAACCCAGAAAATACCTCAAAAAATTATGCTATAATAAATTCTTATGAAAAATGAAAACGTGTACGAAACCCCAAAAACGTAGAGGAGACTCTTTCCCATGTAAGGGTTTCCGCATATTGATTTATGAATAGTGACTTGAGGGACGACACAGAGAGGGGAGTGTAGGGTGGCACTGTTGGGGTGTAGGGTTGGCACTGTACGAATGGCTGCCACTGTAGGCGAATACTTTTCATTATGCTGACCGATTATGACACTTTTTAATGGCATTTTCTCGTTCTGCTTTTATGCTATTGATTTCTGGTTACGTTGCGGCAGCAGACCGCAGACAGCAGAGGGGGTTCAGATCGGGAAAGGGACGGGACGGGAAGGGACGGGAAGGGAAGGGAAAGGGGTAACAGAAAACTATAATGCTTTCCCAATTGAACATTTTCCTCTCCCCCCGTCCCCCCATCCCCCACAGCACACCCCTCCACAGAGATGTACATATGCACCTCCAACATTCTCTGGGTTCGGTTCTCGGTTGTTTCTTTTTGAAGCCATATGCTGGTCAAGTCCAATTTCTTTTCTTATGCAAATGTCTTTTCCAACAGATGGAGAGGGTTAAGAGGGAGGGGAAAGATGGGCAGAGGATGGGCAGAGGATGGGCAGAGGATGGACAGAGGATGGGGCCCATCCACAAAACCAAGACAGTAAGGGAAATTGCTGTGTAATTGTTTGGAAAAAAGAGAGAGAGCGAGAGAGAGAGAAATTGGAATTGAAAGTGCAATGAAATGCAGATGGAAAATTGATGCAAAAGTAAAGATAAATGACAGCCTTGAGTCCTTCCAACCAATGGATAGGAATTGGTTGAGTCGGGAATCGAATGAATCTCACAATTCTTAAAAGGATTTGCTAAAGGCAAATTATACTAAAGGAAAATCGAAGAGATACAAAATTGCATAGATTTCCAATTGAAAAGGAATGACTGTGCTAGTGTTTTCTGCTATAAATTCATTCAAAAGCGTAAATAGTTTCCATTCATTATTTTCATAAAAATTGCTCCATTAAAATATGCCCGATTTCTTTAAAAATTCCATTAGAAAAAAGCAACCAATTGCTAGTTTGATTACCCATTAAAAAAGCACTCGTACTACTCGCAGATGGCATTCCGATTACATCGATTGGTCTCCCATTAGAGTGGCAGGAGGGGGGGAACGGGTTTCTGTGGAGTGGGGCGGAACTGGCGGTCAACTCACGTTCAATGTGCTTCAATGACCTCCAACCTCCTCCCCATCCACAACCCACAACCCACTGCCGGCGACAGATACTCTCGTGCTCTCATCCTCGTAGATGACCATATGCCACACTTTAACCTTGTGACAACCCTCAGTTGTCAACCGGCAGTCGCCCCTCCTCGCCCTTGGCTTCTGCCTTCATGGAGGGAGGGGGTTAACAACCTTATCAATTCTAATTCTGACTTTGATACGTTCTCTGACATCCCATTCGTAGCATCTATTGGAACTGCTCGTTAGATCATCGCTAAGCCCTGGAATTGCTCCCTTAAATGGGTCATTACGGGTACTCGCGCACACACCACCCCCGAACCCTAAACGCCCCTGAATTCCCTTGGTGGCACCACCACCACCACCCCCCAGCTCCATTCCACTGATTTATGTTGGTTTTTTTGCTTTTTGCTTTTTTTGAGATGAAAAATGTTTGAAATGTATACTAAACATTATTTTGCCATTAATTTGGAACGTGTCTGCTACTACTTCCCCTCCTCTCCTTCTCCTCCTTAACATTTTGCATATTTCCGGTCATGCACTGACCCCCCCCACCAAATCAAAGAATAATTCATTTTTTTATGTTCTTTCTTGGCTTTTTTTAACATTTTACTTGATGTGGCTGAGGCTCGCATTTTGGGAAGTTTTCAAGTGGAAGCAGATTGCCTGCCAGTACTTGGGGAAATTATCATTTTGTTGGTATTACCTACTATTGGAATGCTGGAACTCTAGGGTATTTGTTTTTTATTGAATCCGGTATTTTTGGTAGTCAGTGGGGGGGAGGGGGTCTCTTTATTTCAACGTAATAGTATACACTTATTTTTAGTTTTTTACTGTGCACCTATCCTGAATTTTTGGCATTTTCCTTAGTATTTTCACCGAAACTTACCATTTATGCCGCTGATTAGTGGATAATTACCATCACGGCCGCCAATTAAGTTTTTTAAACCAGTTTCGATCAGTGTTGGGGACGATCGCTCCCTGTCGCTCATTTTTTCATAAAAATTTCCGAAATTTTGTGATTATACACGAACAAAAAAAGTGTCTCGTTGCGGGTTGCTTTTGTTGCTTGTTTTTCTTGGATTTTGTTGTATCTTTGTGTGTGTGTGTGTTTTTTTAATTTTTATTTTGTGTAACAGTATTTTGAATATGAATTAATTTATAATCTCACAACAATAACAATTATGTTAATTATAGAAAAACAGAATTTGTTTCTCACTTTTGTTGCTGGTTTGTTTGTTTGTTTGTGTTTTTTTTCGTTTTAATATTGATATTTTGATTTGGTTGCTTAGAGTTTAGTTACTTGTTAATTTGTTGGTTTTTATTTTAGTTTGAATCACAATTGAAAATTAATTTAATTAAACCTTTGAAAATATTGCACGTTTCCGTTACGATTTATTGCTTTGTCTATATATTTTATATATATACTTTCTCTATATGTATATATATATATATGTATGCATGTATGTTACTTGATTTGTTGTTAAGACTTTGTTTCTATATGCTGGCTATAAATAAAGGCACCGCGAATTCATTCAACAATTTATACGCTCTTTAACTTTTGCTTTTTTTAACTATGTAAAACTATTTTAACTTTCTTTGAATAACAACATTTGCGAGTACAACAAGAAATTTCGATTATTTGTATAGCTTGGCTGTGGTTTTCTATATATTTCTATATATTTTATTATATATTCTATTCTATTCCCTTTCGATAGAGGAGGAGGTTCTTTCTGCTGACTTTTTGGTTACTTTTTAGTTTAGTTTTGTGATGTTTTTGTTGTTTCTGTTGCTGTTTTATCTTTTGTTTAATTGAATTTGTTGTTTCATTGGCTAATTAAGCTATTTTTATAGCCTTCCCTCGTGCGTTCCTGCTGCTGCTGTTGCTGTTGCTGCTTCTGCTGCTGCTGCTGTTATTGCAAATGCCGAGTGCGTTTCGCTCTGCGTTTTATTTTGCTGGGGTTTTTCTTTTGGGAGATTTTATTTCTTATTTTTTTTTGCCTTGGCTATTTTTTGGTTTTTTTTGTTTTTTTGTTGACAATTTACAGTTTCGAAAAACGTTTAACGCTGCTGCTGCTGCTTCTGCTGCTGCTTAAATGATGTGTTGTTGTTTCTGTAATTTTTTTAGTGGCGGCACTAAAAATAAAATCAATTGCTTTTCTGTTGTAGAGTTCTCCTTCTGTTGCTGCGGTTGCGACTGCTGCTTTCTTTGATTTCTTGTATAGATGTATGTGTGTATCTGTGTGTATGTGTGTAGTCGATATATATCTTATTGTACAGTTATAAAGCACTAATATGGCATTTGCATAGACTTGAAGTCCCGCTATTTAGCCCGCACGTTCGTCACTGGTTCGCCCGGCGTGCGATATAGATGGAGGCAGAGTCAGAGTCAGAGTCAAAGTCACACTTAGAATCAGAGCTTTGACTGTGGTCGAGCTTCCGCCTGGAGGGCGGGGGTGGTCTCGTGGGTGTTGATCAGGCAGGATGACAGCCCCAGAGAGAGAGATAGAGTGGGAGAGAGAGTGTGGGAGAGAGCGCCGAGCGTTGGAAACGAACTACGAACGACGACCGCACGACAGGGAAAATCGATGGAAAATGTTGACAGCTCCTGCACACACACTAACACACTAGCACACACGGACGCACGCACAACCACAAAAAAAAAGTTACAAGACACACACACGCGCGGAGAAGGCGGAGAGGGCGGAAGTAGTCGTACTTTTTGCTTTAATATTTAGCAAAATAATTTTGAATTACTGTAATTACTTTTTAGGAAACTATGGTTTACAGTTAAAAGTTTAAGGTTTACGGTTCTGTTGGTTGTGTTACGGTTTTGTTGAACGCGCGGCGTATCCGTGGGCCTCTCCCGTGGAAGTATGTTTGTATCTCAACGAACGCTCGACTAGTGTCGACCGCTTCGTGTCGCTCGCTCGTTGTGGGTGTCGTTCGTGTAGCTGCTGCTGCTGCTGTCGCTGTCGGTGCTGGTGCTGCTGCTGCTGTTGCCTCTGCTCCTATCGACTGAGCGCGCATGTGACAAGCGCCGCCGCTGCTGCTTCTGCTGCCGCTGCCGCTCCCCGCGTTCGAAGTTCGAAAGGTCGAAGAGGATGCGGAAGCAGAGAGAGCACGGCCAAAAGTCTACACAAATGCCAGAGAGAGAGTGAAAGAATGAAAAAGAGAGAGAGCGCGCGAGGAGCTTCCGTTGCAGTTTCAACGAAATGCACTTTTGACAGACAGAGAGAGAGAGTGCGCACAAGTCAGCTGATTGTTGTTTCTGTTTGTTTTTTACTTTGCTTTGCTTTTTGCATTATGAAGCAAACACTTACACAGATACACACCACACACGCACACATACTCACACACACACTCACACACACACACAGATACACACTCTGGCAGAAACACGCGCGCCGTGTCGTGTCGTTCGTTTTGTAGCTTTTTTGGTTGTCAGGCTAATTTTTTGTTGCCTCTTGAATTTCTTTTATTTGAATTCTCGTACTTTGTGTTTTACTTTGATTTTCCTTACTTTTACTACCCACACGTGCTTTTTGGAAGCGGAGAAGCTTTTCCTTCTAGCGGAGAGCATTCAATTTTCATTATATTTTATTTGTGCTGCACTTTTGGTGGCTTTCATTTTGAATTCTAGCAATATTTTTGATGCTAGTTTTTTTTGTAATGAAATTGTAATTAATTTGCCTTTAGATGGCACTGAATGTTAAACAAACTCTGACTGGCACACGCGCTCGTTGCAAAGTGTAGAAACACGCTGCCGCTGCTGCCCGATGCCGATGCCGCCAAGACAGAGAGAGAGAGAGAGAGAGCGCCAGAGCGAGAGCGAACACAAACACAGAGGCATGGACAGACTCACAGATACACAGATATGCGGCCACTATGCTCATGCTTCAGATACACGGCGACAGCTTAGAACCATGTGCTGCTGCCTCTCTCTCTCTCTCTCTCTGAGGCGACACACTCTCTCTCTCTCACTCTTTATGGAAGGGCATTATTTTTGGCAAACTTTTTGTCGTTTGTATGGCGCGCGCATCTAACTAAAAGCAACAACAAAATCTACAGATGTAGAAGATAAAGGCGAAGGGAGCTTTGAGTTGAGCTTGAGTGAAGCTCTCTCTCCCACTGTCTCTCTCTCTCTCTCTTTCTCTCTCCGCATGAAGCACACTTCTAATTGCCTTCTAATGCACACGCACACAAACACACACACACACACATAGATCTTTTGGCATTTTCCACTGCGTCTCAAAGTTCAATTTGATATTCGCGTACTCTCTCACCAAATGCCCGCTCCATCTCTCTTTCTCTCTTTCTGTCTGTCTCTCGGAGTGGATGGAGGATCGCCGGTCGGCCTCTTCTAGTGCTTTTGTATTTATTTTACTCATGCAAAAGTTTTTGTTTTTTTGTGTTTGTTTTTGCCTGGTGGCTTGGCTATTACGTCAATGGAACAGAAACGCTGACGTTTGTAGTTGTATCTGTATCTGTACCTTTTGCCTGTGTTTGGCACTGCGGCAGCTAGCGTTCATTTCAATGTTTTCCCGTTCCATCTCTCTCCCTTTCTCCCTCTCTCTGCCTCTGCCCCAGTCTCTCTCTGTCCCTATCCCTCTCTGTCTCTCTCTACCTCTCTGATTTATCTGCGTTTCTTTATTTTTCACTATTTCGGTTGATTTTTTTCTAATATTATTTCTAATATGTATTTGTGACGACGTCGACGCTAACGCTAACGCTAACGCTGACCGCAGCAGCGCTCACGTGAGGCGATTTCAGAGCTCTATGAAAACCTTTTTAATGTGTGGAAATTTTTGTTTATTTGGGGATTTTTTTGCTCGTTTTTCTTCGTTGTAATTTGTATAAATAAACATTCGTAGAAACTCGCATAGAGAATCATCATCATCACGAGAGAAACGAGAGATTTTTGTTGCGATTCGCGGAGGGATGGAGTGGGGCACGGGGCACGGGTGCACGGGGTGTGGCAGCAATTAGAGGGATCCCAGCCTTGAAAATCATCTGTAAATGAGGGGTAGCATACGAAAAGTATGACTCTTGATAAGAGCAATCCCCCGATCACAACAGCATTGATGCCCCAGAGCAAGCAAAATGATTAGAAAATTAAATATACATACGTATGTAGTTCCTCAACGAATTTGTTTTTAATAGTTTTCATTGAAATTTCTTTAAATGTACAGCCACCGCATGTCTCGTAGTTTGATTGACATGATTAATTGATTAGTGTTATTGTATTATCGATTAAGATCGATATATGTATGTAAATGTACATATAATATAGAGTCGGTTTTATTTATAAATTTATCAGTAAGATCATGCGTTTCAATTAGAAATACCCAAGTGATCTTTGTAATGGGTCTGATCAAGACATTGCCCGATCTCCTCTATTACCTCTCTCCCACTGACCTTTCCCTAGTGCTAATGAACCAATCCAATAGATACTTCCACAAGACACAACCTTCAGATCGACTATAACTACAAAGCACATCAAATGAAAATAGTTTAACCAAATTTGAGCGTACCGAGAGACCCAATGGGGGGATACGTACTATTTTGGCCATTTGTGAGATGGGGTATGGTGACTCAGGGCTGAGATATGCAAGCAGAGAACATTCAGATGCAGATACAGAATGTACATACATACATATGTACATCTACATATATTGTATGGTAGAAGAAACCTAAAAACTCAATTTCTATGAAACGAAACAGAACGAACACCCCCGAAAAAGTGTCGCCTGTCATCATGTGACATGAAGAACTAGGAAACGACGACCAACAGGAGAGGAGCGCCATTGCCTTCAATATGCGAGTATATCTGAAAACTATACAGAAATACATATGTATCTATAGGTATATTTTTTGTACACAGTATCTACATATATCTGAAGATAAAAATGTATTAGGTAGATAGATGGATGTACTTTTCGACTGACGGAAACGTCATTCCCATTCCCGTTCCCATTCAAAGCATAGCATAGCATAGTCCACTGTCCCGTCCCGTCCCGTCCTGTGATCAAAATGAAACGTGTTCAAGCGCAATAAATTATAAATGAGCCGAGCGAGAGGCGACGCAACTTTGGCAGATGGGTTTGACCCCCGCTAACCCCCTTCCGGTAGATGTACTAGTTGCAACAAAGGCAAGACAAAGCTAAAATGTATCTCAAAGTGTGGTTGTGACTGTAGGTGAGGGTGTGGGCGTGGGCGTGGGCGTGGGCGTCGGCGTCGGTGCGGGACGGTAGGAGTGTGTAGTGTTTTTGTTGGAACGCATTTCGAAGAGGAATTCTGAAATTGAATTCTACATTTTCAAGGCACATCCATCCCAAAAATACGAGTAGTAGTTCCGCCACAAATACTCTGCCCGACCGCCCATCACGACGACATGTCACGACTGTCAAGGAACTGGCTACAAGCACCGCTCTTTCTACAGATGTATGTATTTACATACATATGTACATATACATATCCATATATGTACATACATACATACATATATGTACATCTGTACATATGTACACACATACATATGTACATAAATCCATGTATATCTGCAGCACCTAAAACGAAAACTTATTTGCTTTGGCATTTAATTTCTGAAATGTCGCAGGCAGCATTTCGAATGGATTTTCGGTTGTTTCTTTTTTTCTTCAGGTTTTCAGACTAGGGTCTCTTAAGTACTGTTGTTGCTGCTGCTGCTGGCAAATATTGTCGCTCACCTTATCGCGGGGGGACTACCATCAGAGTACGCATTGCACGCATATCAGTAGGCAAACATCAGAACCGAAAACCGAAAACCAAACAGCATTTTTATTTTTCTTATCAAAATCCATCAGCCTTGGGAACCCATCAACTTAAGGAGTTTTTAGATCGAAGGAAACCGAAAATTGAAAATTGAAATGCGTTTAATTAGTGGAAATTAACACAGTCTTGTGAGGGATCTTCGTATTCGTGTTTAGCGATCTATGGGATCATCTACTATAGCATCTACCCAGCGTCCGTCTGTCCCTCTCCCTCTGTTTGTCTCTCTAATTTGTCTCACACACACACGAGATTGCCCATTATCAGCCTGCATATACACATGTACATATGTACATATATATGTACATATGTATATGTATGTATACACATACATATGTATGTACTCGTACACAGAGATCTCTGAAAGATCTCTGAACTGAACTACATTTTGCTCTATTTGAAATCTCGCACATTTATACGAAACGAAACGAAAAACGGACGACGACGACAAGTTGTACAAATTAACGTACAAATGAATGACGGAATTAGTACGTGTGCTCTTTGTTGATCAACAAAGGGGAGGGGAGTGGGATGGAGAAGGAGAAGGAGAGGGACTTAGATCTCTATCTAGAGGGTCATCATAGCAGGGTGAGTGAGTGAGCAGGAGAAGGGGGTAGGGGTGGGGTGTGGTGGGGAAGATAGGGCCTAGATTTTCCTTTTGTAAGTCAAGTAATGTGGTCTCTAATGTAATCTCTAATCTCTAATGTAGAGCACTATCTTTCAGTTAACGCTGGATCTGTTGGATACACAGCACCAGACCAGTGTACAGAGTATCTGTATCTGATGGATACACTTTACTACTGCTGTGGCAATTCATTAGCAACACGCAAATGAATTAATAACACCAAACTACGAGAATATACGAGTATATGTATATACTTTCAAGTTTTTCCGTTTGTTAGCACATTTTTCGAGGAGATGGGAGTAGCATATGCAATGATTGTTGTGTAGATATGTATATGTATGTAGATGATTGTTCGTAGATACATTTGGATTTGTCCGCTTGAATAGATTGCTAGAGATGCAGGGATACACGCAGACCAGACCGTCAGAGCGTCTGACGATTAGAATTAATTATGATGAGAATTGGGTTTTTACGCGCCATATTCTAAACAAGTTAGCATAAAGGGTGGGGAGAGGCAAGTTGGGTGGGAGGAGAAACAGCAGCAGGTGGCATGAAATACATATACATACATACATACATAGGTATGCAAATATGTACATACATATGTTAATAGAGATGGAGATAGAGATAGTAGATGTGTGTGTATATGCTAGTATCGCACAAGGTAAAGAGATGTCGATTAAGGGAACATTATAGAGAAGAATGTGTTCATATAAACGGATATTGGATAAATACGGAACAATAACTATACTATTTCCAGAACATATTTAAGTTCCTTCCAAGCTCCGAAATTTCATTTCTCTTCGGTTCTTCTCCTCCAACTATTTGCCACATGACCCCACATCAAAGAAATGTTCCTTTGGTTCATCTCTCATTTTTGGTAGCACAATTTATAAAGTGTCACAGAAATCTCAGAGACGTTTTCTGGGTTCCCCCCATGCCACCACCCTTGCCACCCACTCACTTAAATGCTCCACAAACAAGAAACAATAAACAGACGAGACGAGCCGAGCCGAGCCGAGAGAAGACGAGACGGAAGGAAGGAAAGTAAATTTTCATTTTCCTCCGCACTTAAACATTTTTCAAACTAACTCCAACAACAATATTGATAATTTCAACTGCAGCCAAAGGAAAAAACGTCAAATGCAAACAGCAGCAGCGGGTAAAGGAAATAAAAGAAAAGCTTGGAAAAGCGTCAATGCCAAAAAGAAAATACCGAGAGAGCGAAAGCACGTGACGGCAACAACAAAAGAAAAGTAAACCACAAACCACCACCCCACCAACCCCCCATCACCCACCGCCGCCCTATCCCTCGCCCTTGCCCTCCGCCGAGTGTTCCACCCCACCACCCACGCATGATCATTTATAAACTGTCAGTTTCAGGGGGAGAATAGTGGGAGGAGCGGGTGGGGTAGCATAGGGTGGGGTGGTGCAGGGCCGGAAATGCCTTAAGTGGAAGCTCACGCAGCCCAGAAACGAGTGAAACCTTGCAACTTAAACAAAAGAGCGAGGAAACCAAGGGAAGGGGGATACATACATATGTATGTACATATACATACATACAGATACATACATATGTATATACATATGTATGTATGCCAGAAAAAGAACATTTGCCTAGCAGCCTAAACACGAGCTTGAGAAATAGTATTTGGCATATTAGCCACAAATTGAAAGACATTCATACATATGTACATATGTATGTATGTATGCAGGTGCTCGTATCGGTGTCTATCTAAAAGAATATAAGAGATTCCACGATTCCCAACTCAATTTCGGAGACTAATTCATTGAACGTTTTTACCCACAAGCCCCTCCTATAATCGGACTCTACCCCACTTCCACCCTACACGCTGCACCTCTCTCAACGGCACCCCGTGGTCAGTCGAATGGGCAATCGTTTACCGTTTTTATTGGGCAAACTGTTAATTGAATTAGTTGTTGTTTCCCTTCTTTCGATATACTCGTCTTATCAACTGGCAGAAAGATATGAAATCGGTATAGGAATAGGAATATTTATTTCTACTCTTTTTCTTACTCTTATCCTCTCCTGCCTCGCCTTGCCACCGACAGATGGTGAAGGGGGGGAATGTATGTAAATTCAATTAAAATTTTGCGTGTTTCGTTGGCAGACACGGGCGCGTGTTTGGAGGGGGAATGGAGGGTAGAGGGAATACATAGGTACGATAGAACTATGGCCACATAAATTATTTATACACTCTCCCCATACATTTCACCTTGAACCGCGAGCATTTTTCGTATAAGTTTCATTTATTTTTGCCAAAACCAAAACCAAAAGAACAAATAAATAAAGATATATGCGATGGCATGGGATGGGGGAGGGGCAGGGTTAGGGGGACATACGTACATAAATACATAGTTACATGTGTATGTATATCGCGCTCTGCTGATTGCTTTTTGTTGTTTGTAATTGTCTAAAATATTTCACATTTGCTTTATTTTTGAGAAATCTCAACAATTTTTCAATTTACTGTCAGGAACGTTGACGGCGACGCCAGCAGAGCAAGCAGCAGCATCAGCAGTGGCGGCAGCGGGCAGAGGCAACTGTCAATTAACGCAGCATTACATGGGTATGGGTTGGAGGGGGGGACCGGGGGGGGACTTGGACGGGGAGTGAGTGGGGTAAGACATGGGCTTAGGTCTGGTGATTGATCTGTGCGACCAGTTCTTGGTTGGGGGCGTAAATGAGAAACCGAAAATGTCGGAGCTCCTCCCTCCAGTGACAAGTGTCACTTACATTGAGTTTTCTCCAAAAAAATAACAAATCTCTAACACTGTCAACGTCACAAACTTCACACGACGCTCACCTTTCACACACACACACACCAGACCATTGCAGAGACACGCACTCAACCTTCTCCTTTCATTGTCATTGCTCCTGCCAATACATCAAACAAAGAAAGACAGAGAGAGGGGGAGAAGGCAGAAATGTGAAGCAGAAGCAGCAGCCTGGTCTGCATGGGCCAGGGTATATGAATATAGAGTAAGCATCCTAAACTACTTTCACGAAATTTGTATGTGTGTTATGTGGAACAGAACCACGGAGCGACAGAGTTTGGGCACCGAGAACACTGAATAGAAATATCCGCCTTGAAGTGCAAGGGTCCTCACCCCATATTAATCGACTTTGTCCTGGCACATGGCTCTCAAGTGGCATATTTTTCATCATCTGTTGACACTCGACGATGCTGGAGCAGCAGCGGCAGCAGACCGGAAAAATAACAAGTGTACAAAACAAAACCAAAGAGAGTCTGTGATAAGAGACGGGAGAGAGTTGCTCAAGCAACCAGAAGGCGCTCACAACAACTCCACCTCCATCTACAACAGCAACAACAACCACATCATTCCATTGCTCCTCCACGTGGTTTTCAATTAAACTTCTGCCGGGCGTTCGTTCTCTTTCTCTCACTCTGATGTACAGTCGAACGGGATTCCGTGCTGGAAAACCAATTAAAAGAGCGTTCTTTAATAATTTGAGGGAACAGTGGTCCGTCCTAATTTTTTTTGTATGTTTTGATAGATAAATTTCAATTGATGATAATACATACATACATATGTACATATATCGAAAGAGGGGAAATTGTGCAGTCCCTCATTATTAAAATCGCATAGCAAATACTTTGACTATACTTGCTAATCAGTCCAATCTGTCCCACTGTGCTCTATTTGCTTTACTGCTAAATCAAACCTGTTATTAAAGCCGCTCTTGCTCTCATTCTGCTGCTCTCTGTCTCTCTCTCTCCGTCTCTTTCTGAGCTTGGCCTTGTCTGCGTCGTAGTGTCGTGATATGGAAATGTGTAAATTATGTTTTGCAAGTCTCTCCCCACGCTCCTTCCCTGTCCCGCTCTACAATCCTTCCCCCTCCCATTCAGCTCTTTCCACTTGGTCATTGTTAATGTATTTATGTACATAAATACATATGTATGTATGTATTTGCAGAGCAAATTTTTGGTTTCTGTATTTTATTTTTAGTGCTAAATTTTATGGCCAATATAATTTCTGTTTATTCTGTTTATTTTCCTGTACTCTTCACACACACATGCACATGCACACTCGAACAGGAACAAGCACAGGCTCACGCACATTCGTCACGATTTCTGTCATAAATAAAAAGCTCTCTGGCCATTTTCATTAAGTTTTTGTTGCTACTGCCATTTCTCTGCTCCCCATCTCTTTGTGGTGGTCCAATGTATGTAAATGTACATATGTATGTATGTAAGTAGTTTTGCGGTCTGTCTGGTGGCTGCTTTTATCGTTATTGTTGCAAATTGATTGGTTGCAATTTGTATGCGAGAGGCATCCGTAGGCAAATTTACCGTTTTTGTAGTATGTGCTTTATATGGCGCCTTTTAATTGAAGCGCCTCTATCTATCGCATAAGTCTCTCTCAAGGTAGAATAAACAGAAGGTAGGGCAGTCCGTGGGCAAAAAAACAGGGAATCCCAAAGAGAGCACAAGCCTTACCTTCTATTTCATGTGCATTTGTATACATATATGTTGGTTCGCTTTAAAATCCGAGCTCTATTGCTCCCTCTCTTGTCTGAAGTCTCGTTTGCGTGGCAATGAACGATCGAATCCGTCGTTGAGGTCGTTCTCTCTCTGTCTTCCCCTAACGCGTGTAGATTGATATCGGCCCGATAAAGCTCGGCTCTCTCTTGGTCTCCCATCTCCCACTCTCTCGTGTAACGTAGTACTAATTAAACACAGACACACAAACAGACACAGACAATCACAGATTACGCCGCAGACCACAATACATGTGTATGACATAATAAATATTAAACGGTGGCAGTGGCTTTGCCGCCGGCGTCGCGTCGCCTTCCCCTCCCCAGCTATTCCCCCATTTCATTTCAAGCCCCTGTTCCGCACTCCCCCTCAAAAACCCATTTCGCATCGCAGCAATTTGAATGGGTTGCTGCAAGTGCAAGAAAGATGGACGACTGCTTATTACAGCAGTTGATGGCGCTGCAGTTTTGTTTAGATTTCTGTTATACTGTTATTGCAGATTGACGTAATACAAGAAGATGATGGAAAGGCATGGGAATGGTGAATGCAGAGGGAATGAGAGAGGGAACTGCATAAACAGTAAACGAGACGGAGAGCTATCCTGAAGATAATTTTTGTGGACTTTTGCTGAGTTTTATGATTATTTTTAGCTTATGGTATAGTTCCCGTGATTCAGTTGTGATTTCAATGCTAATATTAAATATTAAATCATTCTGCGGTCAATAGGAGGTTATTGAAACCCGTTCAAGTGAAAAGCCCCCGCCAGCTTAGAGAAGAAACCCCCTTAAGCATGGTTTAATGACCAATCATTTATCTAATCCAACTGAAACTCCCCCGTCATTACACACTTGAGCACCATAATCATACGGGGGACTGTACCCTGTGCCACGCCAATCTCAAAACCATCAACATCATCACGCCACTGAGAGTCCAAGTCCATGACTGACAGCCCGAAGCCCCGAAAAAACGCCTGACTCAGAGAACAGCTTAGAAATTTTCCAAAACAGCCCCAGACGAGGCGCGTGCCAAGGCTTGAAGGGGCTTGTTCGAATGAATGGTCTGACCCGAATTTCAGAATAGATTAATGCTACCGCTAGACGATAATACTGCCGCTGATCAGGTCTTGCCATGCTGCATGTTTTGTTTTCATTTTTTTTTTGCAGTACCCCACAAATTTTCCATGCGGCGAAGCGTGCGTCGCGATCTTATCAGGTACAGTAAAGTGAATGGAACGATCGGATCCAGCCCCCGACCTGACCATGTGATCTGATTGCGAGAGCCACACCTGAGAGAGAGACAGAGAGAGCAAGAGACGAGACGCGCTCTCTGAGCTTTTTTGAAGCTTTAAGAAGTTGCTAGAAAATGCAGCTACAGTGGGTTTTAATGGGGCTTTTCAAAATAGTAGGGGGCTTAAAAGACCCTATTTTCTAAACGTGAATGATGAATGGTACGAGAAATTTCTGTGTGTATTTATCGTAAAAGTTTATAGTTAAATTCGTCTTCCCTTCATCAACATTCTCAGCCAGACAACTCATTTTTTATGCGCAACTATATCATCATGAGGGTAAATATTTATAGTCGCCTGGTAACCTCGTCGTCGTTGCCGTCGTCGCTGCCGCCTGCTCCTGATAACGCCTCCAACGGCGACGACTACGGCGACATCGACCATGATGACAGTGCAATTGATTATAGAAGGCGACGTCGTTGCTCATATTCTGGTTTTCTATTTCACAAATGTGGACAGCAGTCCGTCATGGCAACCCAAGAAGTCTCGAAGGTTTTATCGAATTTCCTCCCCATCATTTGATTAGTCTGATATCAAAGACCATAAAAGCCGACCGTCGATCCAATGGGGTCGGCTTTGGGTGTACTCTTTAGCCCCATTGCCTCTATGCATATTTATCGATAGCAGGTGATCGGACCAGGTAAATACGGGTTTATCTCACGGGAAGTGCTTCGGAGGGGGTGGGTAGGGTTTTTGGAGGGATGGAGCTATGCAATATACATACATGCATACATACATATATGTAATATTAATTAGGCGGCATCTGGAGGGAGCTAATTAGTGACAGCATGTGGTGTAAATTATGTATTATTCATTGCAGTGCAGTAGGCACTCTGTCAGGGAAACTTTGATAAGATTTAACAAATAAAAAGAGTAAGATGTTTCGACTACATTTGATTATATAAAAATATGGTGTAGCTTAGACATCATGTCATTGTCTTCAGTTTCGTTCCACTGTGCCAAGTGCCACTGTAATAATTGCGAATCGAACAAACACTCTCACTCCGCTCCCTTTCGTTCACTAATTTCGCATATTTATATTAACCGCTATTTGCCTGGGACCCCCTGCCGCCACCACCAAATAACAAACAACGAGGGGAATACAATAAAGAAACCAATTTTCGACAATCAGAAAAGCTAAATCAAATAATTTGTCACATGTTGCTAGAAATCTAAGGGGAAGGGGAGTCTGGTGGGACGGTGGCGATAGTTTAACCCGCGCAAAAAATACACGCGCACATGCAAACGAAACCGCGCTCAGCTCACCGCAAAGTCTCTGCTCTCACAAAATGTAATCGAGAGAGGCAATGGGAATTCGAGTGAGTGAGAGAGGTAGAGTAAACAAAATCAGACTCCCACACATACTATAGGGGAATTGCACGTGTTTCTTTCTGTTTCTCTGGTACTTTTTGTGGGCAGAGCAGACACTCTGAATGAGCTAATGTTCAAATGTTTTCAAGAGGATATTGAGAGAGGAGCAACGGCACTCACCTCGAATTGATAAATCCATGATGTTCCCCCGTTCCACGCCGACTTCTGTTAATTTACGCTCTAATCCCAACATGGTGCTCTCACTGAATAATCCTAACTGCCGGTGCGGGGGCGAAAGAGTCGGAACATAGCCGAAGAATCGATGGATGAACAAGTTGTAAATTGAAAATCAAAACAAGAGAGCGGCCAAGATCAACAGCGCTGCTCTCCAGACATTCACTCCACTCTCTGCCTGGTGACGCTGCTGCAGCCGGCGAAAACGCATCACGTGGTCTGCGACGGCTACAGCGACGCTGACGTCGTGGCTGGAACATAAAGGCGGGTGGAACGGGTAGACGGGCGGTCGGCTCAGAGCGAACGGGAGAGAACCAGAGCACATTTGAATGTCTGCCAAGTGCCTGCTAGCCATCCCGCTCTTACCTATTGTATTATATAAGCTTATGTAACGGTGAGTCGACCAGGCATGCGCACAGAGCAACAGTGGGCCATAAAAATAGAATTCTATATTAGATAGAAACCCCATTCCCCTGCCCCCGTCCACTGTGTAGTCTTTTGCTGACGTCTGTTTCTGATGACTAATCTTCGGATGGTTCTATTTTGAGTATCCGTCGGGTCAAGTTGCAAAAGGATTTTCAGTCCATGGCAAGGCGAAATCGAAAGTTGGAAAATCTCAAGTACTGTGGGTGTCAAAAGGGAATTACCTTATTTAGATAAAAGCACAGGCCCCAAAATCAATTTGATTGGCAAGCTGTCGTTCGCCCATTTAGATACCACATAGAGCAAAGGGGAATTAGTTTTGGGGATTACTTGGCTGTGGAGCACGAAGAATGTGGGGGGGCGGGGCTGGAATGGGAATGAACGCTAATGCCACCTCCGCTGTGGAGACAAATTTAGATAAGTCAAGTGATATTATTAGTTCTAATAGGAATTGTGTTGTAAGGGAGGTCGGTGGGGCCTCTTTCGGCCCTTCAGCGAAGTGAGGGTACTCTTTCTTTTTGGAAATGCAGAAAATACGAGAGCTGCTATTATAAAAGTGGCCTAGTAGTGGAAGACCAACCAGAAAGCGTTATGATGAGCCGTTCTTTTGGCAAGGACCTATCTCATGAAGTGCTCTGCTGCTGCGCTACCGTTACGTAGGATAAGAAGTGATAGTTATATTATAGAATTAATAATATAAATATAATATAAAATTCTTTTAAAATCTTAAATTTAAAAGTTTTGAACAGCTCTGCAACATGGCAGGACTCTCCCGATCACGAAAAAACATCCCACGACCAGATCAGGCCATAAATAGGCGAAATAGCCAAACAAAATAGATATCACTATCCACTATCCTGGAAACGATCATGTCACTAAAATTGTATGGTGTAGTAGCCATGTAGCAAACAGTGGCGCCTCGCAGCATTTGGAAAAAGTTTCAAAATGTTGCGGAACATTCCCCGCAACATTTGAGTGTTTTACATTTTACGGAAAAAGAGTATTTACATATTCGTTGCTGCTTCTAAAATACTCAAAAGAATTATCATTTGTGGATTCAAACTATTAAATTCACTTAAAAACACCTTATTTTGTTTTATTTATAACTCTGCTATAACTGTCCGATCGGGACGTCAGACGACTTTCTCTGATCGGTAGAAAGTCCTTGATTTTATGGAATCCTTTTCAAGGACATTTTGTACATAGCAAAGCCTGGACACCTAAATCATAACGTGGTGGTCATAACGAAAACTCTAACTAAACACAGCAAAGACAAACACAGAACGTCCTCAATAACGTATTTAACACAATACCGATTTAAAAAAAACACAGCAGGAAGTACATATACTTTTTGTTGTATAAATATAGTTAATAAGTTAAATGCTTCTATGAAATTTTCATTGGGAGCTCTACTTGCAAGTTGCTCAAGCTGCAATACCAAAATATTATCATGCTGTCTCTTTCGATGCTATTCTTGAAGAGGACTGTGAACAAAACAAAAACAAGACTACAGTTTAATAGCTAGACCAATTATGAAAAAGTGTTGATACATTTAAAGTCAAAATTTTAACTTTGACCTTTTTATTTTTGTCCTATAGGAGGAACCATAGCAATGATTTCTTTCCCGCTCACCATACTATTGCGCTCTTTCTCTTTTCCATGGCTGCTCATGAAGTTGTACGCCTTAACCCTTGACTTATATTATGTTTTGGCGTCGAAATTGAGTTGTGGGTACATTTACTTACGGTATAAAACTATTTATTCAAATCAAATGTATTCCTTTATTACCAAGAGAATATAAGTGACTGCTTAAAGCTAGCATTTCCAAAACAAAAATAAGATTTAAATTTCCCTCCTCTTGACGATCGTATTCCGTATGACATTAGGGGGCTAATTTTCGGTCTTAGCCCATTCGAATAAAAAAACAGCACACATCTAATATTTTTTCAAGCTTCCCGCTAATTGCCAGTGCTGCCAGATCAATGCAAAAATATAAATTCAGCTAGTGGCTGCCAGCGCGGTGCAATTTGGGGTTTGAGTTTTTGTTGAGGTTTTGTTAAAGTTTTGTTAAGGTTTTGCGGCCAGAAAAACAGTGCTGCCACGCGTTCGAATCCGCGGAAATGTGGCAGCACTGTCCGGATCGTGGCCCTGCTGGATCATGAACAGAGAACGATTAACCCATTGTATACCAGTGCGATTTTAAATACACTCCACGAAAATGATGAAACTTAAAGAATTTTGTTGCAGTTCGGAGAAGGGTATCGTGCTCATTTCTGTTTTGAAGTGGGTGCGGTAAATAAGGCCACAAAAGGTAAAACGAAATAACACCTTTAATTTGATTAAAAATCGTTTTTGTTGTGTCCCATATACAATTTTTTTGGGGACTTCTTTTATTTGTTTTTTGGGCCTTATATCATTGGGGTGTTATTTCGCAGCGCCAAGAGAAATTATGGATCGCAAGAAGAATTTTTAAACAGGAATATTTTCCGTAGTCCAACTGTGTTCTATATAACCTTATGTATATTTTGATGCCGAAATTGTATTGAAGATATTTTTGCGGCATATAGATATAAAATGGTGAATTACAGAAATTTGATCAATATATTAAAGTTAATTTTTAAGTTATTTTAAAAAAATTTGGTTTGATCGAACCTCTTTTTGGTTTGATAGAGCCTCTCTTTGGTGAGATGGAGCCGCAGGGCTATAGAAAGGTGGGGACAACAGACAAAAACAACCAAGGGGAGTGGCTAGGCGCATACGAACCTCACCTTGCTGTGTTTACACGTATGATATGACATGAGGCCGGTGATCGTCCACATGGTATGTTAGGCAAATAGGGTGGATTTTACCTAGAACGCGTTACATTTTCTGTGCTATTTTGCCTATTGTCCATACCATTTTTTACTCAGCAGTTGCGCATGTGCGCGGTTGGTTTGAACAAGTCGAAACAAAAGTTGTTCGTACGACAAAAAGCAAAAGCAATACAAAACCTCAAGCTCGCTCGCGCGCGTCGTTCGTTTTTTTTTGTTGTGCGCGCGTGATTGAAGAACTTGCAAAAACTGTAATTGTTTTGAATTGTGATTGAAATTGATTTCTATTAAATTTGAATTGAAAAAATTGGTAGAGTGTCAAAAACGGATACAGTGTTGTGCAAGAGAGTGTTGAGTGTGTGTGTGCTGGAAGTGCGTTGAAAAAATAATCACTAATGCAAATAGGAAAGAGAAACACATCAACAATGACAATTTGAAACAGACCCAAAGACAGGAAAATAACGAATTTAGAGAAATAAGTACGGGAACTTGGAATTTGGAAAAAACTTGGAAAAAAAACAAAAAAAAAGCAGTTCGAGCTATGCAGCAGGCAGCGCAGTCGCAGTTGGCATCGCCGCCAGACTTTGATTTCCAGATGTGCCGCTATTTCAAAAGTTCTTTTGCGCGTTCGCTTTCGCTGAATGGCGCCGTCAGTGGCGCAGGCGGTGGCAGCGCAGCCTTGGCATTGCCCAAGAACAAGAAACCGCAGACAAACGAGGTCACGCAGCAGAGGCAAAAGCAAAGTCGGAATAAGGAAGACCCGATTGGAGCAGAAGTGGAGACAGAGGAAGAGCGAGAGGGAGAACAGGAATCATCCTGTTGTTCTACGCCGCCCCCGGCTCTGCCAGCGCGACGTCACACGTCTGGCCACAACAACTTGATGCATTTTAGCAGTGCTGCCGCTAATCAGCTGCTGCTCTTTCCTCAGCCGGCTCCGATGCAGATGCAGGCGCAGACGCAGACGCAGAGGAATCTCAATTCTGTCTGGCCAATGCAGCAGCCACAGGCGTCGCAGTCAACGTCGCTTCAGGTTCAGGTTCGTATCAGTTTTATGTGCTTTCATTCCATTAAATGTGTCTCCGTTTCCCCCCTCTTTGTCTCTCTCTCGCTCTATATCTGCACTTGTGTCGTCTTGTACTACTCCGCATTCCACCTTGTCCCGCCTCGCCCCTCCTCTTATTTTGTTATGTTGCCGTGGAGAGAGAAAAAGTTTAGTTTCCTTTTTCGGAGCAACTGGATATTTATGTCACCTTGTTGTTGTTTGTCACGTAGCCTTGACAGCCACCGCTTCTCTGGGAGGCCCCCCTCTCCTGCACAGATCTCCTTTTGGTGTGACCATGCCATGCCATGGCAAAAGTTTTTTCATTTCACATTTTTTTAAGGTCACTTCATGATTTATGTGCGAAAAAGTGTGTTGGTTTCATGTGTGTGTGTGTGTGTGTGTGTGGGCTGTGAGTGGCATTGATAAGAGAGAAGGAGAAAGGAGATACATATGTACATATGTATGTGATGGAGAGGTGGAATATGTAACAGTTATAAAGTGTTTCCAATGAGTGCAGTGGACCTGAAAAGTTGAATTCAATTGAAAGTTGCCGTAGGGTTACCCGTGATAAAGATTATAGCAAAATATACATAATCGAATTAAAAAAGAAGAAATTAGGATCCATCTGTTCTTCTGGGCCCCAAGGAATGATTCTCTAAACAGATTCTTCCGCCTCTAAGCCCTACCCGGGACCCATCTGTTCCATGGCGTTCACCTAGACCTAGATCGCCCCTCAAAAGTTTACAAATTCCATCCACCTTTGACCTTATGGAGTACCATCACAATATTTCCCATCGAATTGTTGAAAACTCGACTATAAACAACAATCAAAACTTTTTTGTTGATTATAGAAAACTTGCAGCAAGGTCTAAGAGGCCTCTAATATGGGGCCTAAACTGTAATTAGCCAAAAGAATTGTTTCTCCATATAAGAATGTGTGTGTGTGTGTGTGTGTGTGTATGTATTTGTGTGCGTGCGTGCGTTTAGGCCCCAAAGCATTCATTAGGGCGGACCAAAAAAGCGAATGCGTGCAAAGGTCAGGCCATAATTTCAATGATTGTTAAGAAAACAGAGAGGGCAAGGGGAAGGGAAGAAGGAAAGGGTGTAGTGGGGTGAGGACACCCTCCCAGTTTCATTTTTCAATGGCTTTTCTCCATGGCAACACGAAAGACAATCAAACGATCAACAAGTTGATGGCCTTTTGTCTTGTTGCCAAATGCAAAAGCTCTGATGGCAATTGGATACCCGAATGGCGTCTCCCTCTCTCTTCTCTTCTCTTCTCTTCTCTTCCCCTCCCCTCCCCGTCCCCTTCCCCTCCCTCACTCTCTCAAATTCCACCCGGTTGCAAGCCTCATTACGAAATGTCGCCAAGATTTTGCGGCTTTAATAGACGCCGATAAAACGTAATGAGAAAAAGTAACAGCAGCAGCAGCAGCAGCAGCCACTGCAGTTTATTATTTTTCTTTTCTTTATTTATTTTTCTTTATGATTGTCACTTGATATTGTCGCTTGTTCGATGTTTTGTTGCCTGTTGTCTGTTGCTTGCGGTGGCCTCTTGGCCACACTTGAATGGTCTCTGCCTCTGCCTCGGCCTCTGCCTCTGCCTGCCTCGGCCTCGGCTGTTTCCTCTGCCGCTCGCGCGCTCTGTGGCTGCGTTGTCGCATAATTTGAATTTTTCTAACGCAGCTGCTGCTTGCTTTCGGAAGCTTTCGCCGTAGCGACTGCTGCAGCTTGTTGTGTGGCAGGCTGGCTAGCTACCTCTAGGGGTGTAGGAGTCGTGTTGCATGCACCATCCACCATGCACCATCCTCCCATAGTGGAGAGTTCATTGCATTTGCTTTTCACTTTCGACTGTGGCATGGAAAACCAAAGGAAACAACAACAAACCACAGTCGAAGTTCGTGTAGCGTGTTGACAGTTGCTGCCTGCCTCCGCCTCCAGTTGTGGCATGATGCAGGCGTGAATATAAGTCAAATTACGATGACCTTAAAAGGGGGCGGGGGAGGGGATTATCCAATATCTCTGTGAAAATGCAGTAATCGTTGGAATTACCGATTCCATGGGGGGATGGGGATGGGGATGGGAATCGATGAGCTCCCCATCTCTGGGTTCCTTTTGTGTTGTATCATAGCTTTGGTCTTGCGTCGCCACCCCTCCCTCCCTCTCCTCTCTTATATCATCATCTTTTGCTGTCATTTGTGGACTCCATTTACCCTGAAGATTGTCATATCAACATATCAAAATGGTACGGAAATGTCTTCATTTAAAGGAATTATAAGACCATGACCGAAACACTTTTTGGGGAGTACTTTTATTAGCCATTTGTCTCTCTGCCTGCCTGTCTATCTGCCTATCTGCCTGTCTGCCTGTCTGCTGTTTGCTAATGGGTGTCGTTTAGGGTTAATTGAAGGGTGATTTCCCCGAATAATAAGGTGGAACGCATACGAGAATAAGTGATAGAATGTGGTTAGGTTATCCTGAAATGCATTTTTACTTAACATAAATTTCCCACTTTATGCAAATTTTTATTCACACACAGAAATACTCCCCGTACTCCCTGGGGTTTCCATCCACTGATGGAAAACACTTTGTTAGAAATCCCCTGGCCCTGGCTCTGGCTGGTGGCATCATCAGCATCATCATCGTAGCCATCATTTTGTACAATATACAAATGTACATACATATGTATGTATGTATGGATAGGTGGATCGATGGATGGACTCCACAGAGCTCTACAGAGAGAGCACTCCCGTACGTTTATTCCATCTGCCCGTCAATCGTCGATTCGGTGGAGAGGAGTCCGCAGTGGTGAAGAGGGGGCAGCCAAGGAGAGGGGGCACAGAAGTGTAGACGCCACTTTGCCCCCAGGTTGCATTACGCAAAAATCCAACGAAAAATCCAAAATAAAACGAGTGAAATATTGCAGAAATGGAGGGAATCGTCGGAAGGAAAATGTTGCAGACGGAAAGCGGAGACATAAATACTCTGCCAGAAGATGGTATTGGGGAGGGAATAGATCCCCTAGAATAGATCCTTAGATTAGAGAGAAACATAGAGAAACAGAGTAAAAATCAATAGATAGATACATAGGGGGAAAGAATGTACACTTGTATTCCACGTATTCCTAGCGATATCAATGCTACAGCAGAAAGAGAACTCCCAAGCTTAAAAGAAAACGAGGGGGAACGTTGTGAGCCGCGGCCTTTGCTACTATATACCCGGTACTCCGTCAATACACACATATATGAGCTTGCGACCTATGCAATTTATTATATGTTCGCTAAAGGGTCGAATTACATTTTAACAAAATTTGGTTGCTCTAGCTTCAATAGTCTCCGAGACTGTACTCTTCGAGTACCGGGTATGATAATCACGGGACGCAGCTCCGGAGTTCTCGCCAGAACTGGAAAAATGGATATGCCGTACCCGTGTGATGGATCCCGGAATGCATGCCAACTGACGGAGAGGGTGCAAAATGAATGTTCTGTTGATTTTTCTGCACTTGTGGTTCTCGCCCGAACGCATGAGGAGGGAGGGAGGGAGTAGGTTGATTGCCCCTGCACTTGCCTGCCCTGCCGCCTCTCAGGACAGCTCCCACACATAAATAAATCCCCAAATGAGAGACAGAGAGGGAGAGGCAGCAGGGAGAGGGAGAGAAAAGTGTGATATTTATTTATAGCCAAGTTGTACGAAAAAAAGCTAAAAGGGAGATAAATGCGCCAAGAAATGGGTTAACTTTGCGGCTGATGAATCTTTTATTCATACTTTATTCATATGTTATGCAGACGAATAGTCGTCATTCCCACCCCCCTACTCCCTCCTCGTACTCTAAATCCCCATCTAACAGATGCAATGAATGAAAAGTGCATTTGCAGTGCAATCGAATGAACAATCCAATAAAACGAGAGAATCAATAATAAAATAATTTTAGTTTTAGTTTAGTTTAGTTTTTGTTTTCTCCTTTTCTACCTTCCAACAATTTTCTAACAATTGAATAACCGTAATACCGTAATTTCTAAGATATTTTAAGAGGCGATTCGTGTCTGCGTCTGTGTCTGCGTCTGTGTCTGTCTGTGGCATCATTCGTTGTTTTTGGCCACATTCCACTGTGTCTCGAATGTCTCGTGGCTCTGGCTCTGGCTCTGGCTCGACTCTTTACTTGGCCAAGACTCAAATCAGCGGCGACTAACAACGTGAATGATGGACCGGACTCTACGACTGATTGACTGACTGACTGACTGACTGACAGAGTGGCTGATTGACTGACTCGTTGCTCGTTGCACGTTGCACGTTGCAGAGCATTTTGCATTTTGGCCTGATCGTGAAATCGTCTTTCAGCGCGAACGTTTGTCATCTGGCATCTGGCATCTGGCCTCTCATTAGGCAGCATTTTCCCAAGCCGGAAACTATTTGGCCATAGTATTTGGTCATCTTAACCATCTCTCTCCTACTCCCTCGCCGCACTCTTCTCTCCCACTGATTGACACATTGATATATGTACAGTTGCGAAAATTAGAATAGCACCACCACCACAAGCAATTTTTAAATAGTTGCCAAACTCACATTTTTAACTTTAAGGAAACTTTAAGCACATTTTTAGAAATGGAAGACTATTATAAACATATGAATATAAAAAAAATCTTCTTCCTTTTGAACGTTTTTAAGTTATTTAAGAAAATTCCTTGAAAGTGATCAAATTAGGCGAAAAAAATAATAGCACCACTTTTCAAAAATTGAATTAAAAACAAAATAATGACCAAAAAGTAACGAATTCCTTAGTTAACTATTTTGAACGATTATTACTAAATCTATAATTATCATTTAACATTTAGTACCATGTCCTTTTTTGGCAATAACAGCTGCGTAGCGTCTTGGCATGGAATCAATCAAGTCCTGGCCTAGTTTTAGGACCAGGACCCTTCAATTTATACCCAAAGGGATCCGATAGTGGCTGGCTTGGAAGTAGCAACCGCCTTCTTAACGTAGGACCACAGATTTTTGATAGGATCAGGTCAGGTGACTGAGCAGGCCACTCCAAAACGTTCACACAGTTTGCCCTGAACCATTCCTTTACTTTCTTGCTGGTGTGTTTGGGGTCATAAACCTGTTAAAAGACCCATAAGAACGGACTTTCATATTCTGCAAAGGGTAGCATTACTGTCTCCACGATATTCACCTACACGTGCTAATCCATGATGGTTTTTATCCAACCTAGTGTACTACTACTGTACCTACTCCATAGTGGAAAAAGCAGGCCCATACCATTACACTACACCCTCCATACTTATCGGTTTTTGTGGTGTACTAAAGTTTGTATTCTACTTTCCTTGGACCTCTAACGTATGATCGAGATCCTTTTCCACCAAACATTTCCACTTTGGACTCATCTGACCATAGAATATTCGTCCATTGTTGGGATGTCCGATTTGCGTGAACACTGCCTAACCTCATGTGCTTAGTAATATGTCTCGCGTTTAAAAGTGGTATCTTTCTTGGGCTGCAGAGTTTTATATTATATTGGCTAAGATATGTACTAACTTTTTGATCCATCGCATTTATTTTAAGCTCTTCTTTAAGCTCGGTAGCTGACCTAAAGGGAACCTTCTTTCTCTGACGAATCCGTCTTTTGCCATGAAGAGGGGCCATAAATCGTTTTCGTCCGCATGTTTCAGCCTTTTCTTCATAGTTTAAGACGTTTTTAATCATTTTATTGGAATATCATACCAATCGACCAACTTTTCTGTACGTTTTTCCGTTTAATATCAGTTTTTTGGTCAGATCTCTTATCTCCGCAGTGCAGTGCTTTCCATGTCCCATTGTAATGATTATTATTAACTTTTATGACAGAAACAATAAAATCTTAAACAAAACTAATGAATACGTGCCTTTTACAAAGACAATTTTGAAAAATATAGAAGATTCACTAAGAAAATGGCTAGTGGTGCTATTATTTTTTTCGCCTAATTTGATCACTTTCAAGGAATTTTCTTAAATAACTTAAAAACGTTCAAAAGGAAGAAGATTTTTTTATATTCATATGTTTATAATAGTCTTCCATTTCTAAAAATGTGCTCAAAGTTTCCTTAAAGTTAAAAATGTGAGTTTGGAAACTATTCAAAAATTGCTTGTGGTGGTGGTGCTATTATTTCTTTCACAGCTGTATGTATGTACTTTGTGTCCACTGGAGGAGCGGCAGCCCCCAAGTTTGGTTTTCCACTTTTTTTGGTCGACTTTTATTTGCGTTTAGGCCATCATTTAAATGCCTCTTGGCCAAGAGAGGGAGAGCAGGAGGCTAAGTAAAGTGGTTTGGGCATACAATTAGTTTTTGGCCATTGAAAGATATCGTATGTCTGCCCTGCCCCGCCCTGCCCTGCTCTGCCTGCGCCCCCTTTGACGGATTGCTCGAGATGGCCATCGGGTGCCTCAGTTGCTAAGAGGCGGAGGAGAGGGGGGGGGGCAGCACTTTTATACTTTTATACATTTTGTAGGTATTTAATTTGTTTTTACTAGCAACTCAATTTATCACAAGAAGAGCAAACATAAATTCCGTGTTCATAAAACTGATGGAATTTTTCTACGATTTTCCATAATTTTCCTGCGTTTTCGCACTTCTTGCTGAAGGCTGAAAGCTATCAAATTAATATGTTTACATTTTGGGGAAGAATGAATCTGTTTGTTGTTGTTTATTCGGAGGAAAAGTTTGAAAAGTGATCGGCAAAGATTTGGGGATGGCCATAGCTATAGCTACAGTGGTGGTCCGCTTGGCTAAGCAACCAACACAGGTGGCCTAGCAGTGACTGTCGGTCCAAAATGCTTACACTGGTGGACAAAATAAAGTGAGCATCCCACAAGAGAGCCAGGCATGCGAGGGAGCTGCAGAATCACCTGTAGAATCGTTAGAGAACTCCTTCTCAGCCACACTGCTGTCTGAAATAAAGGGGCGACTGTGTTTAAGCGTGAATCTGCCAGACCGTGAACATTTATTGCTTTATGAAAAAAAACCAAGCGAGAGAGAGAGAGGGAGGGAGAGAGAGAGAGGCAGTCAAGTTCTCTAATGCTTCCCCCCTCTTCAACCACTCTTTTCGTGTGCGTTTTGTGCATTTTCGGACGATCATTGGGTGGGGTAGTGGGCGGGCGTTGCGTTGAGTTCATCAAGTGTAAAACAATAACAACGAAAACGATAAGAAGAAGCAGAAGCACAAAACAGAAACTGCAACAGCAACAACAACAACAACAACAACAAAACGCTCAGCAGAGCAGCAAATTTCGAAAAAGGCGGAATTGCGCCGATAACAGAATAGCAGCAGCAACAACAGCAACAACAACGACACAAACAATAGCAACAAACAACAAGGTAAACCGAAATTAAAGTAAAACATCGTGGAACAAAAAAAAGTAGAAGAGCGAAGGTAGGGGGTGGGGGGAAGAGACAATGAGAAAAAAAGAGCCCCCGAAAAGCCGCAGTGAACGCGTTTCGCTGCGTTTGGTCGGCGGCGGCGTTCCTCTTCAGCGGCCACCCCATGCGGCAGAAACAACGACAGCAGGGGCAGCGACAGCGACAGCGAATGCTGAGCGTTGCGCATGCGTACCTGTTGCCTCTCTGCCTTTGTCTCTGTCGCTCTTTCTGACTTTTACTCTCTTTCCGCCGCCGCTTGTCAACTCTTTTTTTGTACAGTGAAGTAAAAAGGGAGTTTACAAAGCTTCAAGCTGGCGGAAATAATAAATTCTAAGCTCGACAACAACAACAACAAAAACAACAACAATAAATCTAAGGAAGAAGAGGGACAGACTTAGGTTCGAGTGTCGAAGCAGGAGGCTGCTCCCTGCTGCCTTACTGCTGCTCCTCTTCCTCCAATCTCCAGTGAAGCTTTCCATTGAGAGGTTCTGCTGATTTGAGTACGAAATGTGAACTCCATTGGGTCACAGATGTCTCGTGGGTGGCAAAAGCCGACAGCCACATTATACCCTTTCATAAGGATGTCCACACACATCTTGCTCTTGCTCTTGCTCTTCCCTGTTTCCCTCTTCTTTTCAGTTTTCAGCTGTCTTCTTTTGTGTAGCAATCCCTCACTCCCCTTACACATATTACACGTGTAAGACTGCTGGAAGACGCAATAAAAGCAGGAATTCCATCTGTGAGGTGAACAGCTCCCTGCTCCCTGCTCCCTGCTGCTGCCCCCCTGCATTCGCTTCTTCCTCTTCTTGCGCATTTCCCCATTTCCTTTTGGTGAAATTGACTTGTTTTTTTTGTTTTTGTTTTTTGTTTTTGCTCAAATAACTCTTTTCGTTTCGTTTCGTTGTAAAAATGTATATTTTATCTAGATTTTATGTCTGCTGTTGATTTTTTCACTCTCTGGTTTTACTCAGTATCTGAAGTATCTGAAGCGTAACAACTACGAAAATTAACATCGTTTAGGCCAAAAAGCATTCGAAAATTGAGGCTAAAGAAGAGGAAGAGTCGATACAACGTGGGACTTCCAGACAGGGAGAGAAAGAGAGACAGAGATACAGAGATATAGAGAGGAAGAGAGAGAGAGGGCTGGGGAAAAGGCACAGGTCGTGTGTTGGACCTCCCCTCCCCAAGAAAGGGCCGAAGCGTGTGAAATGTGAAAATGATTCTTAAGGAGGTTTTCTTTTAGGGGAAAGGAGGGAAAATAAATTAAAGCTGAAATGCAGAATTTTCATTGTCTCTTTAAGTTGTGGATTCGAGGGGAACTTTTCCGCATTTTCCCCATTTGTTCGAAAACAAATTCGAAGGCTTAAAAATCGTTCAGTTTTCCGTTTGTGGCGGCAAGAAAAGCAGCAGAAAAGCGGAAAACGGAAAACGGAAAACCAGGCAACAATTAGGGTTAACAGAAGAGCTTATAAAGGTCAAGGGACAATGGGTGGAAGTGACCGTGGCAGTGGGTGGGAGTGGGAGGATGAAAAATTACAGAAGGAAAGAGGAGATCTCCGTCTCGCTCTCTCTTGAGAGAGAGAGTCGAGGCTGCAAAAACACACACACAATAGCCCCAAATGATAAAACTGAAAACAAAGAGAGAGAGAGAGAGGGGGAGGGGGGCGGGGGGTTAGAAGAGCAAAAGGAAGAAAAAGATAAGGACAGAGAGAGAGAGAGAGAGAGAGATAGAAACATTGAAATAATGATAGCCCCGGGATATTTAGAGGGGCTGCTGCTGCTGCTGCTGGATGCTGGATGGATGCTGTGGCTGTGGCTGTGGCTCAAATCAGAATACGGCCAAAACAATGCGAAAGGCAAAACAATGAGGCAGCAACAGAATAGACGACGGGGAGGTTGTGTGCCCCACAATGCATGCCCCAGCCCCACCCTCCAGACCATTAATGAAAATGGCCAACAGAGCAGCAGCCCCGCCAGCAGCCAGCAGCCAGCAACCAAGGAAAATGCACAGGAAAAACAGACAGAGCAGCAGAGCAGCAGAGATGGAAAGATGGAGAGACGTGCCCGCATTGTTTTCATTTGCTTCGTTTTCGCATGCTTAATTATGGCCATTGACATGCAACGTGTTGCACTAGTCGTCACTAGAGCCTGCCACAGAGTGAGAGACACACACCGATCCACAGATGCACATAGAGCGGGGGGTATCTGCATCTGTATCTGTATCTGTGAGATGCACAAACTAATAAGCAAAACTTGGCGGCGGATGCTGCTGCTGCTGCTGCTACTGCTGTTGCCACCGCTCTAGGCCCTATTCTCGTATCAAATTAATCATTCCGTATCACATTTCGCCAGCTTCAGCAGCAGCAGCAGCAGCAGCACGGGGCAGGGGACAAGGGGTGGGAGTGGGAGTGGGGCAGAGTGTGGGCCACGTAACGGAGTGGTTATTTCGTACATTTATAGCTCGTATTTCCCTCCACTTTGCTGCATGGAATTTATGGTATGCCTCTGCGACGAGTATCTTTTTCGGCTGCGACATAAATTACACACAATTTGCATTTGCATTTGTATGGAAGAGAGAGAGAAAGAGAGAGAGAGAGAGAGAGAGAGGTAGAGCTCTTTAAATTTAGTTTTTGCAACTCTGTCCCTTTCTGTGGCACACATAAATCAGCTGCCACCATGCCCCATGGACAATATTTTAATTGCCGCCTGCTGCTGCTGCTGCTGCTGCTGCTGCTGCTGTTGGTGATGCTTCTACTCTAAATGTATCTGTATCTCTGTACTCTGTCCTCTGTATCTGCTACCGCTGCTGAAAAGTATCTCATGAATTGAGTTGCAAAACAAGAAGTGTAGCCGTGTATCCGTGTATCTAGTGCTCTGTTAGTGCAAACTTTCACTGGGATTCTTTCGTGGAAATGCTATGGTTCTGCTACACTCGCGAGAGCAGAGACAGAGAGAGAGAGAGAGGGAAAGAATAAATGAGGAATTTTTAGAATGTGGGAATGAAATGTGTACATAGAAAGCAGAAGAAGCAGATGCACGTAGCACGTAGCTTGTGAGCCAGTATTTAGTCGGAATTGAAATATCTGTATCTTGTGCTGGAAACTCTACGCAGAAGGTCCCACAATCCCACACAGTCTTATACATACATCAAACATCCTTTCAGTGCATTCCATTCCCCCAATTGGCACAATCATTCACTCCCACAATCATCTGTGCAATCATCTGCACTTCCTGTGTGTTCCTCCTATAACTCCCGAAAATTCCCAAAATGTTCATTAATATTCTCGTGTGGTTGGGCATTCATTTGGCCAAAATTGAAGCGCTAATGAGCCCTCGAGGCAGCCACAGACGCAACGTTCAACACATTAAAAAGTAAATTGAAAAATATTATAATTAACAAACAACATTCCCGACTCCACCCTCCACCCTCCACCCTGCACACTCCTCTCTTTGGATTCCCATTTTTCCCATTTGAATGTCTGCGTGGAGAGGCAATTAAACGGAGAGGCAATTAGCCAATGGGTCATCACGCGACAGCCCCAAGAGACCCAAAAGCTGGCCAAGAGTGGCCAAGAGTGGCCAAGAGCGAGCGGGCCACCAGCCACCAGCCACCAGCAAGAGCAGCAAGGCAGCAACAACTTCCGTTAGAATCAAAAACATATTTCAGTTTCCCCCCACCCCCCACTTCCCTTCTCCCCCTGCTTTTGCCACAGCGAGCGGCACGAAATTGCTGTGCCAATTTTTCAAGCATAAAAAAAAGAGTCTCGCGGAGCAACAGAGAGACAGAGCTATAAAGTTGGACACGGTTAGAGGGGGATAGACAGAGATATTTGCACACGGCCAAAAAGGGACAGACTGATGGACACAGACGGAGGGTCGCAATGGAACGCTTAAAGGAAAACACTTTAAAGATATTCACAATATTTTGCAATCTGCAAAAAAGCAACAAAAAAGCAACAAAAAAGCAACAAAAAAGCAACCAAAAGCGCAAATCCAAGCGAAACGACAAATAAAAAAGAATTATTATGTAATTTTGCTGATGCTGCTGTTGTTGTTGTTGCTTTTCTTCTTCTTTTTTAATGCATAATATACCTTGGTTTTATTTAAATTTTTTTTTTTTTTTGGTCGGACAGTCATCAGGCGGTTGTTTGGGGGCTTCGGGGTCGGGTCTTGGGAGTCTTATATATTGTACATATATAAATGGTGTGTTTAGGAGGAGATGGATAGATGGATAGATGGATAGTTACACAGAGATCCCATTAGAGGGGGAGAGGGCGGCTATGGATCTTGGGGTTGATTACTTTTTAGTTAGCGAAAAACTTCATTGCATTTATTTTCGTATTTGTCGGATTTGAATCTCCGCTTTAAAGGAAATCATTGATAGCTTTTTATATTAAAACACCATTCGAAATACATTCGAAACACATTGATCTTCCTCCTACAACACCCATACACACATAAATGTATGTACATATGTGAATATACCATAGGATTCATCTGTTCCACTCCGTTGGGATTTTCGTCTGGTTTAAATCGCTTTTCTCACCTTTTCCGTCTCCGAATGAACTTTGATTTGATTTGCGACTGAGTGCATTGAACCCCATTGAAACTCTGAAACGCTGCCAAAAAAACGAAAAAAAAAGAGTGAATTCTGGCCAAAATAGAGACCATATAAAAACCATACACAATACGTAATGGAATCGCTTGAGATCCGCTCCCAGCGGATCGCGTGTTTGCAAAATTCGTGGATAAAAAGTGTCTCTCTCCGTCTCTCTCCGTCTCTCTCTACGTGAACTGAAACTTTAAGTCGAAAATGGTGGCAAATTATGCAAAGAAATATCATAAAATAAAATTAAATCGCAACAATTTGGAAGTGGGTGGGGGTGGGGGTGTGGGTGTGGGTGTGGATGTCACTGAAGTGTGTCTCTTCCCGCACCCAATCCTCTCACTCTCTATTCTTGTGTGTGGGAGTGTGGGAGTGTGTGAGTGGCCTTGAAGCAAATGTCATACCGGTAGAAGGAAAATAAATGGAATGGAATGTCAAATGGAAATCCTTGACATTCGGGGGCGTCACTGCAAGAGAGAGAGAGAGACGCATGCTCTCCAATTAAATTGAATTTTTAGGTGCGTTGGAGCAGAGGGGTGGGGGCTGGTGCGGGGTCAGTGGGAACTCCTGTGGCAGCCACGAACATTAATGTTGCCCCATCACATCGGTCTGCCACAAGCGGCGCATAAAAAAAATCACTCTCAAACCGAAACCAAAACAGAAATGAAGCTCAACAATAAGAGAACTCAAAAAGAAGGATGAATCGAAGCAATTGATACCCTGCCTTCGGTTCAGATTCAAATGTTTCTTTGGGAGGAATACATATTTTTGATTTCATTTTCAAAAGCCGTGAAGAAACGGGTGAAGGTTCTTGAAGGCTCTCTTCTCTGCCTTGCCAAACACTTGACTGAAATAATGATACCCTACCCTGGCTAACCTCCACAAAAAAAAACAACAAAGTCGTGTCTGAAATCTTGGCTGGAAAGCTTGGAGCTCGCAAAGTCGCTGCACGAGTCGCTGCTGAAGTTGGAGTTGCAGCCACAGAGCCCTCATCTGGTATGCAGAGGGCATCCCTGTGTCGCTGCATTGTCACCCCTCCAATACCTCCCTGGGATGCCGCCATGCCCTGGTAGAACAGAACAGAACAGAACGAAGCAGAAAGTAGAAAGCAGAAAGCAGAGGAGCAGAGCAGAGCAGCGGTAAAATAACTGCTGCAGCACGAGTGTCGGGAACGTCGAACGGACTAACATCGAACCTATTTGTAGTTATCAGAAAATTAAAAAGAACGTGCCACCAGGCGGCAGTGGATTCACTGTGAAGGCAGACGGGGGCTAGAGGTTGGGGGGAGGTTCTCCCCAGACGTGGGGAGAACGGTCGTGCAAATGTCTATAACTGTGAATAATTCCCTGCCGCCGCTTCTTGGCCGCCGAGGGAGTTATTGAATTGATGAGCCGAACAACAGAAAAGCAGACGCCACTGAATAAAGCACAATTTGTATGGGAGGAGTAAAGGAGTGGGAGGCGGAGGACAACAGAGAGCTAACATAGGCGTTAACGAAAAAGCTAACTATTCACATTACTGTTAAGAGGAGTAAAGGAGTAGGAGGCGGAGGACAACAGAGAGCTAACATAAGCGTTACAGATAATGTTAATGTTCATTATTCACATTACTGTTAAGAGGGCCAAGAGAGGGAGTGAGCAGAGCAGAGCTCTGTTAAGGGGGGAATCTGAGAGCGAGCAGATTAAGGAGGGACCACTCATAGTCTCATAGTGGAAGAAGCCCCCTCCCTCCTCGAAAAGTCTCCTCAAAATGCATGTATCTATCTCTGGCACTGCTTAGAAAAGGCAAAAAGCTGAGATTTCTCTGCTGAAAAATATTGCTTTCAAGGTGTGAAAGCAATCACTTTTGACCATAAAATATGCGTATCGCATGCACAAGCAGGAGCCAAAAGATATGCCATAAAGCAGAAGTACTAACGTGGCTCAAAGTACTTGACGCTGACGTAATAATGCACCGAGTGCAGCGACGAGAACTCGAATAAGGAAGAGAATGCAATTACCCTGCCACTGCCACTGCCACTGAATGCCCTTCCTTTCCTTACCCCTTCCTCTTCATCTCGTGCGACAGGTAGAACGACAGAACGTGGCCTTTGTTCTGTTCTGTTCTGTTCGGTGAGTTCGGGCCAGGCCAAAACCATTCCCCCATCATTCATCCAGCCATCAAGCCATTCAGCCATCCGCTCGTTCGTTCGTTCACAATTTTCCAGTTCCGCTCTTTGCGCACTTTTCCGCCTTTCGTCTTTCTGTCGCTTTGCATTTCCGTTCTGTTCTCTGCCATGGGAGAGATCCCAAACTCCACTTCACTCCTCTTCCCTCTTCCTCTTCCCTCTTCCTCTCCCTCTCCCTCGTTGTAACTCTGGTCACAAAAGGCCAGTGGCCAGTGGCTTGTGGGAATAATATTAAAGAGGGAACAGAACTCGTCTTTAGACTACAAGTTACACCCAGGGGATCTACAGCAGGGGGGCTCTAGGGGGTCAGAGGTTAGAGGTTAGAGAACGTATCCAAAACCGAACGAAACTGTTGATCAAAATTGCAGGTCGTTGAGCGTTGAAACGTTTTTACGCCTCAACCAAGTGATGAAAATTGAATTCCCATTTCTCGTGCTCAAAAAGAGTGCCAGAAACAGAAACAGAAAAAGCATCTCGAATCACCCGCCCGACCGCCCGCCCGCCCGCTTCTCTGGCCGGCCAAAAGTCACTTGAAAGCATTCAGCAAAGAGTTGGCCAAAAATATCAGTGGCAGTCACTCAGTTAGTCAGTCCGTCAGTCAGGAATCCAATCGACGAGGCAGGCGCAAGAATTCAATTGCTGTCTCCCCACTCCACTGTCGCTGTTTTGGCTCTTTTGGAACGGACTTTGGGGTGTCCAGCAGTTCTTATGGAATCGAATCGAATCGAATGGATGCCGTGGCCCAAGCCATTTGCGTGATTTGCAAGAAACAGCCACTCTCTCTCTCTCTCTCTCTCTCTGTCGCTCCATCGCGAAATTGGAAGAAAGAAACAGAAACGAACGAGCGCTCAAGTGTCCGCCCCAGGGAGCGTGGCAAATTCAGCTGTAAATGTTCCTGCAAGATACTTTTTGTGCCCCAAGGGGCACTGTGTCTGTAGACTGAAGATCCAATCTTATCCCAGAAAATATTCAGCGTAACAGCAAAAATAAGAATCAAAAATCGATGGACAAACAGCAAAAAGAACAAATGAAAGGACAGCAAAATATCTCAAACTTGTGGATACGTCCACAATTGCGAAGGCAAAAGATGAATAGATATAGAGAGAAAGGTAGGTCGATGGATATATGTACCTATGATTGTCGTATACGAGGGACTATTCCTTAATCCCGAATAGATTTCCAAATCCGGAATCAAATATGTAGTTTTCCCTTCCTTTCCATTTGTGTTTCATGACCCTTGGGGCTTTTCATTCTCTCCAAATGGCTCCAAAGATCAAACAATTGAAATATATTGTGCGTAAAGAGGCTCCACAAACAATGGACGGCTTGGCAACACACACACACACACACACACACACACACACACACACACACACAGGGCCAAGAGAGAGGGAGTGGGTGGGAGTGGAAGTGGAAGTGGTGAAGTCCACTGGGTCTCCAGCAGGGTAGTGCCGCCGCAGACAACAGACAATGAGGAAGTGTAACAATGAGGGCCTAGAGGGCCACGTTTCAGGCCCCATTAGAGGTCCATTTGAAATGTATTTAACCCGAAGGCTACCCTACCCCCTACCCCCTACCCCCTGCTCACTCTCTTCTCTCCATCTCTCTCTACCTTCAGTTCCACTTCTGGAATGGCTTAAACCCAAATCAGTTTACACAATACACAAAAAAACAGCCACAGGTCTCCCTCCTCTGTTGATTGCCGTCGCGTCGGCTGTGGTTCCACTGTCGGTTGCACTTTTCGTTGTAATGTGGGGGCCGAATTCAAGGGGGAGGGAGGTGCTGTAGAGTTTGTTGTAGAGTGAGAGGTCTAGGGGTGTCAAAGGTCGATATTTAAAGTAGATCGAAAGAACCCTCTAAACATTCTATATTCCGGATGTCGAACGGGACATTCGTACAGATTTCAAGTGCTCAAAATATGGTAAAAATATGAAATTAACCCCTACAAAGTACCTCGTGATCAGCCCTTAAATTAGCTGATGCTTATGCTTATGCATTGATTCCCCTTCAATCTAGACTGTTAATTTGTTGGCCGCCGTGCACTCTTTGCGGTAAATGACCATATTATTCATGTTTGTACATATGTACATATGAATGTACATTCAGCACGGAATGAGATTCACGTGATAGTCATGTGATGGTTTTATTGCATACTTGAAATATTGAAACCGATTCAAGTCTATTCTTCCCACAATACGTATCGTAAACACAAATATTTATGCATTATTTTCGTAATATTACGAAATCGGTGGCACATAGATACTACATACATAAATATGTACGTATGTATGATGCATTGCCTAACACATTGCCACCTTCCACACTGCCGGGTAATCGGTGTCCCCCAAGGCCCCCGAACCGCTGCCCCTTGAAGGTCAAATATGTTGACAGATATCCATCCACGTCTCCATTTCCATTTCCATCTCCACCTCCACCTCCACCTCCATCTCCAACTTCAACTTCAATCATTGGCAACAATTGAATCGAAAACAGTTCCAGTTGACGGAACAAGAGGCAAATAGCGACACAAGCGACACACGCAACATTCAAATGTTGTACGCGTAAGACCAGTGAGAGAGAGGGGGAGAGGAAATCCGAAATAAAGTTTTGTTGTGTGTGGAAATTAACCCAATTTCCGTGCCACAGAGAGACAACAACAAAATAGACACAAAAACTAGGAAAAGACGGAACAGTACAGTACAATACGAAACGGAGGAGATTCCTTGGCCAAAAGCCATCGGCCACAGAGCCACAGAGCCACAGAGCCACAAAGCTATAAGCTTTAAGCCATAGCCATAACCATAAACAGCAATCAGGCATCAGATCTTTTGGGCAGCGCGAAAAACGAAGCAGAAATTGGACAAATTTTGTCATTGTTTTCTGTTCGTTTTGTTCGGTGCGAGGGGGACGAGAGGGACGAGGCATTTTGTCATGTGAGAAAGTCGTGCCAAATGCAGATCTGCAGATCTTTAGCTATTACCCGAATGACAATTATCAACGCTCCCCCTCCCTCCCTCCCTTCCAGACGATGATGATGATGATGGAGCGAATTCCAAGATCACAACCGAGTACTCCGTTTCGTACTCTTTCCAGATGGCTGTGAGTGGGTGGGTTGGGGTGGGGGGGCATAACAAATGCAGCTGGAGTCACAGCAAGCGCCACAAATTGTTGAACAAATCTATGCAATTTGTACACTGAATGAATGAATGAATGAAGTCTTGGTTTCCCGCCCCCTCCTCTGCACTCTTTTCATTACTGTTTTCACCTTATTATAATTGGGCATAAGACACATTTTCAAGCTCATTTCCCCCATGCCCCCCCCCCCCCCCCCCCCGTGATTTTCCTCTCTCTCTATCTTTCTCTGTCTGCCTTGAAAATACCGCACACAAAGGCTGGAGGAAGGTTGAACTTTGGAGTTTGCGGCCGAAATGGGGGACTAGCAGAATGAATGGCCAAATGAATGAATCCAATGGCCAAAGAGTGGAAATCCCTCCGCTTCGCTTCCCTCCCGTCCCCGAAAAGACCTTAATTGAATTAGTCGCGGAATTTCGGGGAGGGGGGTGCCCTTGGAGGGGGCGAATCAATTTGGATTTCGAGATGAACTTAATTGCATTTTCGCTAGGTCTCCTTGGGCCTGGGGGCGGTAAAAAATTGTTGGGAGTGGTCTCTCTAGGGAGTGTTGAGTGATTCTCCAGCTAAGAGTCCACCAGATCGCATGACCCCTTCAAGAATATATTCCTTCGGCTTCCCTGCCCTCTGCCCTCTGCCCCAATCTCCCCGCTACAAGTACTTGCCTCGTTCTTGCCACGCCACTGCCCCACTGCCCCTTTGAGTGTTGTTGTTGGGACAATCGACAAACAGACAAAACATCATTTCTGTGGACAAATCGAATGGCGGAAAATGTTGGCCGTTGGATCGTTGGGCAGAAATGTTGAAAATTTGTAATGAGAATGCGGCGGATTCTCCCAGCGATGCATGAAATGCTATTTACCCACTATGTTCCGCCTCCCCAGCACCCCATGCCCCAGAAATCCCTTGCAAACACACACACACACACACACACACACACATACACAGATGCTCTTACTCTATTTTACCCCCTGAACCCCCGATCCCCGAAACCTCGATGATGCACTGACTCCCTCGTTGGCGGTTTTGTTCTAGCGAACAAAACAATTTAAATATCAAACAAGGGACAGAACGACAGACAGACAGAAAGACAGACAGACAGACAGAGAGGCAAACCTTGATACGAGTATACGTGTTTTTTTGTTGGTTGACGGATGATGGGGAGGGGCAGATGGGGGTAGATTGCCAGATGGGTTGGGGGTAAGCCAGTTTTTTTGTTGTTGCCAAAGGCCTGCGAATCCGCCATCTCTCTCTGCTCTCCGCTCTCTCTCTCTCTGTCATGAGTGGAGACCCTTTTTGGAACACTTGTTGAGCTCGCTGCTCCCTGTGCTGCCCGTGCCCGTGCCCCGTGCCCCCTGCCCACGCCTCTCTTTGGCTGGAAGTTACTGGAGCATGCAACTGTTTGTTGCTGTTGCTGTTGCTGTTCTCTGTTCTCTGCTGATTTGCAATGCAGATTCCTGCATCGCATCTTGTGGCTTTATTTCATTTTATTTTCATATAATTGACGGGACGGAAGGGAAATAAGGGTTTACTCTGTGCCCTGGTGCTGTGCGCCAACAGTACGTTTCAAAAGTGTTACTACTATATCTGGCTGTATCTGGAACAGGTGGGAACAGTCCCAAAGTGCACAGAGATATCAGAATCGATATATGTACGTATATTATATTGTGGTAGATCAAAGTATGAGAGATCTCTCATCCATCAAGGAACTATCATAGGTACACAATTACTCACTAGATATAATGACAGAGATCAGAGAAACATAACCTTTGGCCTGTCCGAAACTCCTTTCAGATATTGTGACTCTGAATTGCGAAAAATGCCATCAATCAATCAATCAGAGAAACAGATACAGATACAGATATGTGCCTACCTATGTGTATACATATATGTACATACATATGTAGTAGATATTCATTCCCATATATACATATGTACATATGTATGCTGATATCTGCAAATGCAAATTCAAATGCAACTGCTGATTGCAATTGTCAGTTCCTTTTGTTCCTCTTGTAGTCGAAAGACTTGAAAGACGAAGTCTCGAAGGCAAGCGACGTGTTTTCCCAAGCCAAAAGGCTTGAAAATTCTTGGCTGGAAGGAGGTCGTACTGCATCTTCCCCCTCTTTCTCTCTCTCTCTCTCTCTCTGTTTCTCTTCATTGTTTGTCTGCGAATTTAAATTAGATTTGTTTTAGGTTTTAGAACTAGAACTACAGCTACTCCAGGGCGAGTGGGAGGGGGGCTGGGGTAATGTGAATTAGTTTTGAGCCAAGAATGTGGGGGGAGGTGTGGGGGGATGTGGGAATGTGTCGGAGATTGCACTCATACTCGGACGAGTATGCAAATGCCACAAATGTATCTGCATCTAATTATGCCTTAAAAGAGTGTTTGGGAAATGGATTTCTGATTGCATGGAATGACCCCATTCAGAGGGCAGAGAAAAGGGAACAGAGGAAGATGGAGATGGAGATGGAGGTGGAGATGGCATGGTGCCATCTGGTATCTAATTTTCGCTGGCGCTCTCCGTTTTCCCCCAATTAAAACTTACAGCAAATTCATTAAAAATATACGATAATTGATGAATAGAATAACGTCGTGCACTTCGGCTCCTTCTATGGGCTGGGAATACTTAGAACAAAGGGGGAAGGAGCAGAAGTGGTGGAAGGAGATTCTCTGGGAATATTCTCACATGCAATATAATGAAAGAGAATGAAGGGAAATGGTGGGGTTCCAGCTAATTCATCGGAATGCATTGAGGTTGACAAATTTCAAGAGCGAACAAAGGCAGTAAAGGAAAACAGGGGAATTTTCTTTGGAAACTGCATTTCAGATTCGAGAAGATCTTTTGCCCCTTCGCAGAGGCAGGGCAGAGGCAAAGGTAGGTGTGTCTCAAAGTCCTAATCCATGAAAGTTTTTATAGTAGACAAATATCCATACCCCTTTCTAACCCCTTTCTGTAGTCTCTCTCCCATCTTTGTATAAAATGTTGTTCACATGTGTACACATGTACATATATGTATGTATGTATGTATGTAGTTGTCCCTCCATAACTGGTATAATCCAACAAATCCAATAAATCAAAACCAAACCAATCCTGAAAAAAAACATTAATTAACAAGCGTAAAATTGTACCAAAATCGGAATATGACCGACCACAGATTTGGTTACACCACAAAAACAGGCTGGCAGGAGGGGCGGGGGATGGGGTAGTAGGTCTGCAGTCTGCAGTCTGCTGCAGTGTCTGCGAGTGGGCGTGACAGCTGTGAAAAGCCGCAAATGATAATTTTACAGTGCGGCAAACTTAAAAGAATTGCAACAACAACAACAACAAACAAATTTCCAATCAAATTTGATGAAAAATCATAATTTTGTTTTTCGGTCGTTTGTCTTTTTCTCTCTTTTTTCTGTTTTCTGGCTACTGTGGAGCACAGGAGGGGCGTGGAGTGGGCGTGTGCAAGGGCGTGGAAAATGCGCTAAAGGAGTGAGACAGAGACAAAGACAGACAGATGGGGGGAGTGGGAGAGATGTTACATCATGGCCCATAGAGTTGGCCCAAAAAAAAAAGACTAATAGAGGTCGAAATTGCAATTGTTTTTTCATACAGAAATTGTTTTTTGCTTCGGTTTAAATGTGGTTGCTTCTTTTTAACAAATGTTTCGGTAAGATTTTCTGTAAATACCCTGTAAATAAAAAAAGGGTACGGCTATATTGATTGCTCAGGAAAATTGCAGTGCGATTAAACGTACTCTGAAGTCTACTTGTTCTTTCGCTGTATCTTTCATTTATTGGTCAAACATATGTGCATACATATGTACATAGTATGGGGTATCCCACAAGTCTTTACCGTTTTTCTCTGCTCTGAGTTTTTCTGGGTTTTTTCGAGTTGTGGGTCAAAGAGTTTGAAAATGAAAATGATGTTGTAAAAGAAAAAGTAAACCGCGACGGGACGGGACTAAAAGACCACTAAAAGAAGCGACGATGCGAAAATAAAAGCCAAGTTATATGAAAAAATGGCCACTGGACACGGGACACGGGACATCGACGTAAACGAGTTCTGCTCTACCCTCCCCTCCCCGTCCACTCCCCTGATTTTCTCCCCACTCTCCTCTGTGTGTTAAATGCATGTGGAAAATGTTAAGTATACCAGAAATATATTTATTTTATGTACACAAAAAGTAAAGAAATACAAATTTCATAAAGCAAAAACCAGAGACTGACTCGGGAGGTGGGTGAGGGGGGGGGGGAACACAGGGGAATTGTAAAAATAATTTTCTCTAATTAATTGTACAACATTTGTGGGGGGTTTGGTCGAGGGTAAGGGGGGATGGGATGGGATGGGATGGGAGGGGGGATGGCGTGGTATGTTTTATTTGCGGGGCTGAAGTTGCTTTCCGCTTTTGGTAAAACATTCCTCCGGCATGAAAGAGCTTTGGAAAATGTGGTGCCACGACTGGACCTCCACCGAGTGGTTGTCCAACACTTGGACAACATTTTTTACATTACTTTTGCTTGTATTTTGTTGTTAAACTGTTTTTAAACTAATTTAACGCGCATTTCTTATGCATTACTGAACGACGATGGCCATAAACAGTATTTTATGTATTTATTTGTGACAACATTTGCAGGATTCCAGCAACAGTAGCAGCAACATCAGCACCAACAGCAGCAGCAGCAGCAACATCGTATCGATAAGAGCTGCCGCACCCAGCTGCCACAGCCACCAGAGCCACCAGAGCCAGAGCTACCACAACCATTATGACTTGCAACCACTGTCACCACAGCAGCAGCAGCAACAGCAGCAGCAGCATCCACTAAATGTCGAGGCTGTCATATTGCAGAATCAGGTGGATACATTGCATTGGCAATTGAAACAGGTGAGTGCCAGCCAGCCAGCCAGCCAGCCAGCAGAATGAATGAGTGTGAATGAGTCGAATGAGTGCCAGCATTCGAATGGCCATTCGATTTCTTAGCCCCAACGAAAAAAACAAAAACAAAAGACTCAAGACAGGAACGTGACTTGTAGATACATACATACATACATACATACATACATACATACATACATATGTATGTATGTATGCCTGTGGAATGCCCCACCACACCCCAGCCACCACACACCCTGTACTATGGCACCCTCTAGCGACCGGTGCCTCCTGCTGCCTTGCCAGACTACTGTTCTCCATGGATCAACCTGTTTTCCCCATCCCCACACCCCCCTCTATATATTTTTTTGTTTAAATAGTTCTCACGCTTAATTTACAAGTGGAATGGAATGGAAATGTGTGGCATGAAATCTGTGTATGTGTATGTGTGGTGTGTGTGTGTGTGGTGTGACTTCCATTCTGGTTAATCATTCCGTCTCTCTCTCTCGAGGCTTGTTATGGCATTTCCTTTCCATTCTATCTGTTGTTCCTCTCTCTCTCTGCTGCTGTTCCCACTTCTATGATGTTCTTCCGTCTGTCGGGGCATCCACACATCCCCATCCCCATACCCATCCCCATGGCAATTAGGCGTCGCGGCGGCATCATTCCGCCTTTGGACTGCTGCTTAATTATAGACGACGACTCTTTCGCGGTGTGGCCCCCGTCCATCCTCCATCCTCCATCGACATCTTCTAGATTGCTTTTGGCTTTTGGCCTTTGGCTTTGTTCTGGTCAGCCATGGTCATCATTTCATTGTCTTTTCTGGCCATTTCCTCAGCCGAAAGCAGCAGCTGCTGCTGCATTAATTTTATACTTCCTTCAAAAATTAAAGAAGAATATAAAACCAAAACAAAGATTGTTAATGGATCTGTCTGCTATCTGCTCTGTGGAAGGAGGAAACTCCTTCGATTAATATCTATATTTTGTGGACACGTAATAATAATACGTTCCGGGGGATACAATACAACACAATACAACACCATCCAATCCAATCCAAAGAACAATCAATGAAGAGACTTGGAGAGGGCATTCCTCTATGATTGAAATCCAAGTGATTTAATCAGCTTCGAAGAGCGCACAAATGAGGGAAAAGTGGGTGAACAAGGTAGGGAACATAATTATAGGATTATGAGTGGCACGAACAGAGAATACTCTTTCTATAGAATTAGGTCGGGATTCCATGAAACTATTTTCAGACAGCATTTCTGAATGAAATTCTGAATACCAGGGAGATAGCAATACTCTTATATGTAGATCTCATCGATGATGCAGATGTACGAGTATTCATATTGCATAAAACGCATAGATAAATATCCAAGAAGAATTGTATAAAAATTACAGTTCGATAAAGTATTTGGAAGAATATACTTTCCCAGTTTATTTACCTTAATGTTTTCTATACAGATTTTCCTATCAAAAGCTAATGTATTAGCTTAGGAATCAGATATGATATGTATATATCCATAAAGATGATATATCTTCTACAAATGTACCTTAAATATGCTTCAAAAATAGAGCTTCAATTTTCGAGGCCTCAGAATGAAAACTGAAACCATTGGCTGATGGCACGACCCCAATTCCTGGATTGGGATCAGCAGTGCCCCATCAGCAGTGCCCCCAAACGGGTAAAAGAAAACAGAAGAGTCACCTTCATAGAGGAAAGATCACTTTCCACTGGCGTCAACTTTTCGCCCAATGTTTTCTCCCGACTGCAGTGCTTTTCTAACCCACTTTCGTCGAGGCCTAAAGCCGCTCTCTGTTCCCATTCGGCCGCACTCTGAACTGGAGACCCGCTCCAATCGATGACCTTCGACGTGCAGCACGTGTATGTTGCAACACTTTCAATTGCCCGCATTCGAAGCGGTTCTATGCAAAATGAGACCTCAACGGATGTCCAGATACAACAACAACAGACACAGCAAAAGATACAAAGATACGAGAGCGAAAATATTTACGCTTTCGTTTCGATTTAATGCGCTTTAAATGAGCCCCACAGCTCCATGCCACATGCCAAAGCCACAGCCACAGCCACAGCCGCAGCAACAGCCACACCATCCTATGATTGAAGGTGACGCCTCTTGGCGGCCAATGGGAAAGCCGATGGAAAATTGCAGAAAGAAAAACGAAACAAAAACTACTAAACAGAATTAAAATATGATATGAAAATATGAAGTATTTTCCGTTTCTTGATGATGGAAAAGTGGGTTAGAAGGCAGGAAAAGCACTGTTGCTGTAGGAAAAACACTTGAACAGCAGGCATCCGTGGGTGGACCCCTGATTGATTGATTGATGCACCGCCGATGGGTGGATAGCAAGACAAATTTGAATGTAATTTATGCAGAGCGAAAGGAAGCCAAGAAGCCAGAGCCGGAGCCAGAGCTGGTTTTGGCCACCTAAAAGGTGGACCACTGGAAGAGTGGTGCCACAGCCACAGCTACAGCCACAGCCAGGAAGTGCGTTCGAATGCGAGGGCAAGGGGAAGGGGACGTGCTATACGTTGCTGCTTCAGCTGCTGCTGCCAGACAGAGCGTAAACCCAATCTGGATCCGAATTCGAATCCAAGTCCAAATCGGAGGAGTCCAAGAGGTGGGAAAGTATCTACTTGGAGATGATGTATCTTCTATTTCAGCTCCAATTGTTCGATGAACAGCAGCATTTGGAGTGCATTGTTTTAATGGAATTAAACCGAAAACCATGAAAAACAATAACAAAATCACTCGAAAAGAGCCAACAAATTTCCACACATAATTTTCAAATAAATCTCAGACACACACGAAACGAAACGAAACAATTCGTAATCCGCAATGTAAAACCGAAGGAAAAACGGCAAAAACCAAAAGCAGCAAAAGCAGCAAAAGCTCTGGCTGACACGCATCGAGGAAAACTCTGTAAACGGAAAACGTCCAATGGAAAAATTAGCAACAATTTCCAAACTGCAACTGCAGTGCAAGAAACACATACATACATATGTACATATGTATGTACATGCAGCAGCGGTGGCAGGGGCAGGCTGTGTCTGTGTCTGTGGCAGCCACTTACATAATCAGTGGCGGAGCCAGAGACCAGCAACATTTTTGGCATCGTGTGAAGTCATGAAACCCCCCCACTCTTTGATTTCGGTTTTGGTTTTGGTTTTGGTTTTGGCCAATTTTCAAATGTTTTTCGAATGTGTTTGGCGGTGGGCGTGTGCCAGGTGGAGGAATGGACAGATGGATGGCAATCTTAACGCCTATTTGAGGTCTCTGCCAATTTGGCAAACAACAGAAGTGACAGAAGCGGAGACTGCGACACGAATGGCATTTGATAATTAGACTTAAATTTGGCTCAAAGCAGAAAGAAGTTAACCAAAAGAAGAGACGCGACACATTCCATTCCCCCGGCACTTCGGTATTGTGGCTCGGGTGACGGAGAGATGGAGAGATGCTGGCCCACAGACCCACACACAAAGAGCAGCAGAAAAAAGGCGTGTAGAGCGATAACAGATCAAGTGAAAGTTTTTATAGGCTGATGATGCAGCTGTCTCTATGGCTGCTGCTGTTGCCGGCGCTGCTGGTGCCACAGAAAAATCACAGAAAAGTATAAACAATTAACATAAATAATAGTTTAAAGTCATTGTCGATGATCGCTCGATCGCTCGATCACTCGTCGTCGATCGTCGTCGATCGTTGGTTCCAAATGCATAGTGAAAAGTGTCAAAGCAGTGACCCCACATTGCATAGTGGGATGAACTCCATGAAGAACGCTATGATCCAGAGAAAGCAGCAGAAGCTAAGGATAGGAGTGGCAGAAAATTCCATCCAGGACGACAGACAGAACGCACATCCTTCCCCACCTTCCTTCTATCCTTCCATATATTTCCTCTATCATCATCATTCCCCGCAACTTTATCCTTTAGCCTTTAACCCATATGACCCCGTCCAGTATGCTCCTCAACGTAGATCCTTTCCTTTCTCCTTTTCGCAGACCGAAACCAACTGCGAGATGTATCGTGCTGTCATGGAGGAAGTGGCACGCTTCTTCGAGCGCTACCAGCAGCAGCTGCATCTGCAGCAAACGCATCGGAACGGGGAACAAATCGCGCGCTCCAAGAGTCTGCACCATGTCCATGGAGTGGGTGGTGGCTTTTCGCTCCAGAGCGACCAGCGGGATCCCCTGCTGCTACACGATGAGGATGCCGCCGGATCTGCCTCGTATCTGCGTGCCAGGAGCAGCACCAATCTGATGCTCAACAAATCGATGCAAGCGATGAACGAGGAGCACAACTACGAGGCGATTGCGCCAGCCGGCAGCTACAATGCCTTTAAGGATTTCACATGGTAGGTGGATCTCAGTTAGATCTCAGAGATCTAAGGCTTACCTCTATCTCTCTCTCTCCCTCTCTCTGAATATCTTGCCGACGTTCAGGCGACGCTCTCCTAAGAAAACTGGAGGCTGCAAAGCCCGCCTGTCCGCCCCAGAGGCCGCCGAGGAGAAGCTCAACCAGGAGGCTTTCCGCCTGGCACGCACCATCAGGAATCTGCTGCACACGTCCGAGCAGCAGCCGGATCTCACGCAGCCGCGCCACTCTATGGCCTCCGTCTCCTCGCTACCCGGCAACGCCAACGGAAACGGAAACCACATGCCGAATCTCCATCGTCTGTGCAAGGCGAAGACCAGCTCCGTGATGACACTCCTCCAGGCACCGCCGCGACACAACTCCACGAGCATCATGAATGGCAGCATCACCATGGAGGTACCATCGCCATCGCCCTCCCCCTTGGCCTCAACAGCCGGATCTGGAAAATCGCATGCGGAGATGCTCTTCCTGCGGGCCAACACCATGCGGGACTCGCGCCTATCGCTGCGCAGCTCCACCGACAGCTCTGTGCATTCCACCATCTCCTCGACGGCCTCCTCCGCTTCCTCGAAGATAGAAACGGATGAAGATGCCAACAACAACAACAGCAAGACAAACAACAGCAACAACAATAATTTGACCACAACCACCGTCGGTATGAGCAACAGCAGCAGTAGCAGCACAGCAACAGCCATGAGCCACAACAAGAAACAGCAGCCCACCAATGGAGGAGGAGGAGGGGGATCGAGCAGCACAGAGGATGAGAGTGGATTCAGTTCCATCAGCTCCTTCCACGACGTGGGCCTGCCCCTGAGCTCCACTCTGATTGCAGGAGGAGGAATCAATCATCAGAGGCGTCTTTCTGTCTCCGCAACAGACAGCCGCAACTCGACGCTCAAGTCGGGGGGGGCCCTGAATGTGCTAGGAGTTCCCGTTCCGCTCCAGCAGACTCTGAATCAGAATCAAAATCAGAACCCACAGCCCTCGAAGACGACGTACAGGAATGCAGGTCGCTATCAGCGCTTCTCCACTCTGTCGAATGAGGATGCAGCCGCTGTGCTGTGGGTCTGAAGGAGCCGCCCAGCCCCTGTATCCATATTATTATTATTATTGTAGATTTTAGATTGTAGCGTGTGCCTCTCACTTAGATGTTAGATGGTTATCTTTTTTTTTTTTTTGTATTTTGTATTTGATCGCTTAGAGCGAATTGAGTCGTCGCAAGACGATGAATCTGCAATGACCACCTACTTGGCGGAGAGAAGAGAACATTTGAGTTTGAATCAATGTTTGATATGTATTCAGTGTGTTAAGAAAAAAGGAAGGAACAATCGCATTTTTATGTTAACATTTCATGTAAATTTCAGTTCAATTAAGTTTTACACTATTTATAAATAAAATATATAATTTATATATGTATGTAACTACGAACTGTACGAGTATGAGTAGATCAGTAGTCCGTTATTCTTGCATCAATGTTTGTATGTAGATTGAAGTACGTTTCAGTCTACTGCTAGATATACATCCCATTTCGAATCATTGGTTTTTTTAGTTCCCAGAAATTAATTTACTCGACACTCGAAAAAAGTTTTGGTTTTTGTTTTGGTTTTGGTTGGAATTGTGTTCTGTTCTGTAAAGAATATGATGGCCAGTGCTCCAGTGAAAGGTGGAGTTGAAGAGAGCTCCAAGGTGGAGCAACAGCCGGAGAAGCCCAAGGAAGAGATAAAGAAGGGGCAGATTGATGACATTGCTGGAGCGGAGAAAAAAGACACCACCGGTGCGCCATGCCCACGACACGGCCGTCACCCGTTGGAGAGCGTGTGGACTCTGTGGTATTTGGAGAACGATCGCTCCAAACACTGGAAGGACATGCTCAGCGAAGTCGCGCAGATCGACAGTGTGGAGACTTTCTGGAGCCTGTACTACACCATCAGACCGCCATCGGAGCTGAAGGTTGGATGTGACTACTCTATGTTCAAGCTGGGCATTAAGTAGGAAACAAACAAATTCCTCCTCTTCTTCATCTAAATATATCCCTCTCCCTTTGCTAAGACCCATGTGGGAGGACGAGGCTAACAGCAAGGGGGGCCGTTGGCTGATCAGCGTCAACAAGAGCTCCAAGGCGGATCTGGATCGCCTCTGGCTAGATTTACTCCTCATGATGACGGCGCGCCTCTTTGATAACTCTGATGAAATCTGTGGTGCAGTAATCAATATTCGAGCTAAAAACAATAAAATCTGTAAGTGCCAGAAATCAGATACAGATCTGTTGCCTGCCATGCATCTCCTAACGCTAGCTCCTGCTCCTCCTTCAGCCATTTGGACTGCCAATGGGAGCAATGAATTGGCCATTCTAGAGATTGGCCAGAAGCTAAAGCAGTTCCTTCATCTGCAGTCGAACAATCTGCAATACCAGCTCCACTCGGATGCCATGTGCAAGTCCAATTCGAGCGTCAAGTCGATCTACACCGTTTAAAAGGAGACGAAATTGGATTGGCTTGTTCTCTCAGATCTGTTTTGATATGAATGCCAAAATTGTTCACGAGATAAGTTTAAAATTAAAAGAAGAAATGCCATCCAGTAGTGTAAAATTGTTTTGTTTAATTATGAAAATTAAGTTTTTTTTTGTAAAATTTACTCAGTAAACATTCACAGCTTTTTGCAGTGTGTGTCGTGTGGCATTCAAAATGAACCGAAATCCATTCGAATCAATCGATCGACGGATAGGAAATCGGATATTATTGGCAAATACGATAATGAGACACTACGATTGTGTGGTTACACGGACACGATTACAGGTTACGGGTTACACATATATCTCTCGAGAGAGGGATAACTATTTACAGTTGGATCATACAATCGGTCATAATCATAATCATATTCGATTTTCGATATTCGATAGTCGATGGTGTGATAGTCGGCGGCAAACGCTTCAACATTTGCCATCTACTGCTCATCGACAAGCGGTAAACAAACTTAACGATAAATTTTTCTACAATCTAAACAATAAAAAAAAAATACAATTAAATTCTGTGTTTGTGTTTGTGTAAATGTGTTTGTGTTTGTGTAAATGTGTTTGTCTGTGAGATTACGAAGATGCCTTGAGTTGGGGCATGGAATACAGAAATTGTGATCAATCCGATCCGATCACGACTCTAAATGCGGCCCACACCCACACCGGCCTTGTTCTTGCGCGTGGGCTGAACAGACATTGGGGGCACCACCAGCGTTTCCGACTGCGTGGATGGGGAACTGCTTCTCATGCTGGAGCAATCGTCTTCATCGGCCACTTCCTGTGAAAACAAATGAATACAAAGAGAATACCCTTAGCAAGGGATCGATCACTTTGAATATAGCAATGCTTACATTAATATTTCTGCAGCTGTTTGCAGCCAAACGCATCTGGGCCAGCTGGGAGGAGGGCGTCAAAGAGTTTGTGCTGCCAAAGGGCGAGGTCATCATGGTGGAAACGGCACGTTTCAGCTTGTTTGGGGTCTTGTTGAAGGAGAAGGCGCGACCCACCTAAAGAAAGAGCATCAGTACGTGTGTCTCCATCCTGAAGGAGAGAGAAACTCACCTTTAGGCGCGTCTTGGCTGCCAGTTTAAAGGCCTTGCTTAAAGTGCTGACATTCACATCGCTGATGTCCACGTCCAGCTCCTGGGATGAGTGGCAGAGCAGCAGCTTGTCCGCATCCGTGCGGCACATGTGAGCGGCTATCTGGTTGCAGAGTTTCTTCATGTAGGTGTTCTTGTCCATCTCCTCGTCGCTGGTGGTGAACGTGTAGAGCTTCTCCTTCTCGCCGCGCAGCAACAGGCCAAAGGCGCGCGGGCTATCCGAGATGTCGATCACAAAGCGGATCGTGTTAAGGGATATCAGCTTGAGGTGCTTGTGCGGCTTGCCAGTGCTGGGCGACTTGACGGTGTTGAAGCCACGTGAGCGTCGCTTGCATATCTCGATGGAATCGGAGAAGAGGTACAGCAGGAGGCTGTCCCCCCGACCGCTCAATGAGTCGGAGAGCTCGTTCACCTCGCACTTGGCGATGAAGCTGCGGTTGGAGCTGACGAGGTGCGCCGGACAACCATCGATATCGTTAAATATATCGAAGATGGCCATGCGTGACTCGGTGCGCCGCTTGTCCTCGTTGATGTGCAGCGTTACCTGCTTGATGGCCTTCAAGGCCTCCTCCAATCGCTCGTGGTCCGCATTGCTGCTGCCCGTGTGCTTCAGAATGTCCTTGAGCAGCAGACTAATGCTGGGCAGCCGCTGAACTGGCCTGATCATCAGGTCCTGCAGGCTCTGACGGCCACACTCGGGCTTCAGCTGGTTGATTTTGAGGAAGGCGTGGAAGCGGGGGTACTCGCGGTCGCAGTACTGCAGCTGCTCCTTCATCTGCTCGTAAAAGTTCACATACGGCGGATAAGCCTTGATCAACTCATCCTGGTGCTGGATGATGATGTCCCCGATGAGGCAGTCCTCCCGCCAGTTGGCATGCAGTTTTCGTAGATGTTCCAGCATGCTCTGGTGCACCTCGTGGATGGGCAGAAAGTTGCCAAACACAGATTTGATCTCTGATTTGTTGAGCAGTGGATCATTTGTTTCGGCAAGTTCCTCCAGTTTGTTTTTAAAGAGCTACAAAAACACGAAAGAGATTAGAATGGGGATCGACAGGGAATTTTTGTGGTGCACCTACATTTAAAATGGTATCCAGTATTCCGACATAATTGGATTCTGTGGTAAAAAAGTCCATAAAGTGGTTGAATCGCATGGATCTCTTCACAGGCGTTCCATCGATGGGTTCAGGCTCGGCGTGCAGCAGCAGCTTGTCGTCACTATCCAGCAGCTTATCCGGACTTGTGGTGCTGTCGAATAAGCTATTAGAGACGGACAGGAGGCCCGCATCCGACACGGAGGAGCGTCGCTTGCCGGATCCCAGCGGAGTGCCCTCCAGCTGGATGCGCTGCGACAAACGCTTGCGTTTCCTCTTGTTAAAGCTAACGGGCAGCGAGTCCCGACGATCCGTATCCGGGGTATTCGTAATGCTATCCAGATACTGTCCGAGAACATTTTGGTTAGATGCAAATAGGTGGGGTGGATGGATGAGCGACAAAAATACTTACGTCTCCAAACAGATAGTCCATCTCATTGGCATAGCCATTCTGTATGGTATACCAGAACCAGTCTGATTTCAGGATGTGTGTGTGATTGTTTTTGGGATCGGGCTTCGCGACGGTCGTGTGCTCGTCAACCACCTGAACGAACGAACGAAGGAACGATTAACGATCGTTTTTATTAATTTTCGAACGATTTATTCACAATTTATTCGTGGGGAACGAAAGGAGGGAATGCAGACAGAAAAAATGTTTTGTTTTGCTCTGCCTCGAGGCAATTTTTAATTATACGCAATCTCATTCAAGCAGTCAATCTATATACTCGATAGATATAGATATACAGATGGATAGGATATAGATAGAACAGCAGAGCAGCAGCACAGCGGTACAGCAAGCACAATAAATTTTCTGTTTCTGAACTTTAAAAACATTCATCAAATGCAAAAAAGGACAAACAAAACATTTTTAGTGCACATTTTTCTTGGGGCGGGCAAGAGGTAGAGATAGAGGTGGAGGTAGAAGAGGGCAGGAGGCAGCACTTTGAAACGGCAAACGGAATGGAATGGCATTAGAGGGCGAAAGGTGCAAATTGTTTATCCATCGAGAGAGAGAGAGAGAGAGAGAGAGAGAGAGAGGGAAGGGAAACATTTGTGCAAATAATCTGGTGTATAAATAAGCAAAAAATAATAATATTCACCTAAATGGAAATTAAATTCTTTTTGGGACCGGACCCCGCGATTCCTATTCTATTATTTATCTACTTTTTGGGATGGTGGTGCTGGCATTTTTTAACATTTATTCAAGCTGAACGAGGAATTTCTGTTTGTCTGTCTCAGTCTCTGTTTTTGTTTGCTCTTTAAACAAATGTTCCTTGAAATATTTATTGTGCCACTCTTTTGTGTGATTCTGTGCGCTGGGCTGACTATGGAAGTGGAAGTGGAGGAGGATTTGGAGTGGAGCTAAAGCTGGAGGTGGAGGTGGGTAAGAGTAGTAGACACCAAAATAAACCATAAATAAATTATTTACAGAAATTACAGACACCGCACCAAATTAGATGTTGAGACTTAAGCTACACATTCATTAACCATTAAATAACAATTAACAATTTCTTATTTAGGAGTGAGGTGAGGGATGAAGGAGAAGGGATGGCGATGGCGATGGGGCAACTGAAAAAATGTTCAAAAAACGCTCCAAAAAAGAAAAACAAATGTTGCAAATTATTGGTATGGAATGATTACAAATGGAAATAAACCTTAACATTTATAAGCGTAAACTTTTCACAATTTCGGCGCACCATAAAAAAAACACGCGGATCCCTAAGAGGAATGAATCCCTATTTAGCTTCCATTCCTTTGCCGTTTCAAAGACTTATACTTCCCATCAAAAGATAATAGATAGAAATATCGGGAGAGTATCCACAAAGTACACATATTAAATACCATTTGTATGGGTTCGCATGGGCGCATCTGTGTCGACCCTTCGGGGGAATCTTCTTTGATATCTTCAACCGCGCTATGCCCCACAACAGCAGTTGCAGCAGACGACGACGATGATGATGATGCGGATGCGGATGCGGATGATGCGGATGCGGTGACGACGGTAGCAGCAGCATAGGAAGGCAATATCGATGTCGATGTGAATGAGGTGTCGTTGGAATCGCAATTGGGCTTCGCATTGGGAGTGAAAGGAAGCTGGGAACTGGGACTGGGGGATGGGGCGCTAGGGAGGGCCAGGGCGGACACGACACCAGAGACGGGGCCGAAGAGGCGCTTGGCTATTTTTGGCGTGGCAGAAGATCGCTGCTTGGGTGCCTTTGGAGTCTTGAACCCGCTATCCAATGGCTGCGGTAAAAGGAGCGCTCGGGAGTGCCTTCTTTGTCACGATCCTTGTCCGCTCGTCGAGTGCTGCTTCTTGTGATGCGGCTGCAGATGTTGCGGAGCCCCTTCACGGGCTTCTTGATTGATTCGTTTAGCGAGGCCATCGAGCAGAATGAGTCTTCGGCCCCCTCCCTGCCCAGGATGGTTGAGGCATCAGCAACCGAGCTGCGCCGCGGACGCAGCACATTTATCAGCGGTTCGGCCACCAAGCTCACGGAGCGACGGAAAGTGCGCGAGATGGATCCGTGGCGGATCAGTTTGGGCTTCTTGGTGCTCGCCGGCAGGATGCACGAGTCCACCGACATAAGAGATAGATTGTCGTTGCTGTCGCGCTTTCGCTTGAGATCATTATCAGTGGCAGGGCCTCCCGCTCCTGTTCCATCCATCGGATCCACCTCCCCGAACAGATCGTCCGTTTTCATGTCACACTCATCGATGACCTTCAGAATGGGGGATATGTTGGAGGTGTGGCTCTGAAAGTCCACTGCCGTTCCCATCGTCACTTCTTCCGTCGTCATTTCTGGGTGACTACTGGTGGGCGTGGGAGAAGTGAGGCTGATGATGCGCAGCTTGCTCATCTTTTTTGGAGTACTGGCCTGAACATCCTCAGCATCGGCCTCCTGCTCTTCGTCTTCGTCCGATTCTGGAAGCTGATCATCGCCATTGTGGATAGGTGCAGTCTCCACAAAGAGACGCTCGTCAAAGTATATGTCCTCCTCGTCTTCGTCTTCATCTTTGGCCTGTTCCTCGTTCTCCTTCTCCTCGAGAGCCTCGAGAGCCTCCAGAGCCTGCTCCATCCATCCTACTCCGTCTACTGCACCTCGACTATCGACCTCCGCTTTATCCATGGGTTCTTCTTCTCTTGCCGCCCCGCCTTCTACTTGCGCGCTGCCTAGCGATGATGTGGGTGTGTGGGGGTGCCGGAGCCCCCACTGACGGTTGTTGTGGGGGAGGTGGGTAGTGGTTCTGTGTTAGTTAGAGAGCCTAAGCCTGTGCTTGAGCTTGTGCTTGGGTTAGTATCAGTGCTAGTGCTAGTGCTTGTGCTTGTAATTACGGCGCCCGTATTGGGCATCACCTGGAAGACAGACACATGGAGTTTATGGCTAGTTTATGTTTATGGCTAAAAATGAGGCATTCCAAAGGAAAACAAAAGACCCAAATGACAATACGGCATGCACTAGAATACTCCGACTTTCTACTTTCTGGAAGGGCACTACGGGAAGGAGGATGGGGGGGACTCGATTGGATTGGATTGATTCACTCACAACATGAGAGCACTCAGGATCGGCCAGATCGGCGCAGACGCCGCCGTTCTCCAGCAGCACATCGACCATGTGCTGGTGTTCCTCGGCGGGAAAGCCAAAGAAGCAGATCTTCTGGCCCTCGAAGGGCTTCAGCCGGTGGTTCTTGGTGAAGCTATCCTGCGTGGCCTCGAACTGCAGGGTATCGCGATCTGCCCAGGCAGCATACACCCAGTCAGGACGAACGACACTCAAACGGAAGGTTTTGGCGTACCTAACGGGGGATGAGGTGATGATTATGGAGCTCAATCCAATCAAGGCGGAAACTTACTGATACTTGGCGCCGCCACTGTGACTGCAAATCAAGTGCGTTGTCTTGGGGTTCATATCTTTCTTGATGCAGCCGCCCATGGAGTGGATGAGGTGCACCAATTTGGTCTGCAAAGTAGAAACGATTGAAGGACACTCCAGGGAGACATATACATACATGTATATAGGGAGATCCACTCACCAGCTCATCCTTCTTTCGAATGCCCGTGAAGCAAGTGACTACGCCGCGCATCGCATAGTTATAAATGGGCCGCGAATTGTGGCCCAGCGTCTGCTTCATCTCTGCCGCGTACTTCAAAGCGGGCGGACCCAGAATGCTGCAAAAGATACAGAGGCAGATACAGATACAGATATAGATGCAGATGCAGATGCAGATACAGATGCAGATACATATACAGATACAGCAGGGGGTGAGGGTGAGTGACACAGAGAAAGAGAGAGATAGGGGGGATCCCGAGAGACAATTAAAATTAAATATTTATGTGGCACACTTTTGAGTTATGCAAGGCAATCTGCTTGTGGCGGCTGCAATCTTTAATGGCCGCAATGACCTTGCAGGTGCCGTGATTAAATTGCGAATCGGTTGGGTATCGGTTATTACCGATAGCGGAGATCGATCGATCGATCGATCGATCGGGTCCGGTCGGTCCCTTTGGCGGCAGCCTTTGAGGCACAATTAAAGCGAGAAATTTATTTCATGTGCGCTGCGCTGCGCTGCGGTGCGGTGTGGTGGGAGTGAGAGATGCTATGTATATGTTGAACTTTGACTCGGATGGATCTCCATTTCAACCCCCCCATTTCTCCTTCTAGCATTTTCGGTTGTTTATCCGCCAACGGACATCGACAGCCAGCTGTTGTCCCCTGCAGTGGCTGTGGCAGTGGCAGTGGCAGTGGCAGTGGCAGTCGCAGCCGCTGCCAATCCTCGGCCTCCCTTCCTTCATCTGGCAGAAGCCGGAAGTTTTTATAAACAAATCAATCGGAATGGAATGGAATCATCGGGCGGAAGTGCAGTCGCAGCCTGTAGCCTGCAGCCGCCACTCGAGCATTGTTCCCGTCTCGTTCCCATTTTAGTGGGCGGGCGTACGAGGCGTATGATGTATGATGCATGATCTGTGATCTGTGATGTGTGAGGTGGCGTTTATTTATGATACATTTTTGAAGCATGCTCCTCTACCCCATGGGGAGCATTTAATTTATCATCCCCCATGCCGCATCAGGGCGGATGTTTAATTATAGTATGATCGGAATTGCAAAAATTGAGTGGTCCCAGGAGAGAATTCTTCATAATTTATTTGTAGAAAATGCGAGGGATTCTCTTGCAAAAGCTTCCATTTTGGGGGTTCTTCAAGGAACTTTCAGTTACCATTACCATTCGATATCTTAAGAATTGTTCCACATTTGGATTTCTCTTGCAACACACATTTTCACTCGATCTCTCACTTTCTTGGACTTTTCTCGTGTTACACTTCCTGTTGACTTTCACTCATTCGATTTCCCGTACTGGTAGGAGCCATCAGCCATCCACATATCATTTTACATACATTTAAACATTTACACTTTTCCACACCCACATTTCCACAGCATTTCCTTACCAACAAAGGAAGATTTCCATATGCACAAATATTTGTCACTGCCAAACGAAAGAATCTATGTATCTGCGTGGTTCTATTCTGTTTTGTTCTGTTTTCTTTTGTCACTTGTTCTTGTATCTTGAATCTGTGATTCAGCCCGGGAATGTGTGCGGCATGTCGTGGCATCTACTGCAATTCTCTGTTTCACAAGAGTGGATTATTCTATCTGTCCGTATCCGGACAGAGCAACTAAACAAACACGAGTGCCACAGCGACTGCCACTGCCACCCGTTGCTGGGGAAAAATGATTGAATAAACGATGGGGACGACGGAGACAGCAGCCACAGCAGCCACAGCAGCGCACGAGCGTATGGAAAATGGAAATAGAAAATGCCTTGTCCACCCTCTCCTCCTCTGCCTCTTGTAGTTGTTGTTTTTGCCACTTAATATGTGAAACATTCTCACAATGAGAGAAAGATCTCTCAGAGAGCTCTCTCTCGAGAGAGAGAGAGAGAAAGCGAGGTGACAAATCCACACAGAAAGATAAATCCAAGACAGTTAGAATCTCCCCAAAGAGCATCCCCGAGAGTGACAGAGTGACAGAGAGAGAGAGAGAGAGAGACACAAACAGATATTTTTCACAAAATTCCAAAGAACAATTAAATAATTTTCAAAGTTGACTCAAGGAAAACCCAGGAAAATGCTCTTGTGCTTAGTCAAAGCGTAAAAATGCGCATCACACGCGCCAACAATGGATCGCAATGGATTGGCCTCCACAATGAAGGGGGAGGCGGAGAAGGAGGGGGGCAGAGTGATGGATGTGGCAAAGGAGCACTCTTGAGGCACATTGTAAAGTGCGCCGATCTTTGGTCGCCCTGCTCCGAGGGGCACTCGAACTTTGCGAGGGTCAAAACTATAGAACAGTCAATGACATGTCGTTCGCGAACCCCTCCCCGTCCCCCTCCCCCTCCCCATTCCCCTTCTCATTCTCATTCTGCGTTCTGCCTCAATTAATCTGCCATATAGATATGTAGATATGTACATATATCGAAATTTATAAATTCTATATGTATAATATGTACATATAATCGTATTCGCATTCGGATCACTCGGTTTGTTGTAGTAGTCGCAGCCACACACAGAAAACAGAAACAGAAACAGAACATCATATTAAATGAGTTAATAAAACTGTGCTGTGTTTTATTTTTCTTCATTTTCATGATTTTCTTTGGTTTTTTGCTATTTGTTATGCATGTTTTGTTGTTTTTTCTGTTTTCTGTTTTCTGTTCTCTCTTTTTTCGTGTTGTATGGTAGGAATTTCCGATGGGGCTTGCAACACTCTCTACACGATACTCTCTATACGATTTGACATCGTTCGTTCGCATTTTTATAGAATCTTGGCGCCAAGAAATTGCTGCAATGCCACAGGCCACCTCCACCTCCACCTCCATCTCCACCTCCGCCTCCGCTGGCCAGCAGAAGCCTCCCTCAAGAAGCACATACCTAACAATTTCAAAAACAAAGACGATTCATTTTCGGTTTCTGTAGAAATACGCAAAGTTTTTTATCTGAAAATGTCATTTATTTATATTCTCAAGTTATTGTTGTTGCTCGCTGCCAAAATAGGCAAAGGCTTCCCCAATCGAGAGACCTGGTCCCAAATAAACGAATGGATCATCGAAATGCGGGATTTGCCAGCGAATTCTTCTATGATTCAGATATTCAGATATATCCACTGGTAAACACAATTAACACACAATCGCTTTCCCCCTCTCTCGTGTGTGTGTGTGAGTGTATGTGTGTGGCACCGTGGCATTTTGGGCGGAGGTTAAGTGGCCGTTAAGTGCTTTTCTGGGTTTTTCGCCGTTTTCCCGGGAATTCCTCATTAAAAATTGTGCGATTTCCCCCCACTTGCGCCCCAATCGTTTAATCGGAATTGTGCAATGGCTATAAAGAAAAGCATTTCATATCGTATGGCTCTTAAAGGCTATACAATGAGACAATTGTCTATTCTAATGACGAAATCAAACAAACAATCTGTTTTTATAAAATGAACAGGCAAATAAATTATCTTTTCTGCGTTGTTTTCGTTCCTACGATAGTTTCCATTCGATTTGGTAAACAGAATTCGATTCCAGCAAGAAATATCCATGGTTTTCTTCTCTAAATTAACATCAACAAAAATACAATTACTTGTAGAACTTTGGGAAGTGCCATAAAAAATACATTCGAATGGGGGGAACATGAGAAACAGAAACATAATTAGCAAAGAGCCAAAATCAAACAACAGGCGAGAGCACGAACAAAGAAAATTCAAATACAGAATATTTGCAATAACAAAACGAACGAAACGGCGAAACATGAATGAAAATCTACGAAATAAATAATATTTCTTAATGGGAGAACGGGAACGTGAAGGGGAAGGGGAAGGGGAACGAGCACTTCTTCCGCTTCTGCAGATTTCCCTTACGTTTTCGTGGTGCAAAAGTGTTGAGAACACGAAAAGGAAAACTAGACGCACACCCACCCACCCAACAACACCTCGTCTTCCTGTGCCATCCATTCCCCTTCCCTCCCTTCCGTACATATGTACATATGGATGTACATATGTCTAAGCCATAACAATTTCCACGCATTTGGTGACCTCCAAGCTTTCTGCTCGTAAATAAATGTTGAACCGACGCTAAAGAATCACCAAAAGTTATGTTTTATCACTAATGAGGGAGAGAGCATGGCTGGATGGAGGGAGGAGAGGAGGGTAGGGGGTGCAGAGTGTAGGTTGTAGTTTGTAGGTTGTATGGAGAGGTATTCCACCATTACTACGCAGCAGGCAAATTAATCAAGCGTGCAAAAGGCAGAAAAGAACACAACAGAACAGAGCAAATACAATAACAATGCTTGAAGCGACAGAAAAAGAACCACAAATTTGCGCAAGTTTCAAATTTGACAATTTATAGCCATAGAAACCAAACCGTTTGACCCAACGTCGACTATCGGATACCCTCCTGGTCAGAGTTTGTTCAAGGGATGGTGGAGCAGCCCTCTCTGACTGTTAGTAAATGTAAAGTATATACATACATATGTATGTATGTGCAGCGAAGTGTGTGGGTGGAATGAGAGATCGCCGAAGAACTGCTGCGCATGGCGTATGACGCGCTGTCGATAATGGGGATCCACAGGAGAAAGAGGAGCACAGCAGGGCAGAGTAGCACGCGTGTCTCAATTTCAAATTCAATTTGTTGGTTGATGGTTATGGAACTCTTTTGGGGAACACACACATGTGACAGATTTGTGCCTCTTTCTCTTGTCATTGCTATTTTCGGAGACGGGGCTAATAATATCCACGGCTGTAGACTGACGACTAGTGACTAGTGACTAGTGACTAGTACTCACCATTCCTTCTGCTTGTGCAGCGCCTGAAAGTTGTCGCCCTCAAAGTCCTCCATCACGTAGAATGTCCGCCATTCCTTGTCGTCAGTGGTGCCCAGACCAGTTTCGGATGTTATAACGGGCAGGCCGAAGCTCACGGCTGCCAGCAGCGTGTCCGCATCCTGGCCAGCGTTGCCCACCAGGCAGATCCGTGTGGGCTGCGTTGTAATAGACATCTCTGTGGAAGGAGAGGAGAGGGAAACGGTTCAGAAATGAGAACTGTACATATGTAAGTGCATGTCGGGCATAAATCATGCAAATCTATACACCATTCTGGCATGGGGTCTACGCGATGATATCCTGTAGGTGAACACACATATGTGCATAGGTACTGGCTGGTAGAGTACCTAGAACCTATTACCTGAGGAAGCTGTCTTATCTATTGCATCCCATACCTTAAATACTGACTTCGTATTCCCGTAACGGGTCACAAATTTCTTCGTCGTACTAAGTTCATGTATCATGCTCCACCTCAGAGCTAGTCCCCCCCTTGAACCTGTCTTGTTTACAGGGTACTGGGAAAAGTTTTTGTTGTGATTTATGGCAAATTTTGTGGATTTGTTTGTTTATGCAATTGAGTGAGTGCGGGACAGAGACAGACAGACAGACAATGAGAGATGGTTGGCAGGACGGGGGAGTGGAGGAATGAAGGGGGAAGCAGGCAATTGTGCAAAATAAAACAAACAAAATAGAAAAACGAAATGGAGAAGAAACAGAACAGAACAGAAAAAAGAACACAAATATAATCCACACACCCAGGACAGGGAGAAGAGAGTGAAGAGTGGAGAGTGAAGCGTAGGAGTGTAGGAGTGTAGGAGTGTAGGAGCGTAGGAGCGTAGGAGGAGAATGGCAATGTGGGCTGTGTGTTGGGACAGCAGCGTGGACAAGCAGAATCCTCAGCAATATGCTGTCGATCATTAGGAACGGAACCACAAATTTGTGAGCTGTTGACATTTATTTTAATTGTGCCGAAGAGCCCAGGCGAGGGAGGATCTCAGAACATAGAAGCGGGAGGAGGCAACTGCAAGGGGCAGGGCTTTTAGCTTAACCACGCCACGCCACCCACATGGGGACAGGCAGGCAAGAACAGAGCGCCAAAGTACAAGACTACGATGGGGCACGATGGGGTACAATGGGGGCTCTAGAAAACGTTTTCAAGTGCAAATCATTTACCCCCAATCGACATGAGCGAGGAAAGTAAAGAGAAAGGGGGAGGGGGAGGGGGAGGCAGCGACGAGGGAAATGCAGCAGCTTTTGTGGCATTAATTTTATCCAGAATTGTGCAGCTGTAACCGATGCCAATTGTATTTGCATCAGCATCTGAATTTGTATCCGTATCTGTATCTGTGTGTATATGTATATGTATGTGCCCTGGCGAGACATTCGCCACTTGTGCAATTGAGGCAAAGTCCAGGAACTGCAGAAGATCCCCAACCAAACCGAACAGGCGGTTTCGGGTGGGGGTGGGAGTGGCAGGAGGAGCATCTCTCTCTCTCTCTCTCTCTCTATCTGTCTCTTGTGCTGTTGATGTGGCTCTCCTACGTATCAGCGCAATCTTCAGATGGATAATAATTCCAGCGATGCAACGCATTCCCGAAAACAACAAACAGATGCACTTGCTGCTACTCACCTAATGGATTTGAAAGGCGTCTGGGATTTATGGACTAGAAATATTTTTAAAATATTTTGAATGTCTGATATCTTGACAGAATTCGAACAACTTAAATGTTGATAATTTTTGTGATCAGAATAAGGTTGAGCCTTTTTTCTGAGAATGCCAAATTGATTGATTCCGGGAGAATAGGGCAATGATTGGGCACAGAAAATGCATATGGTCGAGAGGGAGGAAACTGGGAAACTGTCACAACAATAAAGAACAATTGTTAACAGGCTTTGATTGCTAATGGTTTTCAAACACAGAACTTATGTTTCCCCAGAAATGAAACGATTAATAACGACCACAAATTCTATGAATTCCAACCGCGAGTGGTACATTTTCCTTTTCTACTGAGGATTTCCATGGAAATAGATCTGCATTTTTCAGAATTTGTATTTTTTGTGCGATTTTTGATTCCCGATTCTTGGGTAAACCTCAACCCTGCCTAAATGTTGACCCTCACTGATCCCTTCTTGGCTACACCCTCGTACATGTACCTGTGAAATCCTCGTACACCTGACAGAGGGCCGCCTGCCGGAGCTTTGTCTGTTTGATGTGCTCCTGCTCGCCATATGTGAAGTACGAGGCAGCCTGCCGCTGGACCGTGACCAATTTCTTGCTGTTGCTGTTGCAGTATGTGCTGTGGCAGCCGAATGAGAGCCGCGTAACAGGCAAGTGCAACATGTTGCTTCTTCCAAACCAGATCCTCTGTGATCAAGCACCGAACTGTAACTAAAGTCGAGGCAGAATCGTGAGACCTACAAACTGCCTCGCATAGCCGTATAGCAGGTGCTCTTGTCCATCAAGGGTCCAAGGGGAAGAAAAGGGCATGGTATGGCACGGCAATGGAGGAATATGGCATGCAGAAACAGCCCTCACAGGTGGTGGTGGTGCGGCAGGATTCTCGCTCGCAATGGGAACCATTTTTCGCCATATGGGAATTTCTTTCTGCGTTCCGTTCTGCCTGAGCGGATAACGTTGTTGTTTTCTGATCTCTTTGGCTGCCTGCCAGAAATCTGATGAAAAACTAATTGAGTGGCATTTGAAAAATGAAAAGCCAAGTGAAGACATGAGTGAAGAGGGCGGCGGATTGTGGGCGGCCTGGTCTGTTCGTAGTCGTTTGTCAAACATTAGAAAGAGACTCATCAAAGAAAAATCTTGTAATAAAATTACGTGTCCCGAAGAGGAGGAAGCCTTGACGCAGAGCAGAGCAGAGGCAGAGGCAGAGAACCTAGAGACAGACAGCAGGCCGAGCAGACCTTCGAGGCATGTAAAAATGCCATTAACATTGAGGCAGACGACACGAACGACCCCTCCTCTCCTCTAAATATCGGCATGTGCGCCTCTGTCATCATGTGCAATAGGTAGGAGAGAGAGAGAACGGAGCGGAGGGGTGGAAAACCAAAGGACAGTAACTGAAGCGAGCAGGCGCAACTGCACTCCTCACACAGGAAGAAATCCTCTACCTGAGGGAAAGGGCCAAGGCCAGTGGTATCTGGCTTGCAGCTAAATTTTGAGCCAAAAAGGAATTCGAATGCTAAGGCAGTGAAAAAAGGCTAGATAGCCCGCACTGATAGCAGGAACTGCTGCTATTTTGTTTCTGTTTCTCCTTCCTTTTCTTACGCCTACCCTGCCTGCTTTAGGCGCAGCGCACAAAAATGTTGCCGTACTTTTGTTGCTTACCGACGGTGCGGTACAGTGCCGGCGGTGAGGGGCGCACCGCATTTTGCACATCCAAGAATTCTTTTTATGCGATAAATATTTTCTACACAGAAATAAATTCAGAAAAAAAGCTTAAGATTCCCTGACGCGCTGCCATGGCTGTTGTCTTTTTTTTTAGTCAGTGAGTATGTACTTGAGCACACATACATATGTATGGATACATAAACGTGTATGTATGTATGTTTATTTGCTGCCAGAGACATTTTTTATGAGGATCTTTTGGCCCCGACTGTGGTTTCACTCCCCTTACTCTACACCGTACCTCTGGCGACATTGAAAAATGAAATATTCGTTTCGTTGTGGGCTGGTTCGAGGTGTGGGGTGTGGAGTGTGAGGTGGGTGTGGAGTGTGGAGTGTGAGGTGGGTGTGGAGTGTGGGGAGAGAAAGGAGGTGCTGGCTGGCCCCCTCTCCCTCTCACTACTTACCGCATTTCGATTGCTCTTCAATAGTTTCCATTTCGATAAAGACACTCTCACGCACACGAAAACGGAACACAGGGAGTTATTCGGAATTATAAATTTTGTGATCCGTAAATTTTGTGAACTATTATTGAAGCCTGACCCGTTCATGCATTTTTCACAGCCGCGTCGCCCATTGCCAGGGCACCGTTTTGTTTATAATTATTTTTGTCAATTGCTCAATTAAAACGCGGCGCGCAAAAGAACAAAGTGCGCGTACACACAAATCCACACAGGAACAGCCGGCGAACGGTGACACGGACAGAGAGACGGCAAAGGGGTGAGTTTAGCGGCAGCGTCCGTCGCTTTTCGTATATTATTAAAACAATTGCACTCCGGAATTCGCTTAAATTACTTCAACAACAACTAAAAGATAAACCATTTAAGTGGCTTGCACTCTGCCAGGGTACGCGCCACGGCTGCGCGTCGGAATTAAAAATCAAAAATCAACGGCCAAGCACGTCCGGTTCGTCTTTGTCTCGCTCGCACTTTTGTTACCTAGATCTAACTTGCGGGTATATTTCTTCTCTGATCAGTGGATCTAGAGAAAATTTCTGTTTACGTCGCACAGGCGCAAAAAAAAAATAATTTCACAATTTCTACTTCCTTGCTAGCCTAGACGACAATTTTAGTTAGTTTGACAAATTTTGCGAATGAATGCTTTGAAAATTAGGGCTGCTTCAGGAACATGTCGATAGAAACAATTGCTCAATTTTGCGTTTAAAATAATCGATATATAGTAGGCGATTCTTGGACAGAGCTGCCACCCCGCGGACAACTTGTTGCTGTGACGTCACTGCTACACACTAACACACCAACACACGCATGAATTCGGTCAATATGGCAAACAATCTGTCAAACCCACAATTACAACAACAACTGCGCATTGACAGTTCGTCAATAGGTCCATACATAATCCGTGCCCCCGAATTTTCTCGGCCCCTGCGAGGAAAGTGGCACTGAAATCGCGATCCAAACAAACGCAAAAAGCCCAGCCCCACAAAATGCTCCCCCAACCGCCGCCGCCCCACACCTTCAAGGTAATGTCCGGCCCCGACGAGTGCCGTCACTACCTTCGCGCATTTATCCACACATACCGCGACCTGCCCGTGCTCTGGGACACCTCCATGCGGGACTACACGAACCGGGAGAAGCGGGCGGAGGCGTACCTGCGGCTTGTGCCCATCTATCATTACCTCAAGCGGGACGCGACGGTCGAAGATGTTAAAAAAAAAATAAACACCCTGCGCACCAACTACCGCAAGGAGCTGAAGGTGATGGAGAGTGCCTTGCGTTCGGGCACTCATCACAGCCCTCGCTGCTGGACCTTTCAGGAGCTGGACTTCCTGCGCAACTCGGAGAAGTTTCTGGCGGTTAACCCGTTCTTCAAGAACGAGCCCTCCTTCCTCTTCAGTGAGAACAGCAGCTGCTCGACTGCCTTCATCGACCAGCACGGCAATCCCCAGCAGCATTATTCAACGCCACGAGGAGCAGGCGGACAAACACCAAACATCAATATTTCTGAAATGTTTCACAAATCGTTTGGGCATGCTCAGCGAGTGGACAGCCTCCCGACACCGTCACAGCCCCCGTCGGGCATCGGGCATTCCGACTTTGGGTCGAAGCGAGCCAGACAGTCGCCTCCCCTAAACAACGGCTCTGGAGGCGGATCTGCCAATGCGAACAGCACCCACAACGCGGACGAGCTCCTCAATATTGCCTGTGAGTATTTGGCCGGGACCTATCCTGAGGAGGAGTCCATAGCCCGCACCTGGACGCACAAGCTTCGGCGTCTGCCCCGCGAGCAGCGGCTCCTGGCCGAGCGTTTCATTAACGAGATTCTGTTCGAGGCCGAGTCCAACAATCTCCACCGCGGCTCGCTCCAAATTAACAATAGCTTCGAGCCTTATGTCCGCTACGACGAGGCCTCCGCAGGCCAGGAGGAGCAGGACAAGTCGCAGAGCCCCAGTGTTCACACGTCCACAGAGTCCAAGGCAATTGTCGCAGCAGAAGCAGCGGCAGTAGAGGCTGCCGCAGAAGCGGCTGCAGGCAGCGGGCTCCCGCCACTGGGGCGGCCAGAGCCAGAGAACAGTGGCCTCCCGCTTCTGGATGAGCCAGGAGCCACGGTGGAGATTAGAGAGTTCTAGGAAGGAGCACCGAGCATCGCATCGCGATTAGCCTTAAGTGTTATTAAGTTTTTATTTTATTAATTGGACGTAAAACGTAAAACGAGGAATAAATAAACCTGTAAATAAGTAGCCAAAGGAACGAAGAAACCAATCGGAATCCGGAATTCGAGTCAATCCAGCCGATGGTAGTCGACCAAGCTGCGAGTGAACCAGAGATAGGGCGAGGCTCCGGCCAGGAATAGGCAGGCCCCGATCAGAGGTCGATGGAGGATCCAGGCCACGGCCGCATTGATGAGCGCCAGGGAAAAGGCGATAACAAAGTTTCCGGTCATTGGGAACTGCGGATCTGGCGCCAGGCAAATGAGCAAAGGAACACGCAGCACTGAAAGCACGGGAATGATTTTCAAAGGAGTTAAATGGAAAAGTTTTGGTATATTTACGCAGCAATCGGAGTATCTTGGAGTTGCAGGTGACACCCAAGAAGATGAGCAGCCAGCCAATGAATCGCCACCACCAGGTGTGCAGCACTTGGGCACGAGATTCGAGCTTGAACACCTCGTGCACCGTCAGGGCGCCCGGATAGACCAGCAGCACGCGCACTCCTCGCGAGGTGATGTAAGGAGCCAGCTTGTTCCCCTCGAGCTTGCCAACCACGCTGTACGTCTCGCCCTCCATGGCCGCAAAGCTGAAGAGGATGCGCAGGTCGCCCACCACCGGATTGAACACGTCGTTGGTGTGATAGTAGAGGCCGAGGTGGAGCTTGATACTGCTGTCCTCTGGCCGAATGTCCGACGTCAGCTCCTGATAGTCCTGGAATTTGTTCTTCAGCTCCGATCCAAGCTCGAATCTGCCAATGTACACGGCGTCGGCCACCTGCACGTTGCTCTCGATGGGGAAGTGCGTGGGATTGGTGTGGCCATGGCGATTGTAGAAGTTGCGCGAGTCCACTATTTTGTCCCGCCACTCCCTCGTGTAGTAGTAGGTGCGCGAGTCTGACTGCTCCGTTCCCACACTCTCGCCATAGTTGTGCTCGCTGTGGGTTATGGGAGGGAATTAGATATCTTTAGTTGGAAGTCCGCATTGGAAGGTTTCGCGTTACTCAGTTACTCACATGGACTCCTCCACCCACTGATACATTTGCACGCGCCTCCGCAACTTGACGGCCATCAGCTGTATGTTGTAGTCGGGCTCGGTGAGTGGCTCCCCAACCAGAATGGGCCCCGAGATGTGAACAATGCGGTTCTCGAAGTTCTGGTCTAGCTCTTCCTCCGTGAACTGGATTGAGTAGATGTCTTCGTACGCTTCATCCAGAGCCATCATTGTGTGCACCGCACGGCCTTCATTCCAGTACAGGACGACGGTGCCTGCTAGGAAAAGGACCAATCCGAAGATGGAGATGAGCCAGTGTGAGCGAAAGGTCTCGTTCAAGGTGGCCATCAATATCCATGTGGGTGAGAGTTGGTGTTATGTGAGAATAGTAAATAATAATACTCAAATTTCCATTAAAAAACAGCTGACGATAACAAACAAAATCTATGTAGTCGACTTGCCGATAGAAAAACATCGATGCTGCAACCATCGATATTATGGATACTAGTTGCAAAGTGTGTGACCACTAACCATAGAATATATAAATACGACACTCCATACATTGAATTTGGTCGCACCAACAGGGCAGGCAGTGAGAGTGTATGTTGTGCATATGCATTCTCATGTACTTTGCGTGTTTGCAAGTGTGTATGAGCGGACAACTGATATTTGCGATCTCTTAACTTTGTTTTGATTTTTGTGCTCCCGCCCCTTTTCACTTTAGCATTTTTTGAAGACTCTTGCCTTATAATAGCAGAATAATTGTTATTTTGTACATGCTTTAGATGCTAACTTTGTTTAACATAGCTCTGTATGTGATGCTGAGCTTTAACTGTATGTGTGCCCATATTGTATGTCTGCTTCGCTTACTGCCTTGCCATTGGTCACAATAATGACACAGTTTTATAAAATGGCGAACCGGTATGCTTGCGCCAATGGCAGCAGGCCACAGGGGTAAGAATCGCATCGTTTTCGCTATTCTCCAATGTGCCCTCGCTGTCTTCTTCTACAGGCAGCTGATTGTGATTATAGTTTATTATATTATTTATTTATTGTTTCTATTATTATTTATTTATTACCTATATGTTATTTTTTAAGGATATTGAAACTCCGACAATTTAATTAATTGTTATATTCAAAACGGTATATTTTAAATATGAGACCAAATATTTATGTATGTACATATGTACATATGTATATTTCTAAGGGACAGAGAAAATGTTCTTTCCATGAGTCAACTGCCTTGCCATTGGTCACAATAATGACATGCTCTGCACAAGAACACACACATACTTGCATACACACACGTTCTTGCAGGTTCTGTCTTTGTATGTAGATAGATAGATATAGATAGATGTTCATACAGTTCATACACGGCTTTTTCATAGGCAGTAAAGAATCCTAATAATATGTATTTAATATATATTAAATTATATAATAAAAATAATAAAACAAATAACAGATTTCTTTCTTCCCACGACCAAGTGACCCACCACCCACCCCCACCCATCCTGCCAATTCTTAATTTATTTTGTGGCGGCAGGTCAGTTTGTCAACAAGCTGAAGAAGAACACACAAAATTTCAGCTTAGCAAAGAACAAACGTCTTCAAAAAGGGTCGATTCTAAAAATGCTAAAGTGAAGGGGGCACGAGCACAAAAATCAAAACAAAGTTGAGAGATCGCAAATATCAGTTGTGCGCTCATACACACTTGCAAACACGCAAAGTACAGGAGACTTCATGTGCACACATACACTCTCACGACTCGTCGGGTAGGTGAAGCCTGCCCTGTTGGTGCGACCAAATTCAATGTTTGATAAGTCGCATCTATATATATTGTATGGTTAGTGGTGTGACGTAGTGGTGGGGAATGACTTGGATACAAAATCGAAAAACTTAGTGAATGGAGGCAAAAAATATAATTTAAATTTATTTACTATTTTCTGAATCGCATCGGTTTCTATTTACAGTAGATAGTACATATTTGTGTGGTGCGTTAATTTGCTTGGTATATGTATAATTTATATTGTTATTATTATTAGAAAGATACTCCCCGAGTCGATTCGAGTCAAGCCAAAGCCAATGCGTGTGCGTATGCGCATCTTGAAATGTTACTTTCCATAAAAACATAAATATCACTTTCCTGGCGCCTTTTGAAATCAGTGGAAAACAGAAAATTTATTAAACACCGATGTTTGGTATTGGTATTGGTATTGGGGGAAAGTAAGAATTTTGGTTTTGGTCTTATTGGTTTTATTGTTAAACATAGGCTCTTCCTTCTTACAAACAAATGAATAACAATCAAAATTAAGGCTTGAAACGCTTCAACTAAAGTTTAAAATTATTTAACAAAATAACTATATCTAAACGTCGCGTAGCACCGCCTCCTTGCCACACAAAAAAATCCAATTAACATATAAAAGAAATCAATAGTCTAAAACATTTTTGGACAAAAAATCACTCAGAAATATCCCCTGAAATCCTCTTGAATATATGTTTTTTTTTTGTCTCTCTGCAGAGCAGAGCGCATACAATTTACACGTTGTTTGCAGGTTTCCTTTTTTGGTTATGAATGAAGCAATTTGAAACAATTGTAAGAGCCCCTCGATAGCTCGAAATCGGATTTGTTTAACTAAATTAAGAGTACGGTACGCTAGAAAACCCATTTGTATTAGTATTAGTTGGTGTTTTGTCATCATGTGGATTGTAGGGCATATAGGGTATTGTTAGATAAATACTAATGTTTAAGGGTATTCCATTCGCTAGCCTGCTGCACAATAAAGAAGATTATACATTTTGCGTATTTAGATAGTACTCGTAACTGCTATAAATATTATTAATTATATCATTTGCACTTCTCGTTCAAGCCGAAGAATCGGATCGATCGGATCGGATCGGACTTAACGTTGACTAACATGCCACACAATCAAGTAGCTCTTGTCTCCTCGATTCTCGATCGTTTGATTTGGTTCCAGTTGAATACTGTTCTCCATGTCATTATCATCTGAAAAATATACAGTTCGGAAAACATTAATGGATATGTGGAAGGTGTATCTGAAAGATAGGTGAGTGACAAAAACTGCTGGGGAATGAATTATTATGCATTTGGGGTTCACATTCATTTACAGAGCCAAGAACTGTTGGGGGAGTTCTTTGTTATACCCGGCACTCGAAAAAACCAAAAACGCAGAATCATAGAAAATTACTATAGCTAGCAAATTGCAGCATCTAGAATCGATCGGATTATTATTATAGCCAGAAGGAATAAAACTGTACTAACTACGCAATGTCTTCCACGCGCTTACTTATTCTCTCTCACTCTCTATCTATCTCTCACACTTTCTTCCTCGTGCAGTACGAAAACTGGCGGAAGAGAGCGAAATAGAACAACTGGTGTTAGTGGGATGATGGATAAAAAAAAAATTTATTTAAAAAAAAGTATAAAAAAAATAAAACGGTTCAAAAATCAATTCATCCCTTTTGTTTGTGAAACAGTGATACTAAACGAAAAAAAAGAAGTAAATAAATAAATACTGACTGAGTACCGGGTATAAAAACGTCTAGTTCACAACGTTCCCGGTCGTTTTAGTAAGGGTTTTAGTGAAAGGTGCGCCCACATTATTTGGTAGTTTGTAGAAAAGTCTTTTTACATTTGGAAAGAATTCAGAAAATTCAGTAAATAATTATAGCTTAAAAAAATATACAACTATCCGAACCGATTAAAAGTGCTCCAAGGACAGGGGTGGGGGGGACATGGTACACCACCAATGGGAGCAGGATTTGCAGAGGAAGAAGATCCATTTTGCTGCAAGTGCAAGGACAAAGGACAGGACAGGTGTGAAGGTGCGCGTAACATGTACATAACATAACGTTTTATAGCTTCAAAATTTAACGCACATTCAAAACATGAACCAAATAAAAAGGAAACTTGCTTAAGTTCAGGTCACGGCTGACACAAATGCTGCATTTCACTTGGAACTGGAGTACGCCAGTAGGAGGAGCTCATTCCCTCATCCCAGGTCGGGCGTACGTACTACAAGTTGAAGGTACTACGGGCAGAGGAGGCAGAGAATGCACAAATAAATCGAATTAAAAGAACAAAAATCAAAGTAAGACAGTAAGTAAACAAAAACCGAATAATCCGAAATAAAGTGAAATCAAGGCAATCATAAAAGAAAAGCAAATAAAAGAAAATAAATAATAACGAAAGAATAAAGAAAGGCTTACGTATCGACTTTCCAAACTATCAAATGCGCTGCATTATCGCTAGCATCGAATTTATCATGTCCTGGAGATGGGAGGATATGGAATATGGAATGGTTATACATGTGTATGTGTCCAGGCTTTGTTCCAGCTATAGCTTGGATGCCATGTCCTGTTCTGTAGGAGGAGTGCAGGACTTACTTATGCGAAAATCGATGTAGCCTTCGCCACCGCACATGACCAGCATATCGGGCCGCTTGTTCACGAAAGTCAGTCCGCCGTTCATGTTCGGCTGCTGCAGCATCGGCACGGAAACAAAGAACTTGACCGCATCGCGGTGGCCGTGGAAGGAGAGTTGAGCATTGGCCATGCAGCACAACGGCATCTGGCCATGGGGATCGGCTGAAAAGAAGAAACCGAGGGCAGGGACATTAGGATTATCTTCACGGGATTAACGGATTATCGGATTATCTTCTCCTCCACTCACATGATGTCTTCTGCTGCACCTCGGCCAGTGGCACCGAGATGATCACGCCGTTGCTGGTGCCGATCCACAGGCGGTTGCAGGACACCATCAGAGCGGTGATGCGGACAAAGCTGAAGCCCAGCTTCCCAGTGCCGAGCATTTTGGACACATAAGGCTCAATGTCCACGTCCTGCTTGTGCTCAAACGTATGCGTGTTGTATAGACGGAGCGTGGAGTCCAATCTAAAGGAATTAGCATTAGCAACCGTTGAAATGGGGCTCTAAGTATGTCTCTTACCGTATGGATACCCAGACACCGGCACCTGTGGCCGCCATCTGCCTCACCTGACTCTCCTTGCGCGGATGCGCGTCCAACGAGTGCACAATGTTGAGCGATATGGGGTCAACAATGAAGATCTTGTTGCGATGCGCCGCCCAAATGCGCTCGCCAGCCACACAGAGGCAACGTATCGAATGATTGCGATCACCGAGCGTCACCAGGTGATAACTATTCAGATCCCATTGGCCGTCTGTTTGACGGCGGAACACGGCCAACTGGGCATTGGCCAGCGCCACAACAACCCTCGCCTCCACGTGCACAATCGCCAGAACGGCATCCGGTAGGAGAACACGGTGCAGGCACTCGTGCCACCGCCCCACCCCGCTGTGGACGTACAGCCAGCCGTCTTGTGCCCCCATCCACATGGTCGGTCCCACCGAAGTCATCGGCGGATCCTCGCGCTCTTTTGTTCCCAGAATGGGGTTCAGCGACTTGGTGGCAAAGAGAACGCTCCCGCTGCTGCTACTGTTGTTGTTGTTGGTCTGATGACCGTCGCTGCTGTGGTTGCCGCTGGAGAGACGCTGGGGGGCGCCGGGCAGGGCCTGGCGTATCTTAATGGCCTCCACATTGACGAGGGGTTCCTCGGCATTCCCGGGCGGCAGTGGCTCATTGGATTTCTCCGTGGCCTCCTTAGCTTCCTCTTCGTCCTGCTGCTGCTGCTGCTGGTGTTTGCTGTTTCTGTTCTGCTCATCCTCGGACTTGGGCTTTACGCGCACAAACTCCACTTTGCCGAGCAGTTCTGTGCCCTCGCCGGGCCGCTGCAGCATCTCACCTGCTTTGACCACCTCCGACTGCTCCAGCAGTGCGTAGTCGCTCTCCATGGCTCCCTGCACCGAGGCTATGCACAGCAAATGGGAGGAGCAGATGGGAAAGGCATCCAGAACGGTGGCCGACTGGTTGGCATCCACCACGCTGACCGTGCTGGCCGCGTGAGTGCTAGTGCAGATCCACACAAAGGAACTCAGTTGCGTCTCCGGCTCCAGGGTTTCCAAGCTAGCGCGGGCTATCTGTCTGTCCAGCGCCTCGACGCTCTGCTCCGCCGTGGGACTCGTGATCTCTGCGATTTTAAGTGTGGACTTGGGGGCGTATGGCGAGTCCGCGGGTATCAGCGATTGCCCGTCTTTGGTGAAGCCTCCGTGGAGATTGACGCCAGCCGCACAGAATACCTTCATGTGGGGCGAGGCCTCGGCCAGGGGATTGCAATAGACGGGCACCGGAACGCCGCCTGAGTGCCGGCTAGGGTTGGCCTCTTGGTTGGCCTTGTTGATGGGCAGACTCCAGCCATACGCGTGCAGGCGTCCGTCCTCCTTCTGGACATGGGCGCGCAGCTGTCGGTACTGCTCCCGCCTTCTCGCACTAATTCGCTCCGAGCCCCCGTCCTCAGAGTAGTCCTTAGGCATCACCAAAGCATTGGCGAGCCCAGCGCTCGCGGGATGCATGGGGGGCTGGGAGCCGGCTAAGGCAAGGCGATTGTCCCCACTTCCACGGCTTGGGGATCCGTGGCTGTGGGCAGGACTTCCTCCCCCGGTGTAACGAAACATCGGCCCCCCTCCCAGCCCGTCGGCGATGCGTTCGGTCGGGCGATTGGAGTGGCTATCGCGAAATGAAGAATAGAGATTATTCCAATGATTTCGGGCTCTTGGATTGTGAATTAGTGAGGAAGGGAAAACTCACGTGAAAAGATTACTAAAGTATTTCCATATGCCGTTCGATTTCTTGTCCATGCTGTCGACGGTGCGCGAGGCGCGCAGTATTTCCGTGAGACGCACTGCCTCCTGCAGCTCCATCAGACGCTCCTTGTACTGGTTACGTTCCATGAGGACCATGGCCATCTCCACGCGAGTGAAACGTTTGCGCTGTGCGAGCGGCACATCATTCTCCTCCTGTTCGGTGTCTGGAAAATCAAAGAAGAGAATCGCATGAGGAATTGTTTCCATTCAGCTTCAGCTTTAGCTGGAGGGATCGGCTTACTTTGTTGCTGCACCTGCTCCTTGGTCTTCTTGAGCTCCTCTTCTAGTTCGCTTATGCGCTTCCTGAGCTTCGTTCTTGACTGCTGCATGGCACTGAGCTCCTCGCGCACAATTTCCACTTCTCCCGTCAGCTCATCTACTTTGACAATCAGATCATCCTTGACAATGTTCAGGGCATTCCTAGGAGAAAGAGAGACAGGGGAGTATTGATTGGGGGAATAGTAGAGATGGAGAGAGATATTTACTTGGTGGCCAGTAACTCGTTGTTCTCCATGATGAGATTTTCCACTTCCTTGCCCATGCCTGCAACATGTATGAAAGATTTATTAGAAAAGAGGGATTTATAGATAAAAAATCGAGAGACAAAAGTGGAACTCAAGTGTAGAATTAGTAGATGATGGATGATAAATGGGAGACCAAAAACCGAAACTAAAGAGAGAGAATGGGAGGGGAATGGAAAACTAAAACCAAATATGATAAATGGCTAATACAGAAGCAACAGAACAAAAGAACAGAAGAGCTTTCCAACCAATGTACTAAAACCGAACACAAATACCATTAGAAGTCGGAAATTAATCTTAGAGCCCAATGCCAAATATGATTCTACGATAAAACTACTTACGATAGAAGGAACAGAGGGTAAAGTGACTGGTGGAGTGACGGGAAGGGGAAAAGTTTTACGGAAGAGATTTACGGAATCTACTGATTGATTAATTATTGGATCTGTCATGATCTCTACAGCAGCTTCTTCAGACTTACCAAAATAGTTATCGTTTGCTTCGGGGATTCGAATTTACAATTATTTGTGTGTTGGTGGTGATGGTGGTGGGATTTGGTTTGTAGGTAGTGGGAGGATATACAAAATGTGGTGTTTGTGGTGGGGATAAGTAGAGTTCGGCATAAAAGAAAGAGAAATTTCATTAGATTCGGATTCGGATTGTACAATTTTATTTGTTTCAAGTTGTTTTTTTTTGTTTGCTTAATGGATGGGACACACTTTGTCGAGCACATGGTGGGGTTCGGATAATTTCCAAGAGATACGAGTTTCACAAACAAGAAAACACACACAGAAACTACAGCAGCAGAAGATCCTTAGCTTTCAGTTTTCAGTCGATTCTCGCATGATATTTGATGTATTTACAGGTTATATAGATGAAACCATATATGTAGGAGTCATATAGCTGTGGCTGTGCCTGTGCTTGTGGTGCACTTTCTTGCACCTCTACTTGTTCTGGCTGCCTGGGATGGTCTGGGGTTTGGTTTTGGGTATGGTGGTACCTACCTGAGGACGCGTACTCTCCGGGATGCACCCAGCAGCCTGTAATGAAGGGGATTCGTGTCACCACAGAGATAGGATGCGTTGTAGTGCAGCGGAAGCGGAAATGGAAAAAGAGAGTTAGAGGAAAAATTACATTAAGTACTTGGAACAGGCTATTAAAGAGGGATCTTTAAAGAGAGTTATCCTAGACACATGAAATCCCTTCTCCATTTGAACATTCAAGCATTCGACTCTGCTCTCTTACCTGTAACAATCTCATTCTCTTCGCTCTCCTCATTGTCCTGGAAGGACAGCTCTTGGTAGAGATTATTGTCCGAGCGCTGCTCCTTTTTGGTGGTTGAGCGACCAACTAATGGACGCAAAAGTTAGGGCAGTATTTGGGGCAGTATTTGGGTCGAGGTTTTAGTCGAGTTAACACACAAATCAAAAACAAAAGAGAGCAAGAAGTGGACACATTAGTATGGTGTGTGTGAGTGGTAGAGTGGAAGAGAATCTGTCGGAGAGAAAGAGATCTAAACCTACCATTTGCGGGAGGCACATTTGGCACAACGGGACTGGTGTCGGGGGGACTCTGGGGCGAGGTGGCCTGATGCTGCTGCTGCAGCGCATCGGTGGCGGCGCCCCGGTCCGCCGTACTGGGCAGGCTCATGTCGAGCTCATTTTGCAGCGACGGCGGCCCAGAGTCGTCCGACTGGCTGCCGACGCTGCAGATGGTCTCGGTGTCCAGCATGACGGAGTTCTCCAGCGAGGCAAAGCCGTAGGAGACCGGGCCCGAGCTGCGCGCAACGGGATTGAGGCGCGCACGACTCACTTCCATGCGGTCGGAGGCGGTGCTCATTTGTGAGTGCGTAGAGCCCATCAGCATCTTGGTGCGTTCCATATAGTCCACGTGGTTCTTGAACAGCTCCGTGTACCTCTCGTGCAGTTTGTTGTATTCCTGGGAGCACCAGACATGACAGGGGATTGGGTTTTTGCATTTTCCTGCAACACCACACCACTCACCTTTTTGAGGTCCGTCTCCCGCTCCTCCAGGCGACTGGCATGCTCTAGACTGTTTTTGTGCTTGAGCTCCAGCATCCGCACAATGCTCTCCACGGACTCGAGGCGCGTGGCTAGCTCCTTGTTCTCCTGCTCAGCTAAGTCTTCAGCCTCCAGTAGCTGCATGGGACAGGAGGATTATTTAGATTTTCCGCATTCGATTTCCACCAGTCGACTCACCTTCTGTTCGGACTGTTTGCGAGCGCTCTTTTCCCGCTCGTACTGCGTCACCAGCTGCTCGTTGTCCTCGCGCAGCAGCTCCACCTCGACATCCTGCTCCTGATTGATGCGATAAGAGGCGTCCAGGCACTCCAGCACGTTCACCAGCAGCGGCATCAGGTTCTTCACCACGTCCTCATCGTAGCGATTGATCATCCGCTCAAACTCCTGATAAATGCTCCCCGCCAGTTGCTGGACCTGCAAGGAGGCGCGTAGCAGAGAAAGAATAGAAAGAAAGGGGTGCATCAGTCTCATTTGTTTTTTAGTATTTGCAAAATGGGATGGCGCAAAATGCAATGGGATTCGGAAGGGCGCAATCGATTTGTTATTAGCATGAGATGGTAGGGAGAGTTGTATCTGTATCTGTACTCATATGAGCAGACGGACGAATTTATTCTTTGAATGTCGTACAAGAACCGACAGATAGTTGGAGGAGCTCTGATTAAATAGTTTTCATTTTGATGAATGGAACGAGAACACCATGAAAAGCCCAACAGTAATTAATATGTTAAATGGAAAACTCCCCCCTCCTGCTATTGAAGGCTTGAGGAAAAGAAAAGGGAGAAAGTTATTTGTACACCTTTTGCAGGCCTCTAAAAGTGGTTAGTTACAGAACGAAAGTATCAAAAGTGCAAAGTTGTTGTTTAGAAATAATTCTAGCGTGCATTTCGTGCGTATCAAAAGGTGAATAACAGAATAGAAAGTGAACAGAAACGGAAAATAGTAAACAAAAATACACCACATGAATAATTTAGGATAACTCACGATGCTGACCACCTGATCATTCTGAAAGAGAAAAGAAAAGAACAAAAAACAAGGTGTAAAGAACACATAAAAAACCATAACTTTCAACTAATTAAATTACTAAATAAATTAAAATTTAGGGAAAACCCAAAAACAAATGTTTAGTAGGTGATGTATAAACATACACACATACATACATACATATGTATGTATGTACAGGAAAATAAAGAATGGAATTTGATGTATTAAAGTCATGGTTTTTTCCATGAATGATTGCTTGTGATGTGTGTATAAATGTATAAATGTATAAATCGGATAGGGGTTCCCCAGATATTTTCCATGATAAACGAATTCCCTTCGCTTCCGAAACTCGCTGTTGGGCCAAGGCTACTTGGAACCCACTTATAAGGCCAAAAACTACTCGTAGCTATCGTCATGCTCATGCTTAAATATTTATAAACTTATTTGGTTTGACACGTTTTAAAAAAAATTTCGTGTGGTTGCTGTTGTTGGCCTAAGAAACGAGTTTCGTTCGCTTGAAATTGCTGGTAACTAACTCTCGTCTTCTGCTCATTACTCAATTAGCAGAGAGATACGGCAGGGTAAGAAAAGTACGAGTACGAGTACGAGTACAGGTGGTGGGGGCTTATCAGGTGGCAACATGTGCTCGAACCCTCTAACTGACTGAACTAAATGAATGAGCTCATTATCAGAGAGAGAGGGAGGAAGTGATTGCCAGGAAGAGGAGGGACAGCCTAACAGCTTAAATTTGCATAGCACACACGTCGATTAAAGGTAATGCTGCTTGGAGAAGCTGATAAAGTGCAAAATCAATCGGGGAATTGGGGTGAAAATCGAATAAAAATAAACTCTGCTGTTTGAAGCATGGGCATGGCATGGGTGGGTTGGCAAGGGATTGCGTGAGGCGGTCACCAAATTTGAGGGCCGTCGCCGCTGACTGACTGACTTTATTGATTTCTGCTCCCGGCAATGGTATAGCTCCTCGCTCTCTTTCTGCATTTCTTACGCGCTCTCTGTCCCCCTCTTGTTTTCGCTTTGCTTTTCGCCAGTATGAATGTCAATGACCACAGATGTGGGAGGTACACTCGACCTCCACTGGCCTCAGCGTCAGCTGATGCATGATAAACAATTCTGAGATGCGTTTTTACATAATGAGGGGGGATATCATCCACATACAGAGATATAGAAACAGACACAAAAGGAGAGGGAGAAGGGAGAGAGAGAGAAAGAACTGTAGAAGAGAGCATGTTTCCGCTTGGATACTTTTATAGCCTCATTATCTTACACTTGTTCGTGGAGAGCCCCGAATCGAAATACAAGAAAAGATTACACACAGAGTACCAGAAGGAGGGAGTGATAGTATGAAAGTTAGGGGAAAATCAGTGAATGGCCCATTGTATCCACCCGTATGAATCATTTACATTTACAGAGATTCAATGCACAAATGATATCACTTCGTATGTGTGTGCGTGTGCATATGTATATGTACCTTCTCTGACATGACCATATTGTTGTCCTCCGTGCCGTAGACGGTCTCCGCTCCCGACTGCGGACCACCGTTGTTGAGCAGCGCATCGTCGTTATCCATCATTTTTGAGGAGGACCGTTCTCCGAAAAGGGTTAGGAGAAGGGTAGGGCGGTGGTGGTCACCCTTGCTGTTTTTGTGTGGGATCTCACGTCACGCGTTAGCCGTTATGCAGGCAATAGCTTTTCAACCCCACCAACAAAAACAAAAACAACAGCAGTTATGCTACGGTACTGCGTGTAGGTTTCTGTGTTGTGTGTGTCTGTGTGGGCTGCAACCGACCCACTCACTCACATAGTCAAGGAGAGACAGTAAGGGGAGCGTGTGAGTGCGAGAGAGAGAGAGGGTCACACTTGATTTGAATGCTCGCTTTTGTGCTCTCTATTTTTGTTTGGTTTGATCTCTCCTCTCTCTCTTTTATACTATATTTAATATATTTTTTTTGTATTTTCTGCCTGCGTTCTGCGTGTCACTTTATTTGCGTTTTTCGTTTTGGTCGTCCAGTGGTTTTTGTTGTAGCCTCGTCCCTTCCCCATCCATTTACATCGTTTTCTTGACTAGATTTCATTTTTTTTTTGTCTACGTTTTTCGTTGCATTTTTGTTACTGATTCGCCCGGATTCTACTGCACACGCCTGCCCGAACAGGTGATGAGTATTATTACGCGCTATTTTTAGCTAAACTATAGATTTTTAGCGCATTTTTGCTATAAATATTGCAGGCGAGCGACGAATTTACGTGAAAAAAATTGAACGAAATGTTATATAGTGTTGGCTAATTCACAATTTCACATATTGCGATGCATCGATAGCACCAAAACTATCATCTACAAATATTTTATCATATTATCGATATTTTGGAATACACCCCTAGTGCCATTGTTGTTGTTATTCGTTTCCTCATTTTTTGTGCTCTGTTTCTCGCTTCCTGAATTAAAATGGTTTTTGTCAAGAATTGGGAGGACTTTGAGATTGCCGCGGAGAACATGTACATGGCGAATCCACAGGACTGCCGGTATACAATGAAATACGTGCATTCCAAGGGACATATACTGCTAAAAATGACGGACAATGTAAAGGTTTGTACGAGAAGAAGAAGAGCAATCAAGCGGCCACGACTTTCGCTGGCCAGCAATTAACAATATTTGTAATATCAACAATAATTGTTGCAGTGCGTACAGTACAAAGCGGAAAACATGCCCGACCTGAAGAAAATCGAAAAAATCACCAGCAACCTGGTGGGACACATGGCCTCCAAGGAGTAAACATCGAACAACCACAAAACGTTTGGCCACGGCGGCACTTTGGACCACAGAAGTTGCTCCTCGTGTGCTGTCTCCACCCGCAATTGATTTAGTTAATAAGCGCACCGCTGGCCTCATTCCGGTGTGGCGATCAGAGTAGTTTTTCCTGTTTAAATAACATTTTATAAATGTTAGCTCTGTACACGTCGGGGCTCCCACAGGATGGCGGCGCACAAGGATTTTTGAAAATATCAATATATTTTTTGTATTTATCGTAATGTAAATGGTCACTAGAACACATTTCCATGAAATGGTTTCCTTAAAATGAAAATAAACCAAGGGAAAACCGTACAATTGGAAGGAAGCCAGTAGGTTTTTATTGCGCTTCCGATGTTATATCTTAAAAGTTAATTAATACTTTTACCCCTCATATTTTGCCCTGAAATCGCACCCCATTCTGGGTTTCGATAAATCTGAATAAAATGTCTGTTACAAATAACAGAGAGTTTTGTGCGCGTTTAACAGGATATGTGAATCGATATATCGATGACAACGCTGAATTCCATACAAAGAATGAATGGAAAATTCAAATTTCTGCCGGTAAAAATATACATATGTTCAATTCGAATTTAAAAAAAAAGCAACTATAAATTGCATATCCATTAAAGTGATTAAACAGCCCCAAACAAACAGTTTACAGGGAAGAGGGAAGGAGTAGGTGGAGGGGGGATGGGGAGGATGAGGTGAAAGAAGAGAACACCAGAAGGGAACTGAGAACTGGGTTTGAGAATAGGAATGGGATGCTGCTCACTTAATAATCCAAGAGCAAATATTGAATATTAGCATGGAAGACACTCGAGTTTATTTGCCGCAGGAGATTGACAGCAGAGATTGATGGAATGAGTCGCTGCGGATTGGCCAGAAGAGATCAGTAGCCGGCAAGTGTTTGTTGACCAACAGAATGCCACCAGAAGTGTTTGCCCCCTGCAGAATGCAGTACTCGGGAGTACTTTATCCGCATCTACTACCTGCTGGGAGCTGGGAGGCAACTCAGTAGCCACTTCGGATTAAGGCACCTTCGTACTCGTACGTTTGCTTGACCCACAGACGTTTGGATGATGCGGCGATCAGAGGCGATCCGCTCGTGCGCGGACCTTTTGATCGACTCCTCCTCAAGGCAGTCCTACAGTTGCAGCTCAACCGACCTGCGGAGGCACGAAACCTGTGGAACCGTACCTCCTCCCAGTACTTGGCTTTGATTGAAGATACCGGTGGTCGAGCCACCGAACAGTTTCCGGCCCGACAAGCTCATTTGGCTTCTGTTTGATGTGGCTCGACGATGGGGCTCGAAGATGCCTCTCTTCTCCTTATCGGATGTTTATGTTTGCTGCTGCGTTTGGTGCTTTTTGAATATCTCTGTCTTTCTGTCACTCATCCATCGAGTACGATTTGTGTTTGCTGACTTTGGGCATTGCATTGCAATCACAATCACTTTAGGCGGCTCGGCTTTAACGGGCGTTATCTCTTGGCTGCTGTACTCTGCACACACCAAACACCAATTTCGTACCATTCCCTTAAGTTTGCTCAAGATCGTTCAGATACTTCCCGTTGCATAAGGAGTTGAATGATCTTTGACTGATCATTAGACATACTTTTTATGAACAGTCGGAACGATCCTATCGGAATCAACAAATCAAAAGATAGGCTTGGAAAATAAACAAGCAATCGGTTGAGATTCTCTATATAGCATACGAGTACCACATCTGATATACATATACCTACTTGTATATGGATGATTATAATGGGGCTACGGCTTCGTAGTCGTAGTACTACGGCTACTGGTATTTGAAAATGAGGGGGGTTATAAAAGAGCATAGACGTTGCACCGTGGCACCGTTGTACCGTTGCACCGTTGCGGTGGCAATAATTTCGATCGTTACAAGACGATAAAGCCCATGGTTTAATTAGAACCCACAAACACCCCACCTAACCCAACTCCCTCCCTCGTGAACTATCGTGAGCGATAAACTTGACAAATAACATAAATACCTTTTATTGCGGGTGGTTGCTGATGGCTGGATGGATAGTGAGTGATTGTGTGATTGGGGGATCCGGGGATTCGGGAGGGGCTCGGAGCGTTCGATGTCTCCACTCTTAAGGCCCCCTTCTCAAACACCTACTAGTATTACGCGCTTCTCCGTGTCAGTGTACGTGCTTTTTACGACAGCCCCACTGTGGCGTCAATTATAAAGATATTTAAGTACATTTAGCATTCAATTAGACGCCCGTCCGGCCAGAGGTGCCGGACCACCCTCCACCCTCATGGCCACACCAGACATGTTCGGAAAATCCCCACTGATTTAATATATTATATATTGCATGTGCTGCAGACCTGCAGACACCCCCTATCATATAACTAAGTCGTGCTGATTGCCATAACTAGTCGGTCATATGACAATTAGTTGTATATTAAGACCGAATACTTGCATACGTGCAAGCGCATGTTGAGGATTTTCAATCTAACTAAATAACACTATGAGTACTTCGACAGAAAGATACGCTGTGGGACATCACTTTCACACCTTATTCTGGCTGTAAAAGTGTTTCGATTGGAATGATTATACTATGGGTACATAGATGGGATACCAATACCTATAAAAGTAGTTGGATCAATGGAGTGTGAGGTGGAGGCGGCATCTTTTGGAGTTGTTCAAAGTTTGCTTTTCATCTTCACCACTCATCACCACACACCTCAGCCAGACGTAGTCACCACTCCACTCCACTCCGTTCAACGTTCAGCATTCACCACATGATTTATGCAAATAAGCCACGTTTAATTATGGCCATTAGCCACTGTTGAGCGGCTTCCGTTTTGAGTCAATAGAGCGGCGCAAGGGGTGGTCCAAGGGGCTTTTAGTCGGCGTACATTACAATTTCGCTTTGTTGTGCCTCCCCAGAAGGCAGGGTGGGGCTGAGGAGGCTGCGGCTGCGGCTGTGAGGAGGTTCGCGGAGACAATGAAGCCTGCCTTTAATGAGATTTATATTGACCGAAGCTATTGACCGAGTTTTTATATGGAAAGAGAGAGAGAGAGTGAGAGGGAGTGACTAATATCAAAGGGAATTTTCAATACAAGTTAGAATACAATAGAGATTTATGGTACCGCTCACCATGTTGCTGCTTGCCACAAAATGACAAACAACAACCGGAAGAACTTTACTTTGTTCACCTGAAAATGTATCATAATCATAATCAATTCTTGCTTTGGTTTGGTTTGTTTGGGGTGACAGCATGTCTATAAGGAACTGAACTAATCGTCAGAACTGACGAGACATCAGTTTCATTATAATTGAATCACAAAAATTTAGCCAGAAATTGCACAATCTGTCGAAGCTATGACAAAATATGAGCTACATACATACATATATATATATATATACATATATGTATACGATACGGAAACAATTGGCTACTCGGAGATTTGTCATACCTGTGCAAAGGAGTAGGAGCACACCCGATCTAGCCCTCCCTCTCCAATCAACCAACTCTTCCACCTCCACAGGGACTTATCGCAGAGCACAAATCAAATAAAAACTGAGAGAGGGATAGGGTGGGGTAGAAACATAAAGCGATTTCAAAATAGTTGATAAATGGCAATTGTTATTACTAATACATGATTGGGGGCTTGGTAATGGCTTATTTATAGGGCGAGCAGGGTCTGTTCGGATCTGTTCTTGGGGCAAGGGCTTTGGGGCTGGTAAATCAACGTCTATGATTAGAGGTTAATACATCTTGATAACAGAGCCGGTCCGAGGCGGAGGTAGAGGAAGAAGAATCCAGAATCGATTGATAAATCAAAAATGTTAGCTTTCTGTCTCTCCTCTCCACACCTCTTTCTGCTTCGCTTGCTATCGCGGAAAACCCAATCTAGTAATTCCGCAATTGAGTTGATTAACTAGCTAATCGAAAGATTTGCACTTAGTTCGAGTGGCAATTTCCTTGAAAGTTTTTCCGCGTTTTAAGCGCGCCAGAAATGCGAGAGACGACACGAGAGACGAGACTCCTCCGCAATATTCCCATCTCCGTCTCAGGCTACGGGCTACTGTCTCCGGTCTCCGCTCTCTGGTCCCGTCTACGACCGCATCTGTGTTTACCCATTAGCGTTTTTCGGGCTGCCAGCTTAAAATGTTTACCCGAAGACGTCGCTTACATCTATATGGAGAGACAGAGAGAGAGAGATAGAGAGAGAGAGAGAGAGAGAGAGAGAGAGAGAGAGAGAGAGAGGAAACACACAGGGGGTACACAAGAGATGTGGAGTGGGGAGGGGCCAGGCGCGAGGGGACTATCCGCAAGGTATAAAATCATCTTTATTTTCTGGCATTTTTGTTTGCTTTCGAATTATTTCGGTTCGTGTTTCTTCTTTTTTGGCGAATGTCAAATACGCAATGCGTAAGTGAGGTAGCTCTAGAGGGGAAGGGGAGGGGAAGTGTAGCAAAGGGGTGTGGTGGGGTCGTCCAAAGTGGTTAGGCTAGATGGCGCCACAGCGACACTTTGTCGGCCATCAAATTCATTGAAATTCCCTTTTAATGGAGATTAATATGAGCAGCGTCGTCCCCGAGACGCCTCCCGAAAGCCCGAATTTATTGACTTTGCTAAATGTTTTTGAAAAACCTTTTATACGAGTATTTGCTTGGATTTCATTTCATTATTTTATTTGCCTTTTGTCTGCCATTCAGTCAGTCAGATGACTGCTAATTAAGAACGTGGGAACGTCTTTAAGGGCACTTGGGCACTTCATGCGACATGGACATGCGACCCGAATGTTACCCAAGTGATAGAGATTTCTTCATTTACAGAATTGTTTGTGGATTGAAACGATGGTTTTGGAATGGAGAAAACAGATCAAACTCTCAGTGGTATATTAGTATAGTAGGGATATGTGGGGAAATGTGATCTCCTTTCATGTCATTTGAATACAATTTACAATATTCAATATTCATAATTTATAATCCTTTTTATTAAGAAACCTTTGCCCGACGGTAGCGGAGTTCTCCCCTCCTCCAATTAGCAACAAATCAACCCACAATCAAGAGCCTAAGCCCCATCGAATAGTAAAACGATTAACAAATGGGGAAAGGGAGGGAAACCGAAGCGAACTTTTTATGAGCAAATCAATCAATTTCAATGCAATTTCAATTAGGCCAAGATAAGCCATTGGAATCGGAGAAAGAGGAGTGGGAATGCGAGTGGAGGGGGACGGTAAACCAATCAAGTGAGGGAGGAGAACCAAAGACAGAGAACATCCAAAGCCACAGTCCCCTTGGGTATGGTTTATCAGCCGGAAAGTGTCCCCAGTGTGTGTGTGTGTCCCTGTGGGTGTGTGTGTGTGTAATAAACAATTTTAATATTTTTTAATTATGAAAACAAGTTGATTATATAAATTAAATCGCTGCCCCGTCCAAAGATTAGATTACGACCGAGTTCTCGACGAATTTTTAGTTCTCAATTTTCGAGTGATGTGACGACCATTTAAACGGCTTAAAACAAATTTCTATAATTTTTCAATATTAATAAATTAAAAGGGGTACAGAAGGGGGACAGACGGCGAACTGATAGGGTATTTTGAATTAATTGAAAATTGATTATTAGCGATATATATGACCCAGCCCGCGATAAGAGCAGTCCGAATCTAGCCGAATCGAAGCGAAGGCAGCTCCTGAGATAAGCAGCTCTTTTTTTTTCTTTTTTTTTGTTTCTCCGTTTTCTGTTTGATTTGGAGGCCTCTTTCATAATTGAAATTTAATCCATCATAATAGACGTCAAAGGCGATTCTCAATCAAAGAAGAAAGAAATTAAATTTCAGAAAGCGCATATAGGCCTTCCTATGTATATCCCAGGGGAAAGGTAAGAGAAAATGATAAGCGGAGATAATAAATTATGAAGGAGAAAAGGTAAAGCAAATACATAATACAAAATATTGATGAAAAATATTGATATCATCAGCAGGAGGATACACTATACATATATACATATGTATGTGCATATGTATGTATGTATTTATGTGTAGGAAAATAAACAGGAAAGAGCAGATAGCAGAAAGGAACAGAACAGAGCAGAGCAGAACAGAACAGAACAGAAGGATTGGGGAGCAACAATCATTATCTGGCAATTGAATTCACTTAAGCAAACAATTACAAAATGCAGGGCAAATAGGAAGGAACCCGACCCAGCCCAGACCCTCTCGTGTATCAGTGTATTGGCTGTATCGGGTGTATCTGTGTATCTGATCAAATACGAAACACAAATCAAAATGCGATTTTCGTGCGTCCTTCTTATCGAGAAGTGCACGTTTATGTACCTTCTGCTTACCATTCCCATTCCCTTCCCATCGTATAATCTGGCGCTACCCGCACAAACACAACACAACACCACACAACACCACACACACACACACACACACACACACATCACATGAAGGAATCCACGTATCAGGAAGTATTTCAACCTCAGCCAGAGCTCGCTCTGAGGTTAAAAAACTTCGAAAGTCGCAACGGCAGCGCAGCAGTTAAATGTATCTCAGTTGTGTGCAAACAAATCCTCCGATCCGCGCTTCTGCTGCTGCTTCTGCTCTTGGCTTGGTTTGGTTTCTCGATGGGTTGGAATGGGATACGCTGAAATGTGGATGGTCTGGCACACGGAAATTTGTTTGCGCCGAGGCTAATGAGGCAATCCAATGCAGATACAGAAGCTATAGATACAGATACAGATACAGATACATACATATAAATCTAAATACGAGTACCAGCCGACGTATGCGGATTCGTGCTGTGCACACACACAAGTTTTTAAATACGAAGTCTTAAAGTTGCGGCAAAACTATGGTTAAGCATTCGTTTGACAGACTATCAATCCCTTCCATCGCTTTTGTCACATTCTTTGAGTATTTTGTGAAATCTGAAGGCATTATCTCAGCGATTAAAGTCCCACAAATCACTTGTGACATAAATAGCGAGTTGTTCTTAGGCTCTTCAGAAAATAAATAAATAGAGGCAGGGGACGGACGTATCGTAAGAATCGTTGTCTAATCGAAATAATAATTTGCAATCGTTCAGCAAACAATTTCCTCTCTAAATCCCAAAGATTATCAATCAGCGATTGAGGATGGTGGAGCAGGGGCTTTATCTCATTCATGATTCCCATAATTCTTAGGTCCCATATACATACATATATACATATGTACATAGTGACTCCTACTCTTCCGCTTTAATGTTAATCTGGGGAAAAAAGAAATATGAAGTTGAGTCTATCAGTTTTTAATAAGTTTGCTCTACAGACGGCGGACCTACAATAAAAACAATATATGTATGTAAAAACAAAATAAAAACAAGCAAATCAATTCGCGCACTTAATGAAAAAACAGAACTCAATTATAAGCCTTTATCTGGGGGATGGGGCGGAGAGATATGGGGGGAGGGACTATATTAGTGGTGATTCGAAGGCACTGCTGGCCTGTCGCATACATTTAAAAGTTCAATTTAAATTGTGTGTCAATAAATGAAATATACTTTATTATCGCCATATTATTAAATATTTATTCCATTTGGTACTGCTACTCCCCTTCGTCTCCCCTTCGTTGCCCCGTCGTTGCCCCTTTGTTGCCCCTTCGTTGCCCCTTCGTTGCGTCTGCAATCAGATTGTGTACTTTAGTTGATTTATAATGAATATTTAAAGCGTATGGCACTCTTGCTCTGCCCTGCGATTGGAATGCTGCACTTCAAATGCTGGCGACTGCTGGCTGGCATTTCTTGCGATGGAATTTCCAATGGGGAGACGGCCATAAGAGACGGCTTAGAGTTTTGGTTAGGTACAAATGTTATATGTACATAGGTATTCCAGAATATGGCTTAACCTCTGACTCACTATCAGAGAGTTGAGAAATCTTTTGGTCACATATGACTGCCTTTGATAATGTTGCAAGAGGCAGAAAGAGGCAGTAGAGACAGAAATCAGCGAGCCACAAGTATGTGCCACCTATGTTTGCTTTAAATATTGCGCAGAAAATGAGAAAAAACTAAGGGAAACGGCGGAGGGGGTTATGCTATCTCTATAAGCGAATGATAAATACCAATGTTCAGTAATCATTTTGCATAAAAAGTGTGTGTGCATATACATATGTATGTATGTATGTAGGTGGGGAGACTGATACACTCCCGTGCCGTTCCTGCTTGCCAACTCTGCCAACATGATGACGCAATGGAAGCCACTCCATTGACACATGGATACGCTGTATCTGTGTATCTTTCGAGTGTATCTTTGCTGCTGTTTATGGCCGTAGCTCAATTGTAAAAAATCATTTATTGATAACGCAATTTAATGCCAATTATTTGTACACCAATATTTACACAATTATCAATTGTGCCATGGATCTGATCTGGAAAGGGTGTGTGTTTCCAGGGCGGGACTGTGGCTCTGCTCTGTGATTAATGAGTAGCTAATGGAAGGACCAGACCACTCTTATATGTATGTAGGTAGGGTGGCTTTTTAACTTTTCCACTCTTGTGTTTTGTGGTTATTGTTTTAAAAATTGTTTTTATTGTTTTCAAAAGTCTTTTACACTGTTCACTTAACACTTTTATCCCTTTCCATTCCTTTCCTTTCCTTTCGTGCTTTGTTTTGTTTAAATATAACAAACAGTGTCAAAGTCAATTCAATCAACCCTCTAGGCCTTCCAGTCCCATTTCCTCCCCCCATCCTCTTCTATTGCTGAACCCTCGAACTGTACCCTTCTCTGACTCTTCCTCTGGCTTTTCCTGCTGGTGGCCCACGTTTCAATGCTGTTTACTCAGCTAACTAAGGCCCCTGGAAATCTGTTGAAATTTTTTGGCATTATTGTTCACTTATCGGCTGAATTAACACGACACAAGGGAGTGACAGAGCCAGAAGTAGAGGTAGCGAGTATCGCACATATGTACATATATCTCTCGTTCTCTCTCTCTCTCTTTGTTGACCACAGTTTCTAAATTGCAGCAGCATACATATGTGACAATTTATTTTTATTGGTATTTTCGACTATTTTCATTTACGATATTTGCAGGCAAATTTAATGCCTGATTAGCGTTTTGCCTAATATGCCAGAAAATGTTCACTTAAATGGGGGAAAAGTAGGAAAAACGGTTGCCAGGGGAATGCCACTTCAAAGGCAATGGTTCCGAAAGAAAGAATACGCATAAAAGGGATTACCACCAGGAACTGTCTCCTTATATATATCCCTCGATGAAAGGTCTGAAAGGGTTGAACATGAGGTTTGTGTTATCTCATTATATCATCCATATAGTTCTAACATCTCTTAGCCTATCTCTTAAGTCTAAGACTACTTTCAATCTAGTTTCACAGTTTCTAACGAAGTTAAACCCTTTATCTATCTATTCAGAATCATTGTACTCATTCCATCCGTCCATCCATCCATCCATTCAAAAATTTCAACTCTAATTGCATATTTACGCAACCATTTCCCCAAAATCAAAATGAAATCAGGCAAACAAACCCAGCTTCAATCCCCAATCCACAATCCTCACACCTTCACCCTTCGCTCGCAAACTGTTTACTCCAACTGTTCTTGCCCCCTCTCTTTGTCTATCTTTGTTTGTGCTGTTATATAAAATAAACTATTCTGAAACAACACAAATCATACGGAGAGAACAACGCCATGCTTCTCCGTTTCGTGGCAGGGCATGGCCTGGACCTGGACCACTGCCAGGTCATGTATAGCCCCAATGTCCATCACTGCCTGCCACTGCCCCGGACTCCACCCCATAAATGCTAGTTAAATGCACGTGGATGAGTAGATAAATATCGTATAATGAAAGTAAAATAAGAACTGAACCAGATAGACGATGGAGAGACCTATGGGGAGACCAATACAGAGAGGAAGTGGGACGAGATGAGAAACAACAGCAATCAGTCCTCATTGCAGACATCGCACTAATTCTGGGTTCGTTTTTGGGACAACATTTTCGGTTTTCGGTTTTCAGTTTCAGCTTGAGGCTTGAGCTTGAGTTGGGATTCGGAAAATTCGGGAACGGGTTAAGTACGGTTCTCTGTATACGTGGCCAAAGAAAATACACTTTGGCACGTTTCTTGTTAGCGAACAGTTTTCCTTCTCTATTCCCTTACCCTTCCACTCCTCTCTCCCGCTCTCTATTTGATACCCCTTTCTCTGGCTCTCCCCAATGTCCAGACGTTGCATGATACATATACATATGTATGTATGTATGTATAATGGAGTTGTTGTCTGCGTTTGGGAATAGTGAAGATCTTGTTTTTTATTCAGCTCCTTAGAGGACCACTGCTGTTTGCTTTGGCATAGGTGCAGGACCTCAAATTAGGAGACTCTTCTTAGCTAAAAGTTGTATAGACTGGAATGGTATGAGCAAGTGTGTTCTTTGGGGAGTATATATACATATGTATATACAGAATATATACATACTTAGAATACATACTCTAACAATCAACATTCTAAACATTCAATGTTAAGCCGCTGCCACTGCTGTGGCCTTCGGCTGAATTTAATTTTACACTTAATGTTCACGTTAACCATTTTTCTTTCAGATACAAGTGTACATATGTATATCCACATCACGAAGAGCTGTGTAAGTGTTAGTTTATGAATGTATGTACATACATACACATGTGGAATGCTAGACACCTAAAGGATAATGAAACTACATAAATGAAAACTCAATCTATACGAGCATCAAATGTTAGCTGGGGTAAGTCCTACCTATGTACATATGTATATATTGCTGCCATTCCATTCAATTCCATTCGATTCCTATCTAATAGCACATATCACACCTCAATCCATTATAGTCCCATCTGCAATGTGGAACCACTTGGCAGCCATTCATGTCCACTTAGTAATCCATCAAGGGAACATTAAAATCGTTTCCTACGTCTGCAGTGCGTGTGTGTTGGGGGGGGGGGGAAGTGGGTGGGTCATAAAATGGATCGTCTATGGGATGACAGACCATATCGGAAAGAGACGGCAGACAACAGACATCGGACATCAGACATCAGACAGAAAATGCATTATAGGAATATTACACCTCGGTAGCGGACAGCCAACAGTTTGAGAGTTGGATGATGCGAAATAAGCGACCAAGTTGTAAAAATCCCATGAAACGAACCATTTATCGTAGCCATAAAGAGGGCAGGCAGTTGGGGGGATTATTGATTTTGTAAGACTTAAAGCTTTCGAAGAATGGAATCCTCTTCAGCTCGAAATGTGAGCCATTCGAGTGCCTTAATTGCTGCCCTAATCATCTCCGCCCAGACAGAAGTGTGCCCCCACTCATGTCGTGTATCTTTCTGTTCCATCCCATCCATCCATCCTGCCACTTATTCGGACTCTATCTCCCTCTCTCAATCCGTCGTCTCCCTTTCTCTCACTCTCTCTCTCTCTCTCTCATGCTCCAGTTGATTATGAAGATTCTTTCGTCTTTTACCGTTGAACTTGTTAGTTGCTGAACACTCCATAATGATGGCAATTATAGCCTCGTTTTTCCAACAATTTATATGAAATTTTCCACACACACCCCGCTCCACCGCTCGCTGTCCTTCGAGAACCTGTGTGCTCGCTCTCCTTTTGGTCGCGAGGCCACGCCCACACCTTCTCTATCTGACCATACGACATTTTACGAAAAGGCAACGCCCACTTTTGTATGGCCATCCCTCTTGCACCAGCAGCATGGAGTGGCTAATAAAGCCTCCATCTTGAAAGCCAGAGCCAAAGAGAGAGCCAGAGAGAACTACACAGAGAGCGAGAGAAAGAGAGAGGGAGAGAGAGAGCGAGTGATTGGTGCTGCTAGATAGTGGTGGCGTCCGCGTAGCGGTATATGACTCCGCAGCAGACCGTTCGGCGTGCACAATCGAATGAACGTTCGACGTGAACAGACGTGCACAGACGTGAACAGACGTGAACATACGCGCACAGTGCGACAATTCGATAGTTCGAAACTCGAAAGCGGAGTCGAAATCGCGCGGTCAAGTACGAAAGTGGAAGACAGTAAAGAGATATTCGTTGTAAAGAGTGCGTGCTGTGCTGTTGAAACGGAATTCATTCGAAAGAGGGAGAACCACAGCATGTCCAGTGCTCAAGTGTCGCAACAGCCGCCGCCGCAGACAACCACAGCGCTATCGATGCCGTCGCAGCTGCTCCTCAGCCACATAGCCGCCGCCAGCCACAGCCACAGTCATAGCCAACACCATCATCCGCTTCCTCATCCGCAGAGATCGTCGCCACACGACTACGATCAGAGTAGCAACCACTCGACACTCTCGCCCAGATCGAGGGGCAGCCCCACTCCCAGTCCAGCGGCCGTTGGCGCCAGTCCCACACACTCCACAGCCACCACCGGATCCCCGCAGAGCGCGAGCGCCTACGCCCCGGGACTGAGTCCAGGCGGAGGTGGACAGGAACACGCCACCGAACAGATCAACGCGGGAGAAGCAACGCCAGCTGGAATGGCTCTACTTGTGGCGCCCATACCCATGGGCTGTGCGCCACCCCAGGGACCGGCGCAACCACCCACACATCCCCGACTGTACGTGGAGGGATTCCCACCACATCACGCCCCCCATCTGCACCCCGCTGTGGTCAATGTGAATGGAGGATATCCCCTGCCACGTCTGCCAATCGCTGCCGTCATGATGCCCGCCATTGCCGCAACGCCAGTCAATGGAGCAGCCCCACCGCCCGTCTCCAACTCCTGCTCTCCGCAGCCAACTAGCAACCACACGACCAGCACCACCGCAACGACAGCGACGACACTCCTGCCGTCCGCCCAGAGCCAGCCCAAGAAATCCTTCTGCATCGACGCGCTGCTAGCGAAGAGCCAGCACCAGGCAGGGGAGCGGGAGCCCCAGCCCATCATCGTGGATGATCGTCTGGCCGCTCTGAACTACGCTGCCCGGGATCAGGCTGAGCTCAACCACGCCTTCGTGGCCGCCTCCAATGCGGCAGCAGCCCAGGCCGCAGTGGCCCATGCGGCGGCAGCCGTCGGCGGAATCAGCGATCACGAGGCACTGCAGCGCATACGCGACTCGCGGGAATACGATTCGCCCAGTCCCGACGGCATGTCGAGGTGAGTACAAGAGAATTAGGGGAATGGAATCCGGATGGATCGATGGATCTTTAGATAGAAAGACAGATTTGGCTAGACATTTGTGGGATAAGGTTACCTTAATATCCTGTGGATATACACAGGATAATTTTAGTTTATTACATGAATGGAAGGAATGAATGAATCCAAGAGGTTCCTACAAATAGGCCACTAAATCGATATGTCCAAGCTTAAGTTCGAGGTTTGTCCAATCCTTCAACTTCTGCGAGTAATCCTTTTGCCAGCTACCAAGCTCTCCCGTTAACGAGTACATGGGTAGCCGCCACACCACTTTATAAACCTCATCCTGATGCCCAGAGATTCCCATGGAGAGTTACAGGCCAAAGCAAAGCCTTTTGGAAGCCCCCCACAACTAAAGCGGCTTTAGGAGCACTCGAAAACATGGCAGAAAGCCAAATGCCAAACAGAAAACGGGGAAAAGCCTTCAATTGGTCAATTCGCATTTGGTCATCACTCAAAGAGATTACGTATACGCCATGTGTTTGTCTCTGGCAGCGGGAGTGCGTGTGTATGAGTGTGTATCTGTGTGAAGGGGCTAATTTTCAAGTGCGAATTGTGTAGAAAAGCAAACAAATTAGAGAAAAGGTTGGAGTAGGGGGCATCAGAAGGGGCATAGAGCGACACTTTAATTGTTTTCGAAATATGTCGCGTAATTTCGATGCGATAATTGCCTATACAGGGTGCCTCTTGACCATTGCTTATTTGTTTTTTTTTCTTTTTTTTTGGCAGATCCGAATCTCCAAGCTCCTCACATCGCTCCAGTCCGCCTATCAGTCCCGGCTGCGAGGACCAGCAGCCCCTTAGCCACGGCGGCCATCCGCACTTGCACCAGCACCCCCATCACATGTCCATGCGAATGTCTGATCTTCATGACGAGTTCAAGAAGCCCGTGCCGCCGCATAGTCCTATCAGACCCCAGGATTTCCCTCTGTACGCAGGCGGACATCCGTATCAGCTCCTGGCCCAAGGCGGATCCGCCTTCCACCGTCCACTGGATCCATCCGGCAAGCCCATACCGGTAACAATCAGAATCAGCGAGGATCTCCCCAAACAGCCTTCAACTGATTCGTTTTTTTCTGTCTTTTGGTTTACCCCTAGATCCCCATGGGTCACAACTTTATGCCCTCGCAGCTGCAGTTTGAATTCCTGGCCCGCGCTGGCATGCTTCACCATCGCATACCCGAATTAGCGGCCTATCCACATCACGCGATTCTGGGGAAGACGCGTAGACCACGCACGGCCTTCACCTCCCAGCAGCTGCTCGAGCTAGAGAAGCAGTTTAAGCAGAACAAGTATCTCAGTCGACCGAAGCGCTTCGAGGTGGCCAGCGGCCTGATGCTGTCCGAGACGCAGGTGAAGATCTGGTTCCAGAACCGTCGCATGAAGTGGAAGCGCTCCAAGAAGGCCCAGCAGGAGGCCAAGGAGCGGGCCAAGGCCCAGCAGCAGCAGAATCAGAATCAGCCACAGAGTGCGGCCAGTTAGGAAGAGGAGGACCCAGAGTTGGATATGGAATTGGATATGGAATTGGAATTGGAGGAGGAGGAGGAGGAGGATGTGGATGCCGAGGAGGGAGAGAACGAGGCGCATCCATTCTAGTCAGGTCGCGATCAATCCGCCGTCCCACCCATCATTAAACCCACACACTTTTCGATTTTCGCAATTTTCCAATTTGTTGAAATTTTGTTGTTTTTTTTTGCTTTTGGGGCAGCAACAAAAACTATGCACTGTGTGATATATGTCAACGAAAATATTTAAATTAAAAGTCAAAGCCCCTACACCATCACCACCCTCATGCCCTACTATCATCTATCATCCTCCTATTTGTACATAAACATACATATATTTAATTAGATAAAACATTTTTTTTTTTTTTTGTGAAGTTAGATAAAACATAAGTAAATACCTATAAATGCAATTTATGAAATAAACATAAATCTAAAGTTAAATAATGCCAATAAATTACGCTCAATTACGTTAAATGAGATTAGTTTTACAATTTGCTTGTGTAATTCGTGCAAATAATGTGTAATTATGTAATTATGTTATTGTAACATTAATTTTTTTTTGTATTTGTTGGTATGTGTAGGTTTATGTGTACGTATTTATTAGACATCAGTTTAAATTAACAAAACACACAGATACAGATACTGATACAGAAATATGTAACAACAAAACATAAAACAAGAAAAAACCAACATTGGAGAGATGGTCGTGGCACTACATGACTGGAATCTGTGGCTGGTGGAATTTTTTTTAAAATAAAGTGCTAAAAACTATAATAAATGGAAGTGGACCGAATGGAAAGGGGCAGAGGAGAAAGAAGTGATGTAATGTGAAGTGAAAAAGTGAAAGAAAGAAAGGTAAAAAAAAAATGAAGAACTTGGTGATACAGAAAACCCTAAGGAAAGACAAGACAAGACAAGACCTAAGAAACCTCCTGAAACCTCTGTTTTGTATCTAATCTATTTTCGATTTAAGAGCTTTCTATGCTCTCGAATTTATAAATACTTGTATACCCGATCCGAACAACAGCAGCAGCGCAGCGACAACAATCATAAATAGAGAACCATTTAAAGGCACATAATACCCAATACCCGCGTACAATACCATTCTCGTTCTTTCGAATGCCCCAATCCAATCAGAAACGTACTCAAATCGGTTGTTCCCCATTTCTTGGGGCCGGGCCCAGGCCCAGCGATGCGATAAAGCTTATCGTCGCAAATAAATCAAAATGTGCGGAAGATAATCAACTTAATTGCTGAGACAATAATTATGACTAAATTTATAGTATCACTTCAGAATTATTTCGCTAATTAAAATGTAGCCAACTTACTAACAAACGAACAACAGCACCTACATACATACATACAACAGAAGAGCACTTGGATGTTCGATTCGATTGTATGGGTTGAAAATTGAACAAAATCATGGTGAGCCTTAATTTCCGTCAGAAGACGAAGACGAGCCATATAAACGAGTAATACATATAATATATTATCAAGCACAGACCAGATATCAGTTGAGGTATTTCAATTTTTTGATAACCGAGGATTTTTCAGGTTGAACTTGGGCTCTACTGCTGAAGCAGGTGTTACGGATGGTTTTTGAAATTTGGAAGAGAAATTCATCTAAAATTTTAACTGTAAATGATATTCTATGATCTTCCCTTATTTAGAGCACATGACACTCTTATGACGAATCCCTAAACGTAATCGGAAAAGTGGCACAAATTCTGTGTCATTTTGAATTGTTCCCGAATCTCGATTGTCTATTCTCTATTCCCATTTCCCATTTTCATTGTTCTTCATAGAGAGGGAGAGAGAACTCGTCTGTCCACTTAATCACGTAATTCTCAAGTATTTCACAGACAGAACAGAACCGAACAGAACAGAGCGGGAGACCTTTACTGGTATGCCTTGAAGTATGCTTTATATTGTTATTATTAGATGTTTGATCTGTTGCTGTAGCTGCTGTTGCTGTTGCTGCTGTTGTTGTTATTATGCAGCAGTTTCTTGTTGGTGTTGTTTGATGGGCTAATAAAAATTCATTTCGCTCTGCTGATGGCCCTCTAACACGTAGAGCATTTCTGTATAAATAAACGAAAGAATTAGACAATGGTTTTATGAGAGAGAGTCTGCGTGCCGCACAGTGGTTCGGGATATACTTTCGAGTAGTGGTAATCTTCCTTTGCTTCTGCAACTCCTGAAACCTTTCTTACCCTCTTGGAACCCACTGTGCACCCTGGGCCCTGCGGTTGCTGCTGCTGCGCTTTATTTTGATTTGCCTTGAAGTGGCGAAATGTTTGAAACCAAGAACCAGAGCACACACACACATACACACACACACACACACAGAAGGGATATCCAAAGGAAGAAGGTAGAAGGGGAGGAGGTGGTTGAATCCCATCCTAATTTCAATTCATTGAGCTATTAGCGGGTAATTTGTAGCACAGCACAGCACAGTACAGAGCACAAGGCGGAGGCAGAGGCAGAGCACATTTCATTCATTCATTGAAATGTCTGCCCAACCGAAAAAAGGGTGACAAAGATCAAACCGTAAAACTGGAATTGGATTTGGGATGGGATGGGTTGTGAATTGTTGTGGATGCTGCCTCGCTGCTCGATGCCTGATTGTCGCATCTGTTGCAAATTAAATTTGAGTTATAATTTCTATAAACACACACGCACACACGCACGTACACAAGGGCACACAGCAGAGGCACACACCCAGCAAATTGCCATTTGAATTGAGGGTTCACTTCCCTGTTCCCCTGCCCTACACCCTATACTCTGTTCCCTTTCCGTGGTCTGACTTTTGTTGCCATTGTTGCTGGTGTTACAGTTTGGTTATCCCTGTTGGGCAACCCTCTTGGGTCGTCCTGCAATAGCCGCTGCTCTGGTCCCAATTTGATCTTCATGTCAACACAGATGATCACATTTTATGCTTAATTTTGTTATATGTGATGTTTGCTTTACTGATTTGTCATGCCACCTCCTTCCTGGTTCCTGCCACTCCCTCAATCCCCTGTTCCTTGTGGCATTCGCTGAACTTTTCCACTAATATTCAATCAATTTCCTCGATTTTCGATTTTATTGTCAAATATGTGCGATAATTGTCATATGTTGGATTTTATTATTGTCAAATTTGCATTTGTCTGGGGATCAGAGGGAGAACCGTGAGGAGAGGGGTGTTCTGTAAGCGGTTATTGCTCGTTAGCCATCTAGCTAATGGCTGTGTGTTCTGTCAGCATCGGATGGGCAAAGGGAGGGGGAGGGGGGAGGGTGTGGTGGAGGGCGGTGCTGTGGTGTCCTATTGATTGGCCTCGATGGATTTCACAATAGATGCGACGAGTTTCCGGCTTTAATTGCTGCCGTTGCTGGGCAGAAATCCCATTCTAATTGATGGGAAACATTTTTGGTACAGATGCGTAAGGGAAGGAATTCTTCCTATACAGTGATCGATCTTTGTTCTTTAGTTAAATCTATTTGCTTAAATCTATCTATGACTCTAGAATAGTTTTCCAATATCTGTTTCATTCTTTCAAAGATATCTGCTCCCAAAGTATATGACTATGCTTATTCCATCACTCCTATCCGTTATCAAATACTTCTACAGATTAATGCACTTTTGGAGGACCTTTCCTCAATCCCAAATACATTTCTTTCCACATCAAATATTTACCGCATTTCCAATCTCTGTCTCTGTCTCTGACTTCAGCCCGTAACGTGACCCCCATCTACAGCCTGCACCCTCTATATCCTTGTGGCTACCCCGCATTGGTCTCTTAAATTTGCTAATTAACTCAACATAAGGTTTTCTAATTTCATTTAACGCACAAAAATAGCTCGAGGAACAACCAGAGGAACACCAGTGGAGATAGTACCAGAGCAGAGTCAGCAATCGTAGCATCCGCTCGCTAACCACCCGCTCAACTGTTCCACACCCACACCCACTCCTCTTCCTTCTTAGACTCCCCTCAGTTGCCTCCTGCCTCAGTTCTGTCGACGTTTTGGTATCATTTGCCCCTGGGGATGATTTGTTGTTGTTTGGCAGCACTTGATCAACGTGGCAATGAATTCAATTAGCACCAAAACACCAAAAGAGGGTATGTGGCACTTGCTGCAGGCAGTCTGTCTGCCTGCCACAATCGAAAGTCAGAGGCGTAGACGGGACTCTGGGAGGACACACCCTCGCCATTAGCCATAAGAGGAGGGAGAGATTGGTGAGCGGAGAGGGGAGTGGATTCCGCTTTGGTCAATTGTTTGGATTATTTTTCTGGTGAATTATTGCGTGTTGACGCATATGGTGACAATTTCCCCTTACAAATCATGCTATCCCTCTCTCTCTTTCTCTCACTTTCTCTCTGAATGCACTTTCTCTCTCTTTTCCTAATGGCTGCAGCAATTAGGTTTGATCGAAATGAATTTTGTGACTGACTGGTGCAAGAAATTCCTAACGATTAAATCGAAATAATTTTGGCAAATGTAAGGACATTGACATCCTCACAGTTTGCTCTCTGTGTCTCTATCTCTCTCTATATATACATATCTGTCTCTTTCCCTCTTTATTTTCCCTGTTTTTCCCCCTGTTTATTCAATGAACGCACGCACGGATTTCCACGATTTTCCTTTGCTTCCTTTATGGATTGATGGCACCAACTACGGTCTACGATTTCGCCTGCTGATTGCTCTTGGACATTTTCCTTCCTCATTCTTTTCCCTTGTTTCCATCGTTTCCTCCCTCCCTCCCTTTAGATGTCCTCTCCCTATTTGTTTGGTTTGCTGGAATATAGCCAGATGGATTGTGTAAACATGCTAGAAATTATGGTATTAGTCGCGGCATATCACGAGCCATTCCATGCCATGCCATCCCATGCGATGCTTCCATTCTCAATTGGGTTATGAATTGATTAATGAATTGATAAATTTGTCGCCAAACAGTTGAGTGGTTGTCGGGGGGATGGGCATGGTAATGGTGGGAGAAGAAGGAGATAATCATAGGGCGAGAAATATACAAATGTACTTGTGGATCTATGAACGTAAGAAAAGAAAGAAAACGGAAGAATTTGTAGGATGGTATCTTTGGGAGTATTATTTGTCGGCGAAACTTTCATGATCATTCATTTTTTATTGTTGGAACGTTTAAAAACTGATCTCACCAATTTCTACATCCTTTATCTCGTAATTGTGACCCACTTGCCCAAACCTTTTTCATCTTCAATCCCAAGTCTAGTTTCTTTCTTGAAACATCCTCAACTAACTCCATCTCCAAATTTTCTCCCTTAACCCTTTCCATTTATAAAGCTTGTAAGCTTATAAAGCTCCATTGCTGCACCTTTCATCTTCCACCCATCCATCAACTTCTCAAACCAATTGTTGATGATTTGTAGAACTTCCTCGTTTCTGGCTCCCTTCGTGTGGCACATTAATTGCAACAATTAAAATGTACAAAAAGAGTCATCCACTTTTTGTTGTGCTCGCACCCGTAGCACTTCCCCATTCCCCGTACCATACCGTTGTCAGGGCTAATTAACCCATGTGTGCCAGAGAGAGTCGCGGGCCTATCGGCACCCCGGCATACGGACAAACGGCCAAAACAAACAGAATGTAGAATTGCAGATAAACAATGTGAGAAATATTAAATTGTAATCCGCTTAAATGTGTTAAAAGGTATTAAATCTAATTTGCATAATTGCCGAGCCGAGGGGAGGGAAAGCGAAGGAAGCAAAAGCCAAAGCGAACCCCTGGGAGGGAAAAAGTTTTTCCCCTCTCTCCAAAATCCAATCAAAAGTGAGTCAGGGCAGGGATGGTCTGTGGTGGGGGAAGGGGGATAGAGGGTATCCTCAAGAGTCGCGAGTCTCCTTAGCGACGCACGTGAGGACAATGTTTAAAAATGTTTAGCATAATTAATTCCGATCCCAGCCGAGAACCAGAACCAGACCAGACCAGAGCAGACCCTCTTTCGCTGACTGGTTACTGGTTACTGCTCCCATCGTATCCTCCAACAAGTGCAGGCCCGAAAGTTAACAAACATTTGCCTAATCAACCCTTAAAAATATCTGCGCTAATTTGTGGCTCGACGAAGGTGGAGTGGAGAGCGGACAGAGGAGAGACAGGTCACATGGGTATTTATCCACATCCGGATCCGCGCCTGAGGAAGGGCCGCCTCGGGGCAAAATTATTCACACATACGCTCAACTGAACCTTTGGTTTGTCCCCTCCCCTCCCCTCCCCGCCCATCCCCTCCGGAGTCCCGCGGGTGGGATTGAGTGTGCGTGGAAATTGAATTTATTTTATATGCCACTAATTGGCTGAAATACCTGAGGGCGATTGGGCCACATTATTCCTTCCACCCCCGAAAGTTGGAGGTGCGAAGGACCTTCGATGATGCTGAGGATGGTGGCACTATGTATTTGCTTGCAAAGTTTTGCTTACTAAGGAATTAGGGTGCCGGGGATAGTGGTTTGGGGTTTGTGGTTTAGTTAAGGATGGGAATTGAATGAGCCGAGAGGTGTCTAAGCAACCAAAAGATTCCACTAAAGTGGAAATAGTCCTGTTTCAGCACAAGCCTCTCCCTTAGTCACATATGTATGTATCCCTTCGACATCTCTGTAAATTGTAAAATATCCAACACAACTAGGTCTTGGATTCATCTTTGCATAAAATCTCAAGAACTTACTACACACATTACATGATATTTCTGCTTGAATGAAAAGAAAGGAAAGAAAGCCATGAATACCCGGAATATCCTTAGTCAAAATCAGATAAAGAGGACGAGGGCAGATGATATGATAATGGCTATAAAAGATGATAATGTGCACAAATCCTTTTTGGCCAGATTCGCAAAAAGCAGATGCAAAAAGAGCTCATGTCTCAAACCTCAGACTGAAGGCGAAAATCATTTAAAAAAGGGAACCCCCAAAAGGGAGAACTACAGAGATACGTCTAACGAAGTGTGGATACCCTATAGGGCAAATAGATTTCCGGGGAGGATAATTCCTAGAGTAAAAGTAATAATCTAGTGAGTTAGAGACATCAATTAGCTACCATTATCCATCTACTCTTCCCATTCGAGTATACCCTGCCTGTGCATAAGTCATAGTCATGGTAGATGAGGGCTACCATTATCCATCTACTCTTCCCATTCGAGTATACCCTGCCTGTGCATAAGTCATAGGGTATTCTCAAACGAGCGACAGATGAAGAAAAATAGCAACAAACAGCAACTACAAAAGGCAGCCGCAGTAAATGCTATTAACATATTAAAGCAATAAAAGAAATGGCACATAAAACTCCCCCTCCTGCAGCACACCCACAACCCACCGCTGTTGACTCCACCCCTGCTGTATCAAAGGGGCGGGGCGGGGGGGATGGGGGAACACACACCCAAATGTTTAGCAGCCAAGTGGCATTTACCCTTCGGCATGGAAATGGAAACTCCGAAACACTGAACCCCCCTCCGCTCCGAGTGGGAATAGCAGAGCAGAGTAGAGCAGTCGCAGAAGATGAGGGCTGAGAGGGCTGAGAGGGCTCTGTTTCTGTTGGAACTCGAGGCCATCCTCCATCCTCCATTTTCCATGCTACCCCCTGCTCTCCTCCATGGATAATCATACTAAATGCTGCCATTTCCCATTTGTGAGGTTTTGCCACTTGCCCTTTATGGCTCGAATGTGTCCGCTCTCCATCGTCTGGTCTGGTCTGGTCTGACTTGTCTCTGTCTTTCACTCCAATCTCCCTGAATCCATCTCTTTCCCTCTCCTGGTGTGTAGTGTATGTGTGTGGGCGTGTGCTGAATGTACTTCGGGGGTTCGGGTTCGGGCCACGCAAATTGTGAAAAGTTCGCCTGGGAAGTACTTCTAAAGCTCTGTGTAAACACCCACTAAAATCAATTTGCTGGATTTTCTACCACCAGAAAATGTGTATTTTACGGGTTAGAATTGAGCCCAGCAGATGGAAACAATGAGGATAGAGCAGATAAAGGAACGGCAGGCAGACAGGAGACAGGAGAAGAGGCCGAAATGGGTGGATTGATTGTCCATTTTTCGTAGCTTGGTACATTCTGGTACTACTATTGCCCTGATCGATGGGTATATTGGATGGCCATGTACATAAATGTCGCATGATCGGAAAATGTGGTTTAAAATATGATTAGGATGGTTACGGATGGAAATTAAAGATGGAGAGATGGATGAAAATTCATAGAAAGGTACTATATGCAGAAGGTATCTTTGCAAGACCATTACGGATAAATAAGGATGCTAATGCTCAGTTAGATAGATAGATATACAGCTATTATATCATGTCATAAAGACAATTTGTACTCAACTGAACATTTGACCCACCCTTCACTCTCTCTCTCTCTCTCTGTGTCTCCCTTTATAATCTCGCATAATCTACAAATTCCTATTGAAAATAGAAAAGTCGAAAGTTTCTGTCCTTTGGAAAGTTTTCCGCAGTCAAGGGGAAAGCTCAGGGTAGATATATGGCAGCAGAGGGAAGGAGAAGGCTGTAGAGGGTCGTAGTTAGGGTTTTGAGGATGGAAGTTGTGGTGGGGTGGTCGGTCGTTCAATGGCCTCTTGCTCCCTTTACTTAATCTCATCTAATAAATGGCTTCGCCTCCTGTCCTCGTAAATCACTTAACAATTTGCTGCGAAAAAAACGAAAGTGAAAATCGTGCCAAAGTTCCTTGCTTCCTTGATTTTTCGTAGCTTTTTTACATGGCCATGCATAAGTGGTCCTAAATCGCATTCATATGAGGCAAGGCCCCAACCCCTACCCCCCTACCTCTCTGATTGGGCTGCGGGGCAAGTTTTTTGTATGACCTTCCATTTGATTTATTTATTGTTGGTTTATGCGTGATCTTGCCTCAAATTAGCATTTATCATTCCGATTGGAGCTCCACCCACTCCATCCAGACACAGGGAGATCTATGCTACTGTTTCCCCACTCGACTTTTCCACAAAGCACAAAGCACTTGGCGAAAGAGCAAAAAATGAGCAAAAGGAGCCAGCTTTCCACCAAATTGTTTGAACAAGTGTAGCGTAATTTTTCAAATTGTATTTCAAGTCTGTTTGGTTGGGTCTTCCCCCTTCCCCATCAAGTGATTGATTGCGATTATGTAAATTTTGAGATGGTATAAAAAGGGGGCCGTAATGGGAACATAGAGGAAGAGAGTGGATAGGAGGTGGAACAACCGATTGGGGGAGCAGTTCTCTCCCTTTAATTATCACACAATAAACTTGATACAATTATGCCAGAATCAAAGAGAAGCCGACGCTCCACAGCTAACAGATATAGATAATCCCACTCGAAAAACAGTAGCAGCTCTCACCCCCAGGTACCCTCAGTGATTACTGGCACCTACTCACAGCACCCCCACCCATAGTCAACCTCATCTAATCGCAATACCCATACCACCAGGGGATTCCATTCCATCGGCATTTGGGGGTGTCCAATGTTACTAATTGTGTGCAAATGACGTTTGTGCCTTGCATTTTGGGCCATGCATATAAATGGCCTAAGCCCAGTCCATTGGGGCTATCCCCAGTTCCATCCAGTGGCGTTGCTTGCATGGGGGATGGAGGAGGGGGAATGGTTTACGCGGTAGAGCCCGAAACACAGGGTTTGAAAATTGAAATCGGAAAATTTCGGAATAGATGCGGATAGAATTACTTTTCAATCTTTCCATCCTATAGGATTGTATCCAAATCCATTCGAAATGAAACCCCTTGTTAATTTCTACTCCCACCAGCACTGGTCTGGCTGATCTAGCCCCCAAATGTAGCACCCAATAAAACATTATATTGAATATTGAACTACAGAGAGAGGGAGCCATAAAAACTGCGGCGACTTCCGTTGCGAAAAGAGAAAGAAAGATAGAGAGAGAGAGTTAATAATATTATTAATAATATTTCTAGTACAATAATTTAATTTAATTTGTTTATTTATCTTGGTTAAGCGCTGCATTCGCTGGCTGCTGGCTGCTTTCCGCCGTCTGGTGCCTGCTTTATGGCCTTAGCCATTGGGCAATAAACACATTTGTTTGGTTAATGAAGTCGATAAGACTACCGTCACCATAAAGATACAGATACTCCATGCAGATACTCGTGCCCGTACGGTAGGCTGGTATACTGTAGGTACCCCATAAATCCATCCCATTATGTGTGGATAGTGCGGAGAAGGTGGGTAGATTGCCTTTCATAAGATTTACGATCCAATGGCATATCATCGACAGCTTTAATTGAATACAAAGAGCATAATTTTCAATCAACTCAATCAAAGAACAGAGAGGGAGGAATGCTATTGCTATTGCTATGAGTATGCTTCCCTACAGGTTTCCCTACAGAGTGCCCGAATGGATCCTGAATCCATGAATCCCATGGTCCATTCCATGGATATATTTGTATTGATTTTAAAATTATGCGCACAAACAACGACAAGAGGAGGAAGCTGGAAACAATCCCGAACGAATTGTCAGTCCAGGGACCCTGGCACGTTCATCAGTTGACTTCTCGTCATCGGAATCGTCATCCTCATTCTCATCCTCATCGTGTTGACTTTCTGTTTAGATTTTCAATTAAATTTGTTGACACAGAGTGCGACAGAGTGCCGTGTGCCCGTGGCCATAGTAAACGTAGTATACGTAATATAAATTGATTATTTCAATTTATTTAAGGCGCAAACCGATAGCATTTAATTAAAAACTCATCTGAGCAAACAGCCAACAAGCCATATATATACAGAGAAAGAGAGAGAGAGAGAGATAGGAGAGGCAGAGACAACCTGGAGTAGCGGAGAGAGAGAGAGAGACAAGGACTGACAACGACACGACTCATTACAGGCTCAAGTACCAGAAACCCAGAGACCCAGAGGAATGCTCCGTGGAGTGCAACGCGAGTGCGATAAGATGATAAATATATGTAGTTATGCCTATGCCTATGCCTATTCCTATTCCTATTCCTATTCGTATTCGTACTCCTATGGCTATGCGGTGGAGATTGTGTAGCCAGAGAACGACTTTATCAGACCTTAACATCTGCTTATAATTGAAAATGCAGCTACTGTGTCACTGTGGCTGTCTATGCGACTGACGCTGTGGCTGGCTGTGGCTCCGCTGGCAAATGTAACAAGAAAATTGACGCCAATCGTCTGTCATTAGTGTCAATAGAGTGTCAGTCAGCACTGGGACTGGGACTTGGACTGGGACTTGAGCTGACACTGGCACTGAGTGTATGTAGCTGAAGCCCAAACAAACGTCAGGTTAACCCATGTGTGCTGTATGGTCTTGGCATTCTTATCAAACTGTAAACTTGGGTTGTTGCTTACCTGAAAGTACGAGAGGAACTGCATGGGAGATTTTATATGTAGATGTCTGGCCTGGTGTAAAGATAGAGCCAATAAAATCCTATTCCAAAGTACAGAATATATACACTTAGAGGAACTTAGAGGAAAGTTAGAGTAGGTTATAGGTAGATATATGTACATATCTATTCATTCTCAAAGAATAGGCAACAAGAGGGTTAAATATCAGACGCTCAGTCCAGTTGAAAGGCAAATACAACTAGAGGTGATATGATAAAAGCGGAAAAACACATACTTATGTAGCTGGAAAGCCCCAGATAGCCAGAGAACGACCACATGACTCTCCATATCTCCCTCTGTGTCTCTCTCTCTCTCTCCCACTCTCTCTCTCACTCTCTCTCTATATCAAGTTTAAATAGTCAATAGGAAAACAATAAATTCTTCAACTGCAGTTCAGATCGGTTTCTATGATGGCTAAGGGAGTACCAGTGGCTGCTAGAAAACAGGAGAAGTTCCACGCCTTTTGTTGACTTTTTCATATTTTTAAATGATGACATTTTAATTATTAGTAAAGTGCTTTCAAAAGCTGATAAGATATCGGATATCATTGGATATTTATAATTGACTCCCCCTCTCTCTCTCTCTCTCTCTCTCTCTGTCTCTCTCTCTCTCTCTCTCTCTATGACATTGAGGGCTTCTGCTTCTGCTTTTGCCTCTGACGTTCCCCGAAGTTCAAGTTGATTGAGGGATTGAGGAGAAGTACAAACAACAGTAGCAATAGCAGAACCAGAACCAGAAGCAACTGTGTGGCAGCATTGATTGATAAGAGATCGCAGGTCGGAAACTTACGCCTTTTACAGGGAAAGGAGGTTCCATTAGTGACTGTATCATATGTTACCTTATGGATTAAAGAGAGATTCGCCCCACCACTTGCCATTCAATGGATTCCTTGAATAATCTCAGCTGTGCAATACGTACTTATATACATATGTATGTCCATATGTATAAAGTACCCGACCTAGAGAGATAATATAATCTGTTCCCACATTAAAATAATCGACGCACTAATCCTGAAATTCTTAGTAAATTATATTTATAACAGTTCCGTTCCTTGCGATAACGAAACCTCCTCAAAATATCCCACAATACGCCTTCCAATCAATCAATTAAACCAATCTCAGCGATTTCATAATTCTCTTTGCAAAACTGCAAGTAAATATTTAGACATCATTAGGTTCTATAGTCGGCTGGGGATGGGGCTAAGGATGGGTGGAGCCCCCACCAACACCTCCCGTACAGATTAGCTCACCTCGGTTCAATTCAATCAATTTAATGCCTCTCAACAGGTCTCATATCATGGATGGACCGGACTGGGCTGGGCTGGACTGGACTGGACAGTCACCCACATCAAATACGAGAGTATGCCTGCAGTTGCAATTTATTGTTTGCCCATCAGATACTCAAATATACTTAATACTCGTATTCCCAGGTTCAGGTCACGTTCTCGAGCCTTTCCTTTCCCTCTGGGGCACATACTCATACAGAGTGAGAACGAGAGAGGGGGAGACGACCACGACAGCCGACAACCGACAACCGACAGCCGACACCCGACACCCCCATCGAAGTATCAGACTATCAGAGACACAATTAGAATTATGAAGTCAACTCCTAGTTAGCCGGTGATTAAAAGACAACAAATGCAACGACGCTGAGTGCCTCTCAAGTCGACCGCAAGCTCTGGCAAGCAACCAACCAGCCACCAGCCTCCTCCATTCCTCTCCACTCCCTTCTACACTGAGAAAAGCACAGCCAAGCACGGCTGGCATATGACACTGGGTACCATTTCAAATTTCTCCGAGTGCACTCCCTTCTTCGTCTCCATCTCCATCATATCGTTGTCCAAACTTCAGGGTAGATTGCAATTTATCTGCACGCAAATTTGCCCGATATGAGGGACAGAGACGGACAGAGAAATGGAAGTGGGAGTGGAAGTAGGAGCCGGAGCCAGAGCCGGAGCCAGAGCCGGAGTCGGAGTCAGAGTCGCAGAGTGTGAAAAGTCAAGTTTGTCTGTTGCTGTTAGCTGTTGTGGCTGTTGCCTGTTGGCTGTTGGCTACGCAAACAATAGCTTTCGGGTGTCATAGTTCCCATGATCTTGCAGCATTTCGGGGCACTTCGAACTGAGTTGCTCTGAACACTCTGACTCTGATTTGTCCCTCGCTCTGGTTTTGTTGTTGTTGTTGTTGTTGTTTGCCATATCTGCATATAAGCTGCCCTCTCTCTCTCTCTCTCTTTTTCTCCCCATCCATCCATCGTTATGTGGGAATTGCGCCACCAACTCGTGCATAAAGTTCTCGGTTCATTCTGCTTCATTCTGGTTATAGAATTTCAAATTTTCTTGGCAATTTCTCTGGCTACAATTTGCGTATGTGTTTAACGAAGCGTATTTTCCCTCGGGGGTGTACGGGTGTACGGGGTGTAGTAGGGAGAAACCACCGCAAATTTGTGTATGATTTTTGTTTTCCACAAGAAAAACAATGGCAGCATCCGAGCAGTTTTCCCAACTTGCCAAGGCGAAAAGTGTTGCCTCCATTTCGAGGAGGGGAGGGGACTGGCAGGGCGAGTGTCCTGCAAATATTTGTACAAATAAAAGACACGAAAGCAATTTCAACATGAAATCCAACAAATAAATACAAATTGCCTCCGCTCTGTAGACAGTTGGGAGTGGGAGCCACGCCCCTTCTATATAGATACTACTTTTATAAATGGCCAAATGGCCACAAAGCCACTGAACTGGAAATTTGTTCAATTTTTGTTTACACAATTTCTCGATTCTTGGTGAAGGAAATGGGGAAGAAGAGAAGGCCCTAAAAACTCAAAAAAACAATAAGCAGTATACATATGTAATATAATATATATATATACGGGATATATGTATGTACATACATATTGTGTGGATAGATCCCTGGACGTTGTTTCATTTAATTTTTGGTTATTTTGCAATTTTTCACTTCATTAAACCTTTGCTTCTATCGTCCTACGGATTTGTCATATCAATTTAGTCTCATTTCAAAGCAAGAAAAGGGTTAAGAAAACACTTTTCCAAGGGTTGATTGAGGCTGAACGAAAAACAAAGCAATTTGTTATGCTTTCGAGGGGGATCAGGCGGTTCAGCCGGTTCAGGAGGTTCAGAGGGTTCATGTCAAATCAATGTCAGAGCCTCCTTCTTACGCAATTTGCTTACATGATGTCAGCAATGCCATTCCTTCTTGCGACCCATAAACATCTTCAGATATGTATCTTTTAAGTGCAAATGTTTATTTGCACACACTCATAGCCATACAGATACTCATACACATACACATACTCGTACAGTAGTCGTACATATGTATGTATATAAAGAAAAGACAAACAATCCTTCGGCTGACAAATTCTAACAAATCTGTAAAAATTTGTCTTCTGTCAAGATGAAATTACTCAAAATAAAAAGAGTGGCAGATGGAGAACGGAAACGAGAAGAAGAAGAAGAAGAAGGAAGGACACACACGCACACACACACACACACACACACACACTTGGCTGATACATGCTTAGCATACTTATGGGGGTCCTTGTGTTGTATCATGTGCTCGTTAAGCGGCAAGCAAAACAAATCATAATCTCCAAGTCCTTCAAAGTGCCGCCTCTCTCGTGGTGCTGTGCTTCTTGTTCTGTTTCTTGAAATATGACAACGCGTGCTATTTGCCTGTTTACACACATTTGGAATTGCCTCGCATTGCCTCTTTGTGGTTGGAAGGATACTCTTCTTTATGGCCGTAGCACTCCCACACCATCCCCTGCGAGAACAGCCCCTCCATGGCTTTTATAAAAAGGGGCTGCTCCCTGGAGCATATAAAAGAGCATAATACTTACGCGTGTGATGTGTGGGACTGCGATTTGCTTGTTTTTGGACATCTGTCCAACGGTTCCTTGACAAATCGAAATGTGTACATACATTCTTAGCGAAGAAATACTAACCCACACTTTCATTTACTCGCAGCCTATAGTCTCTCTCGATCTATAAATAGCTTTGATATTCTAAACATATCCACAATCATCCATAATTTGGATCACGTTTGTGCTTGTCACGGATATATGTATGTACATACATGTGTACATATGTATGCATGGATACTAGCAAATATATGTGCATATACATATGTATGTATATAGTAGTCCATGTGGAATCCATGTAAATCCATTCTTTGTATCGAATGTTTCGTCTGGAATACGCACCGCAAATTTTGTGCTTTGGTGGTCGAACGGTCGGATGGTCGATGGAGCTTATTGATGTGTAATAAACCCAATTGCATTTGTTTTGAATATATAAATAAATCATAAAAAACGAGAGAGAACAAACAACAACAACAAAGCTTACGCCATTTTTTTGCTCTGCTCTTTTTCGGTTTCAGCATTGTTGCTGCTTTTGTTTTGTTTTGTTTCCCTTTCCGCTTTTGTGTTTTTTTTATGCTCTGGAACGTGCGTGGCATACTAATTTCGACTAAATGATACTGGAGGGGTAAAGGCAATGGGGGTAGGGGGAGTACAATAACACATAGATAGAATACCAGTCGTTTTATCCCTCCTATGTGGATGCGTGCGTCGGGTTGTAAAACATTTTATTAATCAAACCAAAAAGTGTTGAAAATGTTATTTTTGCCAGCCTTGCAAATGGCGCATTTAGTTATTTTTATGTGGCACACTGATTTTTACGATGTATACTCGTAATCGCACATAAAGATTTCTGTGCTGGCTGTCTATTCTATATAAAATCAACCACAAATTGAGGCAGTTTTCGGTCCTTCGGCATCTGCCAAGAATGGAGCCATAAACTTGCCAACACAAACATTTACAAATCATAAAATTCACGTCGACTTAAGAGGACTCACCCGTAGATAGGTAAGAGATATTCCTCCGAGCAAAGAATATCCCTACAGGAATACTCCACCCTTTCGTACTCGTACTCTACCCCACGTAGGGCATCCTTGAGGGCAGGTCCATTATGGAGCGAAGAGTACAGAGTGTCATCCGGAATTGCTCATTACGGATGCCAAGTGTACACTGGGCGTCATAAATCTATCGACTAGGGAGGGACTGGCAAGAGAGGGTAATTAGTCAAAGGCGCAGAAGGCAGAGGACAATTTACAGCAAAACAGTATTGCCCTTCCTCAGCGAGGAAATGTAAAGGAAAGGGGAACGTTGTGATCGTTATACCCGGTACTCAGTCATATGTGAGATTACGATTTATGTAATTTGTTCAATATATTTTATATGTCGTTTTGTATCGCTGTTCTAAAAAGGAATAAATTAAATGGAAGACGTTGCGTAGCCACTGAAATTTCATTTCTGCTTCTGGCTATAGTAATGATTCAACTCGATCCACATTCGACTTTCTGGTAAATACGATCATTCGCCATGAATCTGAGTTTTTGGTTTCTCGTATCTTAAAAATACACATTTGAAATACATGTGTAACACTTGTACCCAGAAGTTTGGATACAAAATTTGGTTGCTCTAGCTCTTATGTATGGATCTAGTCGCTCATCGGGACGTACGGAAACGTACGGGTGCTACACACATCCACTATCACCGAAAATCGAATATACCCCTATACTCTTCGAGTATCGGGTAGAAAAATAAGACAGAGATAGAGAGAAAGAGAGATAGAGATAGAGCGGAAGGGGAGTGGGACAACGAGTGAGAAACCGCTTTTGGTAGCAGCTTCATTAACGGCTCTTCCAGAGGATGGTGGATACTGTATATCGGCAGCGGCTCTATATACATACATACATATGTATGTACATACGTTCATACAGACATATACTCGTACATCGACTGCTCTGGCAGTTTGTCATTTAACATTTGGCAAACGTATTAAAACACCCCATCATTGCCTTAATTAAGAGCCATAAAAGCACATTTACTTATTGTTTGGATCTGTGTCTCTTTATATCTCTCCCTCTCTCTCTCTCCCTCTCTCTCTATCTCTCTGTCGTTTTCTGTTTGGATCCCATTTCAGCAGAAAATATTCCGTCTCACGGCACGTCTTTGTGCTTATTTATCCCTGGCGCAGCCAGCGCTCAACAGCCCCACAAAATCCACCCACCACTTCACTCTGATCCCAGTCTCCCTCTCCCTCTTTTGCTCCCCCCACGATAAGCATCCATTTGTCGTGCTTAATTCATGGCTAAAGTTGGAATTAAGTGAATTTGACGTTCATTAACGTGCGAGGGTTGTGCTCCGCTTTGTGAGTGTGCGAGTGGGAGTCTGCATGTGTATGTGTGTGTGTGCGCCATGTTTTATGGCGTGGGGATGAGAATGGCGTGGGGTGGATACGGGGATGGGGGTGGAGAAAATGGGCGCCATTTAAATGGTGGTGGACTATTGCTGGCGGTGGTGGAAGTGGAAGTGGCACGGAAGTGGTGCCATGCCATTGTAATGCTCCAGAGGTGGAGGTTAAGCGAGCTTTTTGCGCCTCAGACAGTGTGGATAATTGGCCGAGCGTTTAATGTTGCACTAATAAGGTAAATTTGTGGGCTAGTTAACTCAAGCGGGGCTGGCTGGATTGTGAATTAGCTGGACATCAATGGGGAACGAATAAATACTTCAGTGTTCTGTATAAACTAACTACGAATGATGGGAATCATTCAAGGCCTTGATTTATGGCTTGATATTGTTACTAATTACTACAAAAAATCGTATGATCTTTCGATCGAAATATGTCAATCGATATAATTAGCACACACCAGCAACAGGCGTTGACCAGCTCTGGCCATCCTTAGACTCAAATTTGAATTCAAATTAAAATCTGAAAACTAAACAAGTATAATAAATACTCCGAATATGTCTCTCCTCCCCACCACATACTGGTACGAAAGCTAAAGCTGACAAACTAATTGGACACATACCATACTTTGGATTTCGGCACAACACATGCATGGCATTCCAGGCATACTCGTATGTAAAAGTTTTTTAATGGCGACACACGAGTTTCAAGTCCAATGCTATCACAACCAACTAACTAGCCAAAAATGTTGACCACTCTCACACACAGGCACACACACACACATAGGCACACCCTCACCCACTTTCTACGAGTCTGACTCAAAAATAGAGGAGTAAAATGTGCCGCAATGCTACGAATTGCCTGTTAATTAGTCTCACTTAGAAAATAAACTGCAGTAATTAAGAGAAAAGGCAGACAAATAAAACAGAAAAGTGAAACAACCTCCAGGGCTGTACAGCTGCTGCTGCACAGAGCCAACGCCCTTAAAAACTAGTTGGAAGTTTTCCACACAGTTCAGTTTTGCCCGACAGGACGGCTCCCCATCGCTCCATCCCGTTTTCCCAGCAGCCCCGTTGAGTGAGCATTTTAATTTCAACGCTAGAATTCTAATTAACAAACAAATCCGGCAAAATACACAGCAGTCTAGAGTAAAAAATCCAACCCACATTGAATTCTCCACTGTCTTTCCTCCAGGGAGTGACTGGAGAGCCACAGAGTCAGACACAAACATAGAGAGAGAGAGAGAGAGAGAAGTGGCAACAAAAAAGTATGCTACATAAAAACCGGCATCTGGGGGCTAGCCTGGGGGTTGGTTACGAGGGAGGGGGGGAAACCCTGTGAGCCATGATCTCCCAATTTAATATTATAATTGCTACAATTATCATTCTCATGCCGTTTACACAGCAATTGCACAAAAAAAGAACGCAGTGAGGAAGGAAAAGGACGGAGCTTCGCAACCCAAAAAGGGAGGTAAAGGGAATAGGGAGGGTTAAGGGGAAAGGGGAAATCCTCGTCAGCCACTTGACTGGCAAAACGGATGCGGATATGTACGCCAAATTGAAGCAATTACCGGACTCCGGCTACCCTCCCCCAAAATTCCACTCAAAATTTGCTCTGCATACATATACATGTACAAGAGGCTCCACCCACCAGAGCTTCGCTCTCTCTTTCTCTCTCTCTCTCTCTGTAGCTTTTTCTTGCTATCTCTTTCACCTGCGCCGGCGCAGTTGAGATGAAGAAAGAGAGGGAGAGAAAGAGAGAGCATAATGGCGTCTACCTAGATGAAAGATGATGCTGCCCTGCGATGAGGATGATGATGATAATGATGATTATGATGGCGCTGATGGCCAAAAAGCTTCTTGAGGGGAGGTAACCATTTTTTAAAATTATATTCTCACCCAATGAAAGTCGAGTGAAAGCGAAAGTAGTATTCTACAAGGCTGCTGCTCCGAAGGCTGCTGCTCATATCTCTTATATCTGCAAAAACAACATTAATTGATTGTGCATCGAGGATAATTATTGCTGCTTAGTACGGGGCCGGGCCGAAAGAATTGATTACAAAATGTTTTTGCAGCTGTTAATATTAAATTAATTTGTCATCAAACAAAAGTTAACCCCCCATTCCCCCACCCACCAATCACATGAAATCAGCATAAAAGCCCCCACGCAACCCAACCCCAGTAATTTCTGTGTGGCTTACAAAAACATGACATGAAAATAATCACAAATGTTTTTGATAAAATCCCCAGACAGGAGCGGGAATTTGTTTGGCTAATGCCGTGGGGGGCAGGGGGGTGGCAGAGGAGGGGTCCAAAAGATTAGAAGTGCTGCGTTCGTCATGTAAATAAGTCTTATCGCCCCCGAATCGAACTAATTGAATAAACGGTAAATGGGGGAGCATTGCATGAAAATGATTGGAGAAATGTTTTAATCGAATGAATACCCTTTAATCATATCAGATTGATATTACATGGAAAGAGTCGCCATTTGGAGGCTCCAGCTCAATTGGGTACCAAATATACCCATTCAATCCTCAATCCTTGTGGCTACCTCGTTATATTCATGGAGCATTACGAGTAAGTGTGAAAGCTTCGCCCACTTGAGGCTGGAATGCAGACAGCTGGCCCACTTACCTGACCAACCCAATCCCTCTTCCTCTACGGCTACAGCCTACCCTTTCCGTTTCTCTTTACCCATTCATTCCCCTAGATTGTGTGGTGGGGATCATCAAAAGTACAAAGTACAGTTAAGCAATAATCAATTGCTAAGCAATTCTTGTGTCGATTGACTTGTCATTGATTTGTTGTTCTGTTTCTATTGCTGTACGAGTAGTAGTAGTCATTGGTTTTTCAACAGAAGTCGTTTGGTGTTTGGCTGCATGTCATGTCATGCCCAAAGATAAAAGACACCACCAACAATAACAACAACAACAGAAATAGCAACAAGAAGAACCATGAGGTATCGCAATGTGTAATTATCGTTGTCACTAATTAAAGTTGGATGACTAAAAAGAGAAGAGCAAGAGCTCTGGTTTGGGCTTCTTATCAACCTGTAAAGGGGGTTTTTAAGACCAAAAAATAGAGAACAGAGCAGACAAGCTGGCGAAGTATTTTTTCATAAATCCGTTGCGTGTACATGCAACCAGCAGAATCAATTTTAGCTTTTGCGCTACGCTTTTGGGGCTTATCAAAGAAATTGGGTAATTTTGTGGTTTTTCGGTCATAAGCTTGATGATCAAAATTGAGTTTGATTGGCAGTACACAATGGCAGTACCGAAACAGAATGCAGTTGTCTAATTTGTTTCAATTATAAATTTTGAAATATTACCGCGCAATATATCGATAGCGAGAAGCAATGTGGCAATGTTGCACAACCACTAAGGATGTTCTAGTGCCGGACAGTGCGCTGAATAACTTTTCTGGCGGCACTGGCATGAAAATTGTGAAGAACCTAATCGGCGCTTTAATGTTTTCGATGTTTATAGACCTTTGCCAAGAACGAAAACTTACCAATCTCGTAGAAAATTGATTAATTTGTCAGTTAAAAATATGTGGTCAGTGCATAGGGTCTTAGCTAGCTATTAATATTAAACAGAACATCAAAATTGAGGAATATGTTATATTTGCGGTATATTTTGAGGTCAGACCGTATATTTTATTGGGACTTTTTGAGGGATTTTGTGGAGGCAACATCATTCCAACAATTTCCTTTTTCATCCCATAAGAACAAAAATACCAAAAACACTCTTTTTCCTCAAAATGTACGTGTTTTGTTATGCAAAGGGATGGATTTTACCTTGCATGCGTTGTTTTTTCTGGGCCGTTTTGTCTGTTGTCCATACCCTCTTTTTCCTCAGCAAGGGGAATTTTATAAACTACCCTTCTATAGAAGGTCATAAGGTTATTGATAAAATGTTTGTCCAACGAACGCAATAACTGATTTTATAAACCTTTGTTTTGTACGTTTGGTAGGTATGAAAAATAAACTCTATTTTTAAGCTATCGCAATGAAATTTTCTAGTTTAAAGTCTTCCGACTTATACCAAATATGTGTATCGGGATCGAAACCTACGAGAATATATATACGGGAATCTAATTAAATGCATGAATAGGTCAAAAGCATTTCAATACGATAAAAATGAATGACCACTTAGCTTGGAAAACAGTTTTATTGACATCAATTCAGAAGTAGGGTATACAAATGTCGATAATCTGTAAAAGTTTTTTTGATGTGTAGATAATGTACAGTTACCAGTTGCCTTGTAAGAAAAGGGACCTATTTGTCGACCTTCCTTGTTGAAACCTTATTTAAGACAGAATCCAATAAACGAAGTTTAAAAATTGGTCAATATTGCAGAAAATTGTTTCATCGTTTCAGTTAAAGTTATTTGTACAGGGCTCAGTATCCTAGTTAGCTTGATATATTATATAGAATATCAAAATTGAGGAATATGATTTTCGTCGGTATTTTAACGGTATATTTTTAAAATAAGACCGTTTTTTCGGTATATTTCTGATGGTAGTCAGTATATTTTATCGATAATTCCGCGGTCACACTGCTGCGTAGTTTATTTATTATTACAATTACAAAAAAAGTGCATTATTACAAAGATGCAGTGTCAGAAATTTGGTATAGTAATAGTTATTCTCTGCTGTCTGGCTATAAAGTCCACGCCACTGAGGTGAGTCCTGTGCCCTGAGGAGAAAGTGGAAGAAACTGGGAATTTGTTTTTGGTTTGCGTGGGTGAAGAGAGACCTGGAATCGCACTTGCCTCTTGGATTCCCTCCACCCCATCAAGGACAAGCACTCAATGTCAATGGTGAACCAGTTTCGATGGAGTCTCAATCCTTTGTTGCTCACCTGCACACACTGGCGGACCGAGAGGAGAGAGTCAAGTTCAAGGTTGACCCAGTAACCCCCTTCGCCCAGCCGATACTAATTCAACAAAGAAAATTGGCCGAAAATTAGATAAGCCAATCAAAACCTTTACAATTACTCATTTGAGTATCAATTACAGTGACCACGACGATATATTGGATTCGGATGAATCAACCTCTGGTATCGTGGAAAAACAGCCACCAAGGAAAACGCTGCTTGACAACGACAGTGACGATGACGATGACTCCTTGTATCCCTTCGACGACTCTGGACTGTCAGGCGATCCAATGCGGGCGATGGAAAGGCAGCAGCGCGTGCACGACCACAACTGGGATGTGCTGATCTTCACCCAGCAATGGCCAGTGACCACCTGCTATCACTGGCGCGAGGACAATCCTTCGCAGGAGTGCTCGTTACCGCAGAAAAAGGAGTTCTGGACCATACACGGCATCTGGCCCACCAGGCTGGGTTCCCTGGGACCCTCGTTCTGCAACAATTCTGCGGAGTTCGATGTGGACAAGCTGGATGGCATCTCGAATCGCCTGGAGACCTTTTGGCCGGACCTGAAGGGGGACTCGTCGGAGGAGTGGCTGTGGAAACACGAGTGGCAAAAGCACGGCACCTGCGCCATGCTCATCGAGCAGCTGGACAACGAGCTCAAGTACTTTGAGCAGGGCCTCAGCTGGCGGGAGCAGTACATCATGTCGCGCATCCTGGACTCCTCGGATATCCATCCCGACTCGAACAACACGGTCACGGTTATTAACAATGCCATCGTGAAGGTGCTTGGCAAGAATCCCTCTATCCACTGCCTTTTTGACAGAAAGCATGAGATTAGCTATCTCTCGGAGATTCGCATCTGCTTCAACAAGTCCCTCGAGCTGATCGACTGCGACGGGGTCAAGCTGGGCGATGCCGTATCCATTAAGTATCCGGGTGGCAATGTTACCACCAATTGCCACATTAGCAGCCTGGTCCACTACCCCAGCCTGGTGCCGCCGCTCCAGCGCAAGCGGGAATGGAAGTTCCCCCTGGTGAATGTATACAAGCTGCTGCAGTTTCTGATGTGGTTCACCCTGTAATAAGCCGTGGAAAGTGGAAAGAAATGATCTTAAATTTTGTATAGACTTAGTTTTGGGATTGTACTCCCTTTGGGTAGACGAAAAGGCGCGCCTTAGGAAGACTTGTTGACTCCTCTTAGTTTTTTTTCACCACACCCTCTCAACACACTACTCTCCTCCCTGATCTGATTCGACGTCCTCCCGGAGGAGAACAGGGAGATCACTCCACACCGAGTCTGCACTGCGTCCAGGCGTAACCCGAAATCCAAGTGGTATTTTTTGTGTATAGAAGAAAATACATATGTATATGTATGTAGCAAATCATCAAATTAAGGGACCTTTTCCTTTCCTTTTGTGAGCCAAAAAAAAGACAAGACCTCAGGCTATTCCTTCATAATCCTCATAGCTTTCACATCTCTCCATCCATCACACCACAGATCTCTGCAGAATCAGTGGCGTGGCCCCTTCTAACTCTTAAGGATAACCCTACGACATTTGTTCAATTAAACACGACCTAATATTTGGAATATTGTTTGATTGATTTAGTTAAATATATGAATTTGTTTTAACAGGTTATGCAGTAGGTTGGTATTATTAGAGTCCCTCCTTGTTTTCCTTCCTTCTCTATTCTATTGCTGCTGCGTGGAGTTGCCATTATAGGTGGCCTTGTTGTCCTTATCGTCCTTTGAATCGTGCAGCCGTCGTATGTTTGCATCCCCATAGCGCGGTGGTTGGTATCCCCCCGGACGCTGCTGGAACGGCTGCTGCTGGCCCTGGGTCGCAGCATGCGCCACCACTGTAGGCGGCGTAGCTGTAGGTGTCTGAAGAGGTTGCTGTCCTGCAGCATCGTTTCCTGTTCCCGGCGAGGGTGACGGTGTGCTTGATTCTGTCTCGGGTGCCTCCGTCTGCGGGTTGAGACCTGGCGCTGGCATGGGACGCATCGAGAACATGTCCATATTACGGCGAGCGGCACTGCATGATGCAAGAAGGAAGAAAAAGAGAAATGGAAATATAATTCATTCCCCCCTTAATTATCTTATTGAGTACTCACGCATCTCCCTGGACTAAGACCACATTGGCACCGCCCTCATGACCTGGCCAGCGAACGTTGGCGAGCATTACGGTGAACCTCTGCGACAGCGGACGCCATCCATTCTTGTGGATGAAATCGAAAGCCTTGGCTGCTGGAGTAATCATGGCCCACATCACAGTGGTCAGCAGTGTCATCAAAGAACCACCGGTGCGCACCACGCGGTTGACCTGCTCCTTGGTCAGGACTAGCACCACCGCATTGGGCACCAGATTCAGCTCTCTCAAGGTCTTCATCTCATCCTCTGTGCGGAACTCCCGCCGGGGGTAGCTTGTGGCTAGAGTGAAGTCGCGCGTATCGGTGCCCGACAGCAGCTCATTTCGCACGTAGACGCGAACGGTGCCGAGCAGAGCACCGACTGGGAAGGACTTGGTGCGGTGTACACCACCGGGTAGACGAATTTGCAGACGCGTCTCATCCACGGAGTTAATGGAGGAGTCGGATATGACGGCCGCTGTGCTTGAGGTCGTTGCGCTGTTGATGTCCTCCTCTGTGGCCACGCGGCGCGCCTGCTCCGCCCGATCGGCTGCGATTTGGGCGCGAATGCGTTCGCGATTCTCCTGCTCCTCCTGGCGATTGCGACGAATGCGTTCCTTTAAAATAACAGGATTGTAAAATTACAGATGCAAGAGATTCCTCTAGGTGTCTTCTGCCGTTACCTGCATATTTTTAAGCTCCTGTTCCTTGGTGAGAGCTTCCTTGGTCTGGGCCTCCCTTTCCTCGTGGCGACGCCTTAGCGTGCTCTCCCGCTTCTGCTGTTGCTCCTGCTCCAACCGCTCGCGTCGCTTCTCGTCCAGTTTGTTCTGTACATCAACCATCCGTATCTCAGAGTCGGTTAGGTGTCGCTGTGTCGGTTCAGCGGCCACTGCCGATAACAACGGTACAGAAGGTAGCGCAGTGGGAAGCGGTGCTGCAGCTGCGGCCGCAGATCTTCTCTCGGCCGCTGCGGCGGCAGATTTGGCAGCCTGAGAGGAACTTGGACTGGAGCCTACTAAAGCGGGCATCTCTGCAGTAGCCGATTTCTCGATCTCAACGGGCGTTGAGGTCGAAGGATCACAGTTTTCAACCGGTGCGGAAGTCGTCGATGGCTTCTCATAGTCTCTTGGGGAGACTTCGGAGACTGTGGGCCCAATAGCTGGGGTCTCTGGATTCATAGCTGAAGTTGTAGACGAAACGCTGGGTTTCTCTGGGGCTGCTGCTGCTGTCGAACTGCTGTCTGGTGACGGTGTCGATGAAGTCGACATGCTAGCCAGACTGGTTGTGTGCGGCACTTGATCTGGATCGGGTAGCTGGGTTTTTTCATTTGTTTTGTCATCGGATCCGGCAATTTTTCGTGGCTCCTTGCCTGGAGTGGCTGAGGAGCTACTGAGGCTAGTGGTGGGCAGCAGGTTCTCCTCCCGTTTGCCTGCCAGGACAAGAACTTTGTCGATTTTGGCGGACAGCTCCTGGGCGCTGGCAATTATGCCAGTGGCCACATCCAGGGGTGTCCCCGATTTGCCAATAAAGAAGATCGAAGGAATGGGTACGACTTTGTCTAAGGGATTGCGGGGACAATGATATGAAATCCGACCCGTGGAGTATTCGCTGCATTCTGTACTTACAGAGCGACAGGAACTGTCCATATGCTGTGCTGTCGCCTTGCACTTTGATGGCCACAAAGTCCGAGCTCTCCAGACGGGAGCGCACTTGCTCATCGTCCAAAAATCGCTCCAGCTTGCTGGACAGCTCGTTCGCGCCTGCAGGGAAGTGGAGTGGGTTGCAAATTGATTATTGATTCCAGCAATAAGCAATGACGTGGTGCTTGAATTCCAGGTGCATATACGAATTAATGTGTGCTGTGCTGGAGGATTTTCTCATACCTTGTATGTAGACGACAAATATGGCATTTTTGGATTTGGATTCCGCCACGGCTTCCGCTATGTTGCCCGAATGCCAGTTCATGTTGCTGCTTCTCTTCTCTTCGCTTCTGGATGGTATCGTTATGTGCCGTGCCGCTATTTTTCGTCGGAAGTGAAGGTGTTACCGAAAATTTAGCCTGAGGTTTGTTTTTCCAGGAAAAATATTTTCTGCTGACAGCTGACGATGACTGTGTGTTATCGGGGAAGCTTGAACACTTTCAATATGACACTTGTTTCGATACCTCCTTTCTCGATATTCTTCTTCCGTATACCTTTCGATATTCTGCCTATCTAAACTGCAACACAACAAAGCAGCCCCCCCACCCCCTCGTACAGTGCCTGCAATGTGTGTCTGATCGGCCATCTTCGGGGAGCTCGATGCAGTCTTACCTGAAGGCCATCTTGGCGTGGCGAAGGCGCTCTACTTGGACGAGAGTACGCTGATCCCTACGAAATCATACATAAACAGATATGAATGGAGAAGTCGCTGCAGTCTGCTGCAGAAGGTTGCAGTGGCCGCCGCTGGGTGAGTGAGCAGCGAATGCGTCAAAAGTACTTTCTAGAGGGCACCCAACAAGCCAATCGATGGCATATACAGAACGTGGGGAGCCTCCAAAGCGGGACATTCGATTTGAAGACCGAAGCGTATAAACCGAGACCTGTTTTGCGAAGAATGCGCACAAAATTGAAGGGCAGCAGTGCCATACCCTCATTTCTACCAACATTTTATTTAAATATTTATTTATGATGTCTTGCGATGTGATATAATCCGACTGATTACAAAAAAAAGTTTATGGGGTCATGATTTGCTGTCCTTTGGTCGCTTCTGTCTGCCTCCAGATGACCAGATACTAGTCAAAGGTATATTAATGTATTTGCATGTTCGGGGTTTTTAAAAAATGCATGACTTATGCGTATACTTATATAAGATGCGGTGATTTCCTCCTGTATGGGGCTTGCCTAGTCCTCACCCCATTCCTATCTTATTCGTCGGTAGCGTCTGATAATAATAATAAAATTAACGTCATATTATATATTGGAATTTCAATCGCTTCCATTGCGAGGGCTTTATGGAAGCATGCTCACTCACCCTCCTCGTCGAAGTCCGAGTTAATGATGGAGCTTCCTGGTGTGACGGAGATCTCGCTACGCTCCACATCTGGGAGACGTGCCAAACGAACAATGCAGCGTTTGGGCTTGGCTATCAGCTGCAGAGCAAACGGATCTGCCGTAGTCGGCGCTTTCAAACGCTCCAGATTGACTCGACACTTGCGAAGCTGGTACTCGACCAAGTTCTCTTGCTCCACATGTACATTGAAGTACGGATGCCGGGGTATCTTAATCACAATCTTCTTTATTTTTGGAGTCATTTTTCACAGCAAACCAAGAGTTTTGTTTTCCAAAGTAGACCAGACGATTAAAAAAATGCAGCTGCATACAGCTACAGTCGGGTAGGAGCGTTTCCAGTGCTGCACAGCGACCCATCCTGCTCGAACTATCGAGCTATAGCACTATTCAACACTACTCATAAGACTGCCCTGCTTTGTTTTTGTGTGTCATTGTCAAAAAGTTTCATAAATAATTACAATAATCAAACGCATCCACTCCAAACATCCCCAATTCATCTTAACGCATCCAATTCGACCGCTATGAGTGACGTCCAGACCTTGGTGGATATGGGCTTCCCCCGGGAGCGAGTGTGAGTGGCTGTTCCATCTGTGGTGCCGGCAACCTGCAACTTTTTTGGCTTTCTGGTTTTTTCTTTAGGGAATACGCTCTGGAGGTGACCGGCAGCAAGGGTGTGGAGCCGGCCATGGAGTGGCTGCTGGCCCATATTGACGAGGAGATTCCATCCGCAGGAGTGCGTGAAATTGCAGGGGCAGCAGCACCCTCAGCCAGTGGCGACGAGTCGGCCCCGGCTCCCAGCAGTAGCGGCGGAGGTGGAACTGAAGAAAACTCTGGAGAATCCACGGTGGCCAAGTCGTTGAAGTGCGACGACTGCGGCAAAGTGCTCAAAGATCATTCGGAAGTCGAATACCATGCTGCCAAGACTGGCCACAGCAACTTCTCCGAGTCCACGGAGGAGAAGAAGCCTCTCACCGAGGAGGAGAAAAGGGCCCAGCTGACCGTGATCGAGGAGAAGCTCAAACAGAAGCGCATCGAGCGGGAGGAGCGTGAGAAGGTGGACGCCCTGGAGCGCGAAAGGAATCGCATTCGGTCGGGCAAGGACATGACCGAGGCCAAGCGTCGCATGGAGGAGATCGAAATGAAGAAGATAGTGGATCAGCGCAAGCGCGAAAAGGAGGAGGAGAAGGTGGCCCGCGATCGGGTTCGTGCTCAAATCGAGGCCGACAAGGCCGCCCGCAAGGCTAGGTAGGGCTCTGGTTTATGCTTTTTTGAAGAGATTACATTCTAATGCTTATCTATCCCAAAAGGGAAAATAAAGATACACCCAGCAAGGAGCCTGCTCCATCCGTCAGCTCCACCACAGTCAGCTCTCCCACCGGGGTGAAGTCGCCGCCACGTGACTACACTGAGACCCGCATCCAAGTGCGTCTACAAGATGGCTCCACTCTCACCGAGACCTTCAAAGTGAAGGAGCAGCTGTCGGCCGTGCGCGTGTTCATCCAAGTGAAGACCGGCATCGAGACACCCTTCTCCCTGATGACCACATTTCCGCGCAAGCTCTATGCCGAGGAGGACTACGAAAAGCCGCTGGAGGTGCTCGGCCTTGTCCCCTCCGCCGTCATCACCATGACCAAGACGGCAGCGTAAAAATATTTGCAACACCGTCAGCAACAACTAGAACACTACTAGATCCCAAACACACAACACTTTAAATGTACGATTTTATATTATATTGAAACTAAAAAAAAGGAAACGAAACGAAACTAATGGGTACGGATTCGCATATATTATATATTGGCCCTATATGAAGGGCTGAACATAGGTCTTGATCTTCTTTACGCTCCGCTCCGCCGGCCGGATGGTCAGGTGCTGCCCAAAGATGGTGAACTGCATGTTGCCCAGGGTCAGCCCGAAGACACACTCACTCTTGGGCACGCTCCTCAGGCGATCGTCCTCGCCCAGCAGCTTCAGCACATTCTTTGTGTCCATCAAACATATGCCCGCGAGTCCCTCCAGAGTCTTGCACTTAGACTGGATCACCTGCAGCCTGGCGCCGTGCAGGTCCAACTTGATTAACTGCTTGCTGAACTCCTCGTAGCGTGGCTCGTGGATTTCAGGCACCTGGGCGCCCTCCCGTAGGCCCAGGTGTTCACGCACATAGCCCCGCCAGAGCTGGTGGAGGGGCAGGGCTTGCTCGTAGCGCATCTGCCGGGTGGGCAGAGTGTTGAGGCCCAGGCGGGCGTACTCGCGGCGGGGCAGTGTGCTGGACTTGTGGGAGCGGCGCTTTCGCGAGTGCTGCTTCCGGCTCTTGGCCCCCTCCAGCATGGTGATGTGTTCGGGGATGATGTTCACGTTGCAGCGGTGGTGGGGCACCACCAAGTCGGTTATAAATTCCTGCAGGGGCTCCATTTGATCAAATCAACATCAAAATGTAAACACAAAATAGAAAAGGTCAGTTAGTTGAACTGGAACCATAAGCCGAATCGGAACTGGTAAGAGTTCATAGAACTAGAGCTGGCAACAGAACATCGGTTATTTTTAAATTTACCGCCAATTCCCACAAAATATCAATATTTTTTTGCATGCTCCATCCATGAGTATGAGTTCATACTTGACACGCAAAAATAACTGAAAGAGCTTAATTTGAGTCGATCGAACCACTTTTTGGTTTGATCGAAGAGCAGCTCAAGGGAAATTGCAAGGCTCGTAAGAACCTCACCTAGCCTTATGTTTGCATATGATATACCTTGAGAACAAGGCTGTTCTCATGGTATGCTAGAATGGGGTGGATGTAACTCTGCATGCGTTGAATTTTCTGGGCCGTTTCGCCTGTTGTTCATACCCGATTTTTTCCAAAGATCCTCAGCAATTTCCCAGGGAAAAATATTATAAACTTCCCAGGACGGCTAGGATTTTTTACAGCGGGCGGATTTGAAATGAGCAAGGCAGTTACTAAAATAATGGATAAATTGCTGAAATCAAAGTAAACTGTTTCATAGGAGATTAGTTATTCTATTATTTTATCTTTTTACTATAATTTAAACAAATATTTTCATTAAATAAGTAAACAAATAAAACAATGGCCCACAAAACAACTAACTTCGACATGAGCGTTACAGAGCGTTGCCCACCAGCCATTGCAAAATGGTTAAATCTATTATTTGCGGCCATAAACTGCAGTATTAGATGCGTGAGAATATCAACCTTCCCTGTTTAAACCTTATTTTAGACCAACCCAAAAGGCGGATTTTGTTTTAATTGATCAATCTTGTAGACAATTGTTTCATCAAGCTTATAAAATTATGTGTTCAGGCCTGAGGGTCCTAGTTAGCTAGTAATATTAAACAGAATATCAAAATTTGAGAAATTTGAGTTTCGTTGGTATTTTGCTCATGGTATATACTGGTATTTACCGCCACGGTCATACTTTTAACGAGAAAATGAGTAAAAGAGCGCGTCTATTACTACTTTTTGGGTTGAGCCAAAAAAGGTATGGATAACGGGTAAATTTAGCCAAGGGAAATTTCACGGCTCGCATGATTTTCACCCTACCCGAAAAAATCCCCGATAGATTTGTCAGCTGGGTGGATTTTACCTTGCAGGCCTTGCATTTTCTGGGCCGTTTTGCCTGTTGTCCATACCCGATTTCTTCTGAAGATCCTCAGCAATTTCCCAGGAAAAATATTATAAACTTCCCAGGACGACGAGGATTTTTTACAGCGGGCGGATTAGAAATGAGCAAGGGAGTTACTAAAATAATGGATAAATTGCTGAAATCAAAGTAAACTGTTTCATGGGAGATTAGTTATTTGATTATTTTATCGTTTTACTATAATTTATGGGTTTCCTTCCAAGGAGTAGCCCCCAACACTTAATAGCCAAAATTATAGTGAAGAAATAAAACAATAGCCCCAAAACAATTAACTTGGAAACGAGCGTTACAGAGCGTTGCCCACCAGCCATTGTAAAATTGTTAACTCTTTTTTTTCGCTGCCATAAACTGCAATATTATAATAAACACAATATCAAAATCGAGGAATACGATTTTCGTTGGTATTTTGCTCATGGTATATACTGGTATTTACCGCCACGGTCATACTTTTAACGAGAAAATGAGTAAAAGAGCGCGTCTATTACTACTTTTTGGGTTGAGCCAAAAAAGGTATGGATAACGGGTGAATTCAGCCAAGGGAAATTTCACGGCTCGCACGATTTTCACCTTAGCCGAATTTTTCCCTGATAGGACGTGTGGGCGCTAGCGCTCACACGTCATGTAAATCAGGTGGGGTGGATATTACCTTGCAGGCCTTGCATTTTCTGGGCCGTTTTGCCTGTCGTCCATACCCGATTTTTTCCGAAGAGCCTCAGCAATTTCCCAGGGAAAAATATTATAAGCGGCGAGGATTTTTTACAGGGGCGGATTGAGCAAAAGAGTGAGTGAGGAACGTGCATCGTATCAACGTATAATTTTTTTTCGAGCTGCGCGGTTGGGTCGCTGCTGCGCGCGTCGTCGAATAAACAAATTGAAAATTAAATTTTTTGCTAGTGTACAATAAAAGTGTACAATATTAAAGTTTGCTCGTCAGTGTCTCATATCGATATCATTCGCTTGAAAGAGGAACAGAAAACAGAAACAAAATAAAGAAAGAGAAAAAATGTGCGGCGTTTGAAGAGGCCAAAGCAGATGATGAAAACTGTGTAAACTTGTGCAAAGAGAGAGCAAGAGAGACACAAAAAGATAGTTTAATTCGGATTGGAAACAACCGCGCGGTCCAAAAAGCAGAATTTCGGTTAGAAAACGAGGGCGAGACACCCGCGTGTGGTCGAAAAAGTTGTAGGCGCCGCTGCACTGATAATGCAATATTAAAAGAGCCAGAGCAGAGAAACGTGACCCAGGCAATTGTTTGTTTGCTGCATACATATATACGAGTATATATGTGCCAATGTGTGTAAGTGTGAGAGACCAGCAGCAATCGTAGTAAATAGTATTCGGCGCGTCGCGTTTTTTTTTTGTGTGTTCGCCTGCTGCAACAATAATTACAATAAAAAGTTTAAATTTACGGTTGGGCGTCTCTTCTATACCTCGTTATCGCCAAATCTCTCTCACACACTTGCAGCGTGCTTTCGATATTTGAAATCCCCACCCGTGCCCCGTGCCCCGTGCCCCGTCCCCAACATCTAACATACAAAAACGCACACACGGAAGAGTCGCCTCAGTCGGCGCATCAACAAAAAAACGCTGCCGACGTTGCTGTCGCCTTGCAGTAAACGTGCATATTTTAAGGTAATTCAAAAGGAAAAGCTATCCCAAAACAATGTTTAATTAGCCAGAAAAACTATTTCCCTAGGCCTGGGAATTTAGCTTAAGCTTTTTCTTTTGTTTCTATGCTTTAATTGCGTATTTTTTTCTGTGTCTATGCTGGCGTCGGCAGCATATAACTGTCAAGTGCGGGAGATGAGACAGATGAGACGACTCTCAATTAATGATTGCCGATTGCTCAAGTTTAAAGGAAAATGTTTAACTTATTTCGGATTTGAGATGAGGAATTATTGAGCGCGTTTTTGCAGTCACTGCCAGGGCACGCGCAGGCAGAGCCAGCCCAGGCACACACAAAATCTCACTCACGCGCACACACACACACACACACACACACTTACAATGTAATACACGGACGCGCCCCGGCAGTCAGGCAGTCCGCCAGCAGCTAACGGCACTTTTTCGCTCTCTCCCGCTCTCTCCCGTTTTTGCCACCAAAAATGAAATCCCAAACAAAAGAAATGCCAATTAAAGGAATTTAAAATTTCCTTTTCTCACAGGGAAATTTTGTGAGCTTCGGATTCCGAAGTTGTAGCTTTCTTCTTTTCTTGCTTATCAATTCCCTAAGTCTCTTCTCTCTTCATTTGTCTGCGCTTTTTCAGTTTCCAAAATGTCCTCAGCCTTCATTTAAATAAAATAAATAAATAAAAAGTGCGAAGAAAACTTCAACAAAGGTAAAAAAAAGCAAAAAAGCAAAAAACCAAAGCGAGGAAAGAAAGGAAAACAACAAATGGCTCACAATTGAATGGCGGCCAGCGTGGCCCCCAGCGGCATCCATTGAGCAAGCAACACCATTTCTCCCACATCAAATCATCAGGCACCACCACCATCAGGCATTACCACGGACACCGCCTCAGACACCGCCAACGACACTCGACACTGCCACCAGCAACCAGCCACCAGCAACCAGCCACCAGCAACCAGCCACCAGCATCCAGCATCTCCTCCACCAGCACGCACTCCACTTCACACTCCACTGAGCTCCATCTGCGTCCAGTGACGGCGACCGGCGACCAGCAACCAGCCACCAGCAACCAGAATCGGAATCGGAATCAGTGACACTGCGAGTGCAGCTGCTCAAATTATTTAAACCACTCGCCGCCGTAGTCCATCAATGAGCGTTTCGATGTCACTGGTACAGGGTGGTGCTGCCGGTGGTGCGCCACAGGGCGCCAGCGCAATATTGGCCGCAGCGGCCCCGTACTACCAGCCCCCAGCGGTGCCGCAGGATGTCCAGCCGGATCGTCCCATCGGCTATGGTGCATTCGGAGTAGTATGGTAAGCGAATTCTTAATCTCTATTACATTCATTCATTTTTGAATTTGTTCATATGCTGCTGCCATAGGGACGATCTATCGGTCGGTGGTCGGTCCATAGACCCTCGCTCTCTTTCATTTGGTTTGGGATTCATTTTAGTCCATTTTAGTCTCCGGGTTCTCCGAGCTCTTCGGGCTCTTCGGGCTCTTCGGGGGTTCAGCAACCTTCTCTACGAATGCACTGTTTTGATGCCTTTGATTTTGTAACCCTTTTGATTCCTTCTCCCCTTGCTGTTGTGTTGCGCAGGGTTATGTCAACAGCAAAATTATCAACAGAACATCATCCTCATCCCGTCCTTCCATCCTTATCCACATCCCCCCGTCCGTCATGTGGTAGGTAGTACTCCACTCCGTACTCGTGTGTCCTCGTCGTTTTGTGCCTTTTGTGAAGTTTTTACAGCTTTGGCCGTCGCGCCGTTCTCCCTGAGGGTGGATTTTTCTATAAATTTCTTACCCTCTCTGTCTCTGTCTCTGACTCTCTATTTCACGTTCTCCCTTTATCCGTTTACCACTCTCTTCTCTGTTCTGTTCTGCTCTTCTCTCCTCTCCTTTCTCCTTGGTTTCCCTTGTTTTGATTTTGCATTTTTGTGCAGAGATTAAGTAAAGTTTTACATTAATATGCTTAAATCGAGGTTACATGTAACGGTTCGGCTATATGGTATGTATGTATGTATGTATGTATTTGTGGTCTCAAGTGAAAACTGGCAACACTGCACCGCACAATTTCATTCACGTGTAAAACGGCATTTCCGGCAATATAATCAAAACGAACGCAAAGTGGACGAGGCCTAACAGGAGGAACAGCCATCTACGAGGCTGTGATGGGGTGGGGGTGGACGGGAAGCCAGTGAAAAACTAGCACACCTTGAGTGCAGAGGTTGGTGGGGGCGGGTGGAGGTTGAGGCTTGGGCGTCCCAAAGAAGAGCTACAAGTGGAGGAGCGAGCCCTCGAAAGAAGCAAAAACAAAAACAATTCGCAAGAAAAGGCAAACTATGAAGAGAGAAGCCAGAAGAAGAAGCCAGCCCAGTCCAGTCCAGCCCAGCCCAGCCCGTCCTTAACCCTTATCCGCCCTGGTACCCGGTGCCTAGTGCCTGGTGCCTTGTGCCTGTTCCCTGATCTGAAAGTCCGGAGGAACCCGCAGAATGAAGTCGTTGTCGTTGACGTTGGATTGGCTTTTGAGAAGCAATCATCAGCGAACCGAACGAACGAACGGAGTATGCGACAGAAAAATATTGAAACACAGAAAGACGCTGTCATAGAAGCGGAATAGGGAGCGGAATAGGGAGCGAAATATAGTGGTGGAGTGGAGTGGAGGAGTAGGTAATAGAGGAGTAGCATGTATCTCCTGGCTGTATGCGTACACCCTCTGATGTGTTCTGGGTCCACAGTGGAATGCAATCAAGCGTTAAATTTAACTGCCAAATTTCGAAAAGTCAAACTTGTTCCACAGATGAAACACAATGCAGTCCACGAAGCGTAGGCCTAGGCCTAGGACTAGGGCTTCGTTGGTTGGGGAGTGGATGTGGATGTGGACAGACGGGAGAGAAACCGAAAAGCAGGTGAAGCGTGGTCCGCAGATGCGGAAGGAAGTGCCGGAAGGAGGGAAGGCTGGGAAGGCTGGGAAGGGGGCATTACACCCAAAATGGTAGCGGGAATCGTGAGTTAGTAGCTAAGTAGTTCTCTTGTTTTCGACTGAAGTTTGGGAAGTTTGGGAAGCAGCAGGTGAAGTAAAATAGAAAACTGTTGGGGGCTCGAAAAGCGGCTTACGAAAGAAGTTTAAGCCGTTCGTTCCAGTCCCTTCCCTGAATGAATGCCACCCCGGAATGGAATGGAACCCCTTTGGAATAAGTGCTTCTAATGCGCTCTTCTAAAACCTCCGAAATCGATGCCCAATGTTAGATTACTCAATTTATAATTTGGTTCCGAGAAATGGCACTTTGTTCGAAAGGAACGGGAGACTGGAAAACTGGAAACAAGAACAACAAAAACAAACATTTAACCAATTAATCCTAGACGAAAAGTTCTTCGAATTTCATTTCTCCCGATGCACTAGCACACAGCACACACCACACCACAGCACAGCACATCACAACACAGCACAGATACAAAGATACAGATGCCCAGATAGCCAACAGACCCAAAGAGTCAAGTAACGAAAAAGAATTATAGATATACATGCATATATGTACATGCATATATACATTTATTTGTGTGTGTGTGTGTGTGTGTTGGTGTGTGTGTGTATATTGGCTAATCCGCAGTCGCCTGCCTGCCTTCCCTCCTCGTAGCGCAGCAGCAGCAGCAACTACAAGAAGAAGCAGAAGAGGGAAATATGTGCTATAAGGTATCCCAAAAGACGAGCAAAGAGACGATCTCTCGTTGGAGAGTTTACTTTAAACTACCTGCAACTGGTTTTGGGAGAATCGGAGAAGCGGCACAAGCAGCAGAGAGGCAAACGGAGAGAGGGACGGGCGGACACGCGGGCAGACACGCCAGACACCAGACGGACGGGCGGACAGTGGAACGACAAGCGGACAAGCGGACAAGCGGACCAGCAACCAGTGACCGATGAAAATAAAAAAACGACAGTGTAAACCTTTTGGATGCATTCAAACTTGCTTCCTGCACGACTTGTGGCCTAAACCTGGGACCTGCGGAGACTTGCAGACCTGAACTGGCCTCCACAACTGCGTCTGGAGTTTGGGTCTGGCTATGGGTCGGGTCTGGGGGTCTCTCTGGTCACTGAGCCGCACAGCCTCTTGGGCAAGGTGTCGTTCGTTGCACGTCGTTCGTCCGTTGCTTCGTCGTGGTCTCAAAAGAAGTCTTTGGTCTAGGCGCTCATTCACTCACTCACTCACTCACCTTTTGGCAAAGTCTTTACTGCGCTGCTGTTATTCCATTTTTTGGGCTCTTGGCTTCATTCTGTTTCTGTTTCTGGGGGTCTACTTTCAAAGAACTGTCTTTTCTGCCTTCACTGAAACAATCTGAATGGAAGCTGAAGCTCGGCTGAAGCATCGATTGCCATATGGCCATTATGGACCCTGAAATGTTATACTAAAGGAAAACTAAGAGAGGGACTAAAGAGGCTTTCCATTTCCCGTACTAAAAATAGTTTGAATATGTGATGCATTTTTTAAGGGTATTTCCTGCGGCGACTTTCCATCAGATTGTCCTTCAGCCTGCGGCCCATGGTTTTTTTTTGATCGGGTCGCAAATTTAGTGCTAATCTCAAACGCAACGCAACGCAACGCGACTCCACGCATTAGCAGCGGCAGCAGCAGCAGCAGCAGCAGCAGCAGCAGCAGCAGCAAAAATACTTTTGCCAACCACCGAAAAATACATATATATGTACATACATATATATTTTAGAAACGAAAGCAGTGCAGCAGCAGGAGAATAGTTCTTTACATTCTCATTCTGATTCAGATTCTGATTCTCATTCCATTCCATCAATCCATTCCATCCATCCCATCCATCCATTATTTCTGGTAGAACGAAGGAACAGCTGCTGCTCCTGCTGCTGCTCTCTGATGTTTCTGTTCCGCCGGGGGTCTGCTCTCCTCTGCTCTCCTCTCCTCTGCTTTTGTTTTCTCTCTTTCTCTCCTCGCTGCGATTTCTGACGATGACGATGATGATGATTTTTGGTGGTTGAACAACCTTCGCTCTGTGTTTGGAGTATTTTCTGTCTGGCACTAACACACACACACACACGCATACACACACATACACACGCATACACACACTGGCCCGCCGCTTACAGGATATGGACTCTTTCGTGTCGGTCCATCGCCTGCATATGTTTTTTCTCCTCTCCTCTCCTCTCCGCTTCGTTTCGTCTCGCTTCCCAGGAACCCGGGGGCTGCATCATCATCCCGAAAGCCGAAAACCGAAAACCGAACCCTGAACTGAACCCTGAACCCGAACCTGATCTCCTTCCCCCTATTTTTCGCTCAGTTGCAGCAGCAGAAAGTTTTTCCAAAACATTTTTTTCAATTTTCAACGTTTTCCTTCTGCAGCCGAGGGAAGCCATTTTCCTATGCGAACAAGCGATAGAAGAGAGAAGGGAGGGCATAGAGAAAGAGAGAGAGAGAGAGAGAGAGAGAGCGCGGTGTGTGTGTGTGTGTTTGACTTTAAAAGGGTTTGAATAATTATCCTGATCCTGTTTTTCCTGCGTTTTTCAGTGGAAAAATCGGTTTCCTTTGCTCTATCGATGCGATTGGGGAAAGGGGTGTGGGGTCGGGGGGATTCCCCAGGCAAAGGGAGGGGTGTGTGTGTATGTGTGTATCTGTGTGTGTTTGTGTCTCTGTGGGGCATTCCCAACTGTTGGGACGGGTAGTGGGGGGGAGGGAGTCTTTCATATGATTGGATGATCCTCAGATTGGATCAGTCTTCCGTGTATGTACGAGGATATCCAATCCTCTCCTCTGATGTCCTTTTGCCACGCAATGTCTTCTGCTCCTTCCAATCTTTAATGGTTCTTGTTGTTATCTGTGAAAGGTGGCAGCGTTGCTTTCTCTCCTGCTGAATACTAGCAATTCCCTTTCTCTCTGACACGCACACATCCTTCAGGTAGTCTCTCATTCTATTTCTGTTTCCTAGATTTTGGGGCGGTGCGTGGCGTGGGCGTGGGAGAGAAGAGAAAAGGAGAGAATTATGCACGCAATTTTGTCTACAGCTTCATTGCGTCCTCCGCCAGATACGAAAGATACGAAAGATACAGGAGATACAGGAGATACAGCAGATATAGATACACTCTGCCATATGTTTATGCGTGTGGCGGCAGGCAGCTCCTCTGCGTCTGCTCCTGTTGTGGCATGTGGCATGGCCAGCAGCTTAGTTCACTTGAATTGCTGCTGATGCTTTCTACTACGCTTCTGTTCAAGCTGTGTGCAGCGCAAATGTATCTTTGAAGTTTATTTTGCGTCCCGTCCTTCTACGTGGCACTTCTGCCTCTCTCTCTCTCTCGCTCGCTGTAGGGCCTTCATAGTATCATGTAACCAAGTGGCAGTGGCAGTGGCAAGCTGAGTGGTGGGCTGGGGGGCGACTCCTCTGTAGGAATAATGCTTGCAACACCACCAAGGTACCTACTCCTACGAGTCCTCCTCCTCCTCCTCCACCCCATATGCGTCTGTATCTATGTGCGTGTGTGTGTTGTCCAGAGTAGAACTTCCCATCCCCCTCCGCCACATCCCCCGTAACCCGCGTGCTGCGCTCCAAATGAAAAATAATAGCCAACAAAAGTGCCACCAAAACGTAAAAAGCTTCCATTGGGTTTTGAGTTTGAGGTTTGAGGATACTAGCGATAGTAGATATTTGTTCTTCAAGCAGGTAGGTAGGTAGGAACCTACCTCTTCCCCTCCACCTTCACCTCTTTCTAGCTCTGTGTGTGTGTTTGTGCCAAATAAATCATCGTGTGTGTTGGCCAACAGAAACACAACTCCACTCCACTCCACTCCGCTCCTCCTCTGCTGCTGCTCCATTACTCGTAAAGTGCATCGGAAAACTGAAATAGACAGGGCACTCTGGCAGCTACGGATGCTACAGGAGGGGAGGGCAGGGAGGAGCAGGGCAGGGCAGGGCAGGGAGATACGGTACTCAGAAGAAGGGTTCGCCCTGAGGCGGTGGCGGTGGCGGTGGTCAGGTCGACTTGAACCCGAACTCGAGGACTGGAAAGAACCCGAGAACCTAATGAAGCTACTACATGGGTGAATAGTTTCGCCCCTCGAGGGCAGAAGAGGGGAGCATTGCTGGGGGGGAAAGACACGAATGGGGGCCGAGGTTTAACCAGAGAGGAAACTAATTAAGTTTCGCCCAAAACGCCAGAGAATTTTCCTCCTCGGTCTGGTCCTCGGGGTGGCAGACAAAAGGGGCGGCAAAGACAGAAAGTGTGGCAGAATTTATGCATTTGCGAAGGGAAACAGGAAAAGAAAAAAGGAAAACCAGCCAACAAGAAGAGAGTAGAAAGAGAATAAAGGAATGTTCTCCCATCGGATGTTTCGTCGCCGATGGGAGAACTTTGACTTTTTGGGCAAGAGATTGGGATAAAAATAAAAATAGTTGCTGCAGATATTCGTGCGCTAATTAAAGATCTCCAGTCTCCACTCTCCACTCTCCACTCTCCACTCTACACTCTACACTTCTGAAACTGACACTCGGGTTTTTCTCTCGATCTGACACTGACAGGACACTGATATCTCCACCGTGCCATGGGAGGGAGGGGGGTTGGGTGATCCCTTCTCAACTCCGTTTTCTGTGGCTCGCATTATTTAGCTCAATGGAAAAGCAAACGCTTTTCTTCCCTCTGGCACGACACAAGTCTGGCGCACAAGTCACTCAGCCGCAACGAGAAAATCGTGCGAGCTGTTAAATGTGTGGCTGCCACCAAAGGCCGGCTGACTGCTCCTCGTCTTGCAGCACAGCACAGCTGCAACATCCACCATCAGAGTACAAGACGGGGCAAGAGGAGAGAAGCGACTGTAACTTACGGCCATTGTCTGGGCCCTTGCTCTTGCTGCCTCTTGCTGCCTGCCGCTTACTGTTGTTGCTGTTGCCGTTGCCGTTGCCTCTTCTGCTGCTGTTTATGCTGCTTCTGTTGCCACTCTTCGTCTGTTGCCACTGTCTATGCTGCTGCTAGTGCTGCTGCTGCTGCTGTTTATGCTAAATGAGGTTTGAAACAAAGCAGAGAAAAGATATGCGGCAACAATAACATAAGCCTGTGGTTGCATTTCATCTTCTATGCTCTGCCTTTGCCTGCCAATACATAGCTGCTTGCCATAGCTTGTCATAGGAACCATAGCAGATATATTCCTATATTCCTTTATGTATTATCCTTAGCAATCCCTGTGTTTGGCAATAGCCTACTCCCTGGGTCCAGGCTTTGGCAGCAGGCATGAGGCAGGAGGCAGCCAAAACTTGCTGTAAACTGTAAAATGTCTGCGGGCTCTCGTCGTCTTGCAGCTTAACATATTTTCTCAACCCCAATGATGCCACACAATCAGAGGAGTTTTATGCCGCAGTGCCTGCCGCCACATGGAGTCATCTCCGTTCGCATCCACATGCTCCATGCCACGCGGATTATCGTGTGTCTGCGCCACTTGCCACTAAACGCTTTTGACATTTCAATTAAAATTCTAAAAAAAGTCCGTAGCGGTACACACAGGCTCCCAGCTCCAGCTCCAGCGATAATTGCTGCCTTATACGCCATGCCACATGCCCCATGCCCCAATGCAGCGGCTCCAATGCAGCGCCTTTGTTAAATATTTACCCGAAGGTAAGAGTATTTGAAAATGGTTTGCTCTGGCGCCAAATGAAGAGGAGCAGACGGCTTCTCCTGACCAAGCTGAAGCTGTTCCTCATTCCTCCTCTTGCCTCCTCGTTCCCCATTTCTTCTCCGCTCTTCTGCTCCCCCTGTTATGCTGTCAACGATATAATTACACAGATGCGTTAATTGTGGCACTCTCCTCTCCCCTCCTCTTCTGTAGGGGGGAGGGTCAGGGATTGCCGTTCCAAAATTTTGGAAATACCTTCTATTCTTTCATTGCTGCATTGCTGCACTTGCTGTAGATTCTTCTGCTCTGTTGAAGCTTTGAGTCATCATTCCCATTCCCATTCCCCCACTCCTCCTTCCATCTCTGATCTCTGAGCCATTGTGGCGCTGTGGCACTGCCTCTTTCTAATCTCTTTTGACAAATGAGCAGCCACAGGAATAGGCATATGCTTGTGCTTGTGCTTAGGCTTACTGCCATGTCTGCCAGGTTGTCCAATTGTCTATCTCTCCATCCGACTGTCCGTTTAAGCGGATGGCGCTGGATTGGATGGGATGAGACTTGAGGAGCTACACGCACATTGTGTATGTATGTACATATGAAATCTGTTCAAAGAGAGGGTATTCCATAGTCGCATCCACTCTGTTCCACTACTCGAGTGTTGCTCTGTTGCTATGCAACTTTCGTATTTCAGACATTTGTCCCAGCCTCACGCCCATAAAAGGTAGCTGCTCCACACACACACACACCTGATTTGATTTGTCATTTGCCCCCCTCCTATCACCTCTCCCACTCTCCCACTCACCTGCCCATCCGCTCTCTGTCGCTGTCTCTCTCTCAGTCCCTTTGTTTAATTGTTATATTATTTTCTGCTCTTTTGTTGCTGTTTGTTTTTTGCATATTTCATTTGAGTCACGGCGTTTCGCTGTCATTCTTTCATTTCATTCCGTCATTATTGATGCATGATCTTGATATATCGCTACGGAGCACACGGAACATACGGGGAACATGTTCGTACGGATGCACACACAACAAAAGGTTGCAGCTCCTCCCTGTCCACCCCACCCCTCTGTACCTCTTTCTGCCTCCATCTTTTGTTCATCTCTTGGGTGCAACAAAAGCGTATGTGTGCGTGTGCGTGTGCGTGTGTGTGCGTTGCTTTGGCGCCAAGCGAGCCGTCAGTGCGTCACAGACTTTCCGAGTTGAGTATGTGAGAATGACGGGTGACGGTGGGGGTGGGGGAGCGGGAGGGGCGGGGAGGGAACGCAGGCGGAACAAGTGAAAAAAAGCTTAGGAACATGATAAAATGGCACAGGAAAAGTGGAAGTGGAACAAAACTTCTGAGAACCAGAAGAATAGGGACAGAAGAAAGCGGCCAAACGGGAGAAGAGGGAACAGCAGAGCAGAGCAGAAAGTGAAAGTAAATAGAAGAGAAAGATGACGAGGAGGAGGGGACCAAGATCTCACATTAATAAACAGCAAACAGCAGGAGAGCAGAGCATGAATATCCTTTAGAATTGTTGTGTGTGTGTGTGTGTTTTCCCATTTCCAACTATTCCTTTCTCGATTCGTGGAAAAAGACCATTAAGAGGAAAACGGATAAAGGGAGAAGCGGAGCAGCGAGGGGAAGGGGAAGATATAGCCTGAAGAATAATTTGTCATATAACGAATCGAATCGAATCAGAGCTGTGAACGGGGGGCGTGGGGGGGGGGGGGGCTCTAGGGGGCAACAATTGGTGTAGCTTTTCGTCTCTGCTTTGGATGCTGTGAATGTTGCAACAAAGTGTCTCTTATGTATCTATGCCACACACACATGATGCTAGGCACGCACTTGATGCCTCTTGTTGCCATGCAGCAGCGACAGCAGCTGTGGGATTTTTCTTCCCTCTGCTTCTCCCATGTGAAATTTGGCAACAGTGTTTGGCAGGATGGGAAAAATGGCGATTTTCCGAGAATTCTTAAAGGAATTTCAGAGCGATTCAATAACAATTGATGTCTGCCCCTGTTCCCTGACACTCACTGTCTCTCTTTGACCTGATTGTCCTTTGTGCAACTCATACAACTACATACTCATACATACATACATACATACATACATGCATATATCCCATATCAATGATGTATCATTAGCTTTGCTTTCGAGCAGGGATCCGCCTCCTCCTACGTTGTAAAAACTGAAAACTAGAGGCAGGTGCAAGGCCCGATTGTGGCAGGTCCTTAAGAGCAGAGATCCTTCACGATCCACGATGAGAGCTAAGGCATTGTCCTCGAAACAACAACGGTACGAGTAGTAGGCAGGGAGGGAGGGACAGACAGACAGAGAGAGAGAGAGAGAGAGATGCGTCTCGAATTACAGCAACACAGAGAAAAGGAAGGGCAAAGGAAGATTGAAGCAGATAGGATCAATGGCATGACAGGATACCGATAACCGAACCTCAAGTACCTGTCCCTCGTCCTGTCCTGTTTTATCCCGTGTATCCCATGTATCCTTTGCAGCTGTCTGGCTTCCCGTTTCTGGTTTTTGTTCCCTCATTTTTGCCTCTATATTGATTTGATGCGCGCAGTTTTGGAGCCTCCTGCGAATAGTGGGAGCCTCTGCTTCGTCCTCGGTTGTTCCGTTCCGTTCCGTTCTTTCATTAACAAAATTAAACCCCAAAAAAGAAAACACAAACCAGCAGATGGCCAGATAATAGCAATCGAAGGAGGAGGAGGAGAAGGAGTGGGCCGGGCCGTTGACCCTGGTGCAGGGGAGGGGCAAGAAGGTCGGAAGAGCCACAGCCACAGCATAAAGAATGAGCATGAATGTTAATATTGACGCAAGGTGGAGTTGCATACAGAGTCCCCCTCTCTCCATCACGCTCTCTCTCTCGTTCCCCCCCCTCTACTACGAAGCTTCGCCAATCGCTGGCCAATTTATAAACGTTTTTGTTGTTGTTTCTGTTGAGCTGCTGTTGTTCTTCTTCGGAACACTACTACATTCGGGATAGTCAGACACCTCGACACCCGACACCCGATACCCGACGGATGACGACACAAATTTGGCAGCGGAGATGATCGTAACTGTGATTGTCATGGGTATCGCGACTGGGTGACACTGATGCCAGTGCAATGGATGCACATGCATGCACATACCTAGAGAGCGAGCAGAGCTATAATAGGAATACCCGAATAATAGTCCTCCTGTTCCTTGGGGATCCATGACCACCTCTTTCTTATACTTTAGTATCCACCAGTTCCCTACCCAGTTCCAATCATATTCCAATCCCGTAGTACTCATTTTTCCGACGAAAGTCCCGTAAAATGTTTGCTTATCTCTGTGGCAACATTGTCGTCGTCGTCTCTGCTCATCCTTCTTCGTGCTTCCCCCTCTCCCGCTCCCACTCCCTTTGCTCCAGCTACTGCTGCTGGCACGCATGCGCACACTGCCCGCCGTCTCTGCCACTGGGAGCAGCGACGCAACGTTCATTGCACCCAAATAAAAAAAGAAAAAAGAAAAGAAACGAAAAAGAAAACAAAATTAAAGAAAAAGAAGAATGAAATTTTCGTTTGGGATTTTTACGATGACTGAGTGTGTAGTGGAGAGGCACAGAGTGCACCAAGGAGAGGCGGGGGCGGGGGAGGGGAGGGGAGGGGAGGGGAGGAAGGGGGCAGAACCTACAGAGAACCGGATGGTCCTCCTCTCACTGGTTCTGGTCAAGACCGCGCTCGTTCGTTGCCTTTGCCCTGCCTTGCCTCTTGTCGCTGCTGCTGTGCTGTGCTGTGCTGTGCGAATATGTTGCAATATGCCTTTAGGGCAGCGCACATCGCAGCGCTCGCTCTCCCGCTGCAACAACCTATCCCAAGTTGAGTATAGTTTATGCCCCGTGCTTGTGGGGCACGAGTATATCGAGTGCTCCAAAGAAGCTGAAGCTGTTCTAGTCCAGTCTCCTTCTTGTGTTGCGTGCTGTGTGCAGGGTATTTCATAGTCTGTAGACTCCAGACACTCACTCTTTACTCACTCAGCAGTGTGTGTGTGTGTGTGTGCGTGCGTGTGTGCGTGCGTGTGGGGTTCGGTTCATCCTCTCAGAGAGGGGGCAGAGAGGAGGTAGGCTAAAGGGGAAGGTGCAAGAGTTTTTCTCAAAGTTTAAATATCTTTAATTGAACTTTTGTTTACCGAAAGGGAGGGAGAACAAGCGACACACACACGCACATGCACACTGAGTCTGTGTTTGTGTGTGTGGCGTGCTTCAGCAGAACTCCACTCCACTCCAATCACTCCAATATCTGCTCGAAGGAGATTCCATCTATCGTATTCATAGCTCTTCCGTTATTCCGCACAAAAGCAATGCATTTCTTTCCATTTTCAGGTAAGTTTTACTTAAACTTCACACACACATACAGTATGTATGTGCATCACACATACGAGTATGTGCTACATAGTCCTATATTATTCCCTCGTTTGGTTCGGGATTCAAGTTCAAGGCTCGAACTAGAAGTATTGGAATGTCAATCAAACACTGGACGGACCCGGGACCCACAATAGACCAAAAACCAAAAAAACCAAAAACCCAGCTTGAAAACAAAGGAGAATGTGTGTGTATTTTTGTTTCAAAACTACCATAAAACTCATTCGACTACAAAATGCATTAAATTCTTTTCTTTTCTCTCTCTCTCTACCCCTCTTGTGGCAATCGTAAAAACGCGTCATAAAATATGCCACAGAGAGAGAAGCACGAGAGAACTGAACTCCTCAAGAAAGTGATGGTGAGATGGTGTGGAATGCTGGTGGGGGGAGGGAGGGTAGGGATAGTACGCGGGCGGGTAAATGCATTTTTCTTCTCTCGTGCGGGGTTGAAGTGTCGACAAAGTGTTTTGTCCCCCGTCTGTTTCCCCTCACGAGGGTCAAGCATCGAATTTCACGTACTTCGGCGGAGGGGTGGGGTATTGGTATGGGGAGGGTACTGCTGCGCAGAGTGCATAAGGAAAAGCGCTGCTGCCGCTCACGTACGTGCACACGTGCAGGACAGTGCAAACGCCCACAAAAACATCTCAATAGAGGGATGGATACATAGACTACCACCAATAGATGCACCAGCAACAGCAGCGGCAGCGGCAGTGGCAGCCTCAGCGGCAGCATCAAAATACATTCTAATGCTGCATGTGGAGCACTGAAGTCATGCAAGAAGAAATCAATAAAGAAAGTAATTTGAAACGTGGCGGCGGCCACTACTACTCTCTCTCTCTCTCTCTCTTTCTCCCCCCGCGTCTCATCTCGTCCTCCCCCAAAATGGCAATTTATCTAATGGTAATATTGTATGGCCATAAAACAATATTGGCAAAAGGCGAGTCAGCTGTGGTCCGCCAGAGAAGGAGAATGAAAGAGAATCTCCCCGCCCCCCGCCCTTTCCGTCGCCATCCCACTTCACTTTTGAGGCGAGGCCCGACACCAGGCTGAGGCCCAGGCCTTGGCGGTGGCAGAGGCTTTCAGGGAATTTTAGTTGCCACAATGCCAGGGCCCAAAGCATTTCTATTATCCAATATATCCGATGTATTCCCTTGGTTTCCGAGAATCGTGCGACTGAACGACATGATGTGGTCGGGAGGCCTGGCCTTTGCAAGTGAATTCATAACTGGAATGCACACACACACACACACACACACACACATCGCTGGAATGCACACACGCACACATCTTTGGAAATCCATTCATTATATTGGCTTGAAATGAATTTATTTTCATTGCATTTCCATCAATAGAAGCGTTTTCCGAGAACATTGGACTCGATGCTGTGGGCGCAACAGCAACTTTCATCGCTTCAAAAAGTAAAAACCAAAAATAAAAAACGAAAGCAAAGGGGAAGGGGAAGGGGGGGAACATTGTGAGCCGCGCTAAAGGCTGTCTGTCATCTGTCTCCATTTCTGTTTACATACATGTATGTTTTTTTTACATCTGTCTTCTGCATATCTACATCTACATATATGTACATATGTCTGCATATACATATATGTCGTGGAAGTGGCAATATCAATATACTTTATGGGGTTGGGAACGCTTCCTTCTGGGTGTTATCCACTCTTCGAGTATCGGGTAGAAAGATTGGGAGAAAGGCAAGTCAAGAGCCAATGTTGTAGTTCCCCTTCTCCTCCTCTCACCCGTGTGTGAGATTCCCCCCTTGCCACCCTGAGATAAATTGCTACATTAAAATCTCTCGATGGCTCTCGAACGACATTTATTTGTCATTACATCAGCCAGAAACAGAGAAAAGCGAGGAATTACAGAAAGCGATCTCTGATCCACAAAAGGCCTCTTCACAAGGACAACCGTCTGTGAAAGAGATAAGGAGAGTGAGAGGGAGAGGGAGAATAGAGACAGTCCCCAATTGTAGTAAAATTCTTTCTGGGGCTCAGTTTCTCCTTACATTTAATGCTGTTCCCGGAAAGGAGGAGGAATCCGACATGGTTCTGGGAGCGGGTCTCGGGGGTCGAGTACGGTCGAGTATTGTCCGTGGAAACTGAAACGGAGATCATGTACATATTTTCTTTTGTCTGTTTTTTTGTTACTGCTAATTACGGCTTTATGGGATTTTGTTGAAATGAAATGAAATGACGAAATTAGCCTTCTCTTATTTTAAAATCTTAGTCCCATGGGGACTCCCATCCACATTTGCTGATTGCAAGTGGGAGAAACTTTCGTGAAGGATACAAAATGGATGAAAACTTTCGGATATTCCAATTTGATATTCGTTTTTTCTGCTCTCTCTCTCTCCCCCCCCCAGCAATGGGGGGAGGGAGGGCGTGTCTGCTGGCTTTGTTTTGACTACTGGCTGAGAAATCTCTCGTCATCTCATCATCGGAAGAAAACTCATTAAACAAAGTACTCACTCGCTTGCAGACTGATGGACGGACGAACGAAAGGACGGACCGGACGTGGAGGAACCCTCGGGTGAGGAGGAGGAGGAGACGGAGACTCTTATAGACTCCGCTCCGCTCGCTCTGGCGCCTCATCTCGCTTTCTTGAGTTCTGCTTCTCTCCCTCTCTCTCTTCCTACATATCTATGGACAAGAGAGGGAGAGTGAGGGAAGGGAGCAGGAGTGGGAAAGGGAAGGTGTGTGCTTGCAAAATGTTCCCTGAGTGTTTACTGCGCTGCCCGTCTAGTTCGCACGCTTCACACCTTTTTCTGCATCTCTTTTTGTTTCTCCATTTTTCCACCTCTCTTTCTCTTTGTCTTTGTCTTTGATGTGCCATAAACATTTGAGCATGCAATTTTACAAACTGTGGAAAAAGTGCTTAACACTAACACACAGTTAGACAGAGGCAGAGAGAGAGAGAGAGTTAGAGAGAGAGAAAGAGAATGCAGTCGAAAAGTATAGCACAATTTTAAGCGCTCACAACGGGGCTAAGGAGATAACAGAACTTCCAGCACTCGATTAACATTATCAATTATTTTATTAATCATATTAAATTACGGATAATACGACGACGACGAGTAGAGAGCTTTATTGTTATTGTTATATGTAAATGTCTGTACTCTAGTGTATCCACCTTTCTGTTTCCTCTTTCAATGACTCTCCTGTTAGGCTCTCTTCCCCCCTGTGTCCCCTGTACAAGATTTTGTACGTTGAGGTTCCCCAGATGAGAAGGAGGAGCCTCCATGTGGAAATTTCAATCATCATCTGTTTAGTCGAATTTTCTAGCAAGCGCAGCTAAAAGTTTAAACTGCCCTGCACCCCCCCTCCTCCTTCGCGTCGTGTCCTTCGTATGGCTTTTTATTGTTGGCATAAATTTAATGCCACGCCCCATTTTGTCGTTTGTGTGTCTGTTCTTTGTCTGTGTCCCTTTGCAAGGAGCAAACAAAAACGAAAAGAAACGAAATACAACAAATTATGCACATAAATTCAAAAATGCTTCTCGGAGTCGTAAACATTTGCCACTGCTTCAGCCACTGCTTCAGCCACTGCTTTTAGCCGCTTTTCCCTTCGGGTTTTTCATGTGTTTTTCCCTGTGTTATGCACTTCCCCCGTGGAGCAGCCATATATTTACATACATACATATGTACATATGTATGTATGTAGTTTTCCTACCGTTCGTAGCATTGCTTGCAGTTTTTCCTCGTTTCCTCCTCTCAATTTTCGTTGGTGCTTTGTTTTCCTGGCTTACTCATTGCCTAAGGATTTCCCAAAACGCCTTAGTTGGATTTTTCAGCGCTCCATTCCCCCATTTCCCCATTTTCCCACTCCTCCACTCCTGTTTTTCTTTGTTATTTTCTATTAGCTTTTCTTCGAACTGTCCTTAAATTGAAATTGCTTCCACTTTGTGTTTGGGACACATTTTAAACTTTTCTCCCCGCTCTTCGGGTGGCATCCTGCTGCCCGTGTGCGTGCCCCCTGTATCATGTTGCATGTGGATGTTATTATTCCGGAGAATTTCTTGAAGCAATCGAAATCTCTTGATCTGTCGCACAATCCGTTGTTCCCTCGAACACTGACTGGTGTTTGGATTTCTGGATCTGTTCTATACCTAATTCGTCCTGATATTTGCCCCCTTCCTCCTATCTGGGGATACCCCTTTCCCCCTGAAGCACGAGAGAAATTTCAAGGAAATAAATATTCTTTGCCCACCTTGCAAGCAGCTCCAATTTGCCATCGCCCAGCCCAACATCCCCCACCACCCCCCTGGCAGGAACCGTTATCTCCTGCCACACAATTTTCACCAAATGCGAAATGCGAAAAATAATCCACGCTTCACTCTCACTCTTTGCCTCAATCTCTGCCGTTCTTTCGCTCTCTTGGCTCCGCTCTTGTGGGAATTGCGGACAGGGGACAGCGGACAGCGTGGGGGTGGTGCGCAGAGGGGGGTATAAGGAAAAACTTGCGCTGGGTTGTTGTGTAGGGCGAAATTCGTCGCTTAAGAGAGAGAGAGAGAGAGATGAAACTAGGAGACAGAAGAGAGGAGCAATCTCGGTGGAAGTCGAGACGGAAGCAACTCCCCCGCCGATATTACCAGCCATCCCTCTTGCTCCTCAACCCCTTTCGCCTTTGCGCATTCCCTTGCGTCACTCTTCTGCTTCGTCCCTTCCCCATCGCCATTCTATGCCCCCTCCCTGCCTCCCCCCGCCTCTACAGTTTCAGCGTAATCTGGCAACTACTCGAACGGTAGAAACTTTTGCCCATTGAAGGCAGACAAGAGAAAGGGGGAGAGGGGGAGTAGGGGAGATCCAGGATATAGAAGGCAACTTGTGCAGCATCGTAAAAGTTACAGGGAGCGATGAGAGGGGCCGAGAGGGTGGAGGGAGGCCATTACATCACTCAACAAGGAGGAGAGGAGAGGAGAGGAGAAGGAGAGAAAGAGAGAAATACTCTGAATGGACCTCAGCCATTGATGGACGAGGATTGCAGGGAACAGAAGGAGCATAGCATGGCATAAATTATTTTGGTCCGAGAGCCACTGAACTTCAGATGTCGTCATCCTCTACGCCCTGTCTCTGCTCCTGCCCTGCCCTGCCCCGCCCCTTGCCCCTGCTAATCACTGCCCCCTTCCTCAGGCTCAGGCTCAGGCCCTCTAAACGGCCTGCATAAGTAATAAAAATAAAATTAAAATAAAAAAATACCAGCCATCCGTCCAGCAGCAATTTCCTCGTAAAATAGTTGCTGTTGTGCTCTGAAGTAATTTTAACGATTATGATCTTAATCAAGTAACCCCAGAGGGGGCCTAGGGGCAGAGGGGGCACAAGGAGTGCTTTCCAGTGCTGTCAAGTGGCAAAAGATAATCTTCTTCTTTTTGGTTTGCAGAAGAACATTTGTGTGCAGCAACCCCTCATCCCTATGAAACATTTATAACGAAAGTTTGCTAAAAATAAATGAGGGAAAATTAGGCAAAATATGGAAAGTACGAAGAAGGAAAGTGAGCGAGAGAGAGGGAAAACAGAGTAGATTTCTGGAAGATGTCCTATGGTTCATTCTACGCATTAAACTACAATATGTTTCAATACAATTTTGAATGTTTTGCCAATAGGAAATTTCTATAATTCCACCGTTATCCGATTTCATGAACACTGTCTACTCATTTCAAGGCAATTTTCATGTACGATTCAGGGATCGAAAGGGACTGAAGGGTGCAAAATTTCATTCCAAATAGATAATGTTTTCTCCCCGTCCTCCCCTTCCTCCCATTCCTGTCCCTTCCTCTCTGCAATAGTACCCACCTTCTCCATGACCCTCACAATGTTAAATGCTTTTAACTAGGCTGGATACGGAGGGCATTGTGTCGTAGCTATTATCGCAAGTCCACCCAAATTCACTGCCTCCCAAAAGAGAAAGAGCAACCTGGACTTTGGCTGGGGTCGCACAAAGGACAAACGGAAGCTAGGAGCCAGGAGCCAGGAGCAGAAGGACTGGTGTGGCGTACAAATATCGGGTGTGGCTATGGGCGGGTAACGACGACAACGATGACGGTGACGATGCCAGAGGAGCACGCGTGGTGTACACGTGGATGTGTGGGCGGATGACTGGGCTGCATGCGTGGCCTGGTGTTGCGTACTTTGCGCACACACTCCCACTCCCACTCCGACTCCGACTCCGACGCACGCTCACAGACACATGCACTTGTCCCCGCCAAACACTCGCCCCCATCCCCTCCCATGGCTGAGTACATTTTCATGCCTGTGGAAAAGGCTTTGCATACGGAGCGTTTGTGTATATTCGTCTGTGTGTGTGTGTGTGTGTGTGAGGTCCTTCGCTAGAGCACTGCGGGGCTCTAACTCAAGCGAGGCAGCTGGAGCCAACGAGTGGGCCAACAACCTGGCCGCCGCAGCAGAGGAGGGCGTCTAAAAGTCTGGAGGGCGACTAAAGTCTGGCCAAAGCTAAATTTACTTCTTTCCTACCGATACTGTGGCTGTTTTTGAGTTCCTTTCATTTCCATATCGTCACGTGTCTCCCTTTGCCCCTTTGCCCACTTGCTATTCTCTTCTCCTCCTCCATTTTGATGGGAAAATGTGTTGGTAAAGCAATTTTTATTGCGTGAAATGCCACTGATAGCGGAAGATTAGAGCAAGATCGATTGGCTTTTCACTGAAACTTGGGAACTATGGGAAGAATCAGCAGGAAGGATTACGCATTTCCACAGCCACAGCCAGGGTTGTCACGTTGCTCAAAGAGAGAGAGAGGGAAAGATGGGAGAGGGGTGAAAGGATGGGTGATTGTGGCTGAGTGGCAGAGAATTTTAGCTGTGGGGCGGGGATTGGGGAACGGGTGCGAATCATCATAAACTTTTAGCTCAAACAAATCAACAAATCCGCAGACAAACGGACAGACAAACAGACCTCACTCCTTCCATTCATCCATCCATCAATCCATCAATCATTCCCTTAGTGCGACTCTTTGTCGTTCAGTGTCCTTCAAGCGTTTATTTGTAATGTGCCACAAACCAACAAAACCACGGAGAAAAAGGCCGCGGCTCGGCTATTGATGCTGATCAAGAATAAGTGTGTATACCTCGCTGTGCAGACGCGTCCTTCTCCACTCTCCACTTGCACCACAAATCGCATATATGCCGCTATACAGCTTCGAGCAAGGGGCATGCAAAATACACAGAATATAGAGAGAAAAACTGTCGTCGGTCGCTGCTTGGAGGCGGGGTGATTGCCACGCCCCTCCAGGGCACGTTTTCGCTGGCTCTGGGGTAAGAGGCTGCATACATTTTGAGCACATTTTTCCCCCCGCCCCCCCCTCTTTTTGTTGGAGTTGACAAATTTTTGTTGCCTGACTTTTCTGCAGCATTTTAGGGGGGGGAAGCAACGCCCAAAAACTTTAGCTTGTTCTTTGTTGTTGAGTTGAGTCTCTCTCGCACTATCTCTCCCTCTCTCTCCCTCTCTCTCCCTCTCTCTCCCTCTCTCTCTCCTTCCCACTCTTCACGCCCTTTGGCTTCTTTTTTTCTCCTCCTTTTGTGCGACTGTGAGTGTTAAATCGATTAAGAAGTGGTATAGCGGCACACGTGGCAGGACACCACGATATCGGTTACTCATTCTGCTATAACTATCCCAACAATACATATATAACTATAACTAACTGTTTCTACTTCTCTTCTCTTTTTCTCTTTAGGTAAGTTTCATCATTTGATTACTAAATTATGAGAGGTAAACAACCCATGGCGGGTACATGGGCAGAGCACCCCCACACTTGACTCCAAAGTGAACCACGAGGCGAATGCCAGCCATAAAAGTGAGTTGAGTCAGGGACCAGTGCCCCCCATTTGATATTTTGCTATGCGTTAACCGAAAAGATCGTAAGTTAAAGTTGAATATACTACAACTATACTGCCCCCTCCCGAGGGGAGGGGATTCGTGTGTGTGTGTGTCTCTCATTAAAATTATACAGTCAAACGAATCCAAAGGAAGGATAGATGTAGGTCTGGGGTTGGGGCTAAGAGATGGGATGGGGATGGGATGGGGAATAACCACAATAAAAGTTGGAAATTAATTTCGAGCGCCACATTTAGCTGTCGTTGACTTTTACGCGCTGTTAGGTACCCCACCCCCCGGCCCCCTCCAAGCAACCGGACCCCTTCGACGCTAATCCCCAATCCCCCACCGGAGCCACCAAAGCAGAAATAAAAACAACATCCACAGAAACACAACAAAAACAACAAAAACAACAAAAACAACAAAAACAACAAAAACAACAAAAACCACCTCATCTTGTTGTATCTTTTATCTGTGCAAAAAACGCTGGAAATAGCTGGAAAAAGAGTTGGCTTTTCTCTTTTGGGTTGAATTAAATGTTGTGTGTTTTGTAATTGCAAATGCAAATGCAAATGCAAATGCAAATATGTACATACATATGTATGTTGAATGCCCCCGAGGAGCGGGGAAAATATGTACATACGAGTATGCCTCATCCCATTCCCCTTGAATTCTCTTCTCAATGCTCTAATGCGTTTCGATAGCTGTTTTGTTTTGTTTATGTACATTGAAGGCCCTCAAAACGCTCGAGCGTCCTTTTCCAGACTACTGACGGAGTACCGGGTATAAAGTAGAGCCGCGACCTTTGCCGCGGCCCACGACGTTCCCCTTGTTTTCTTCTATTTTTCGTAGGAGGTCAGTCCACTCTGACTGACACTCACACACACACACACACACACACACACACAAGTTTAATTGCCTTCTAAGCCGCACCCCTCATATGATGCCGCCGACGTTTTGGCCAACTTTTAATGTCATTTTGGTATCAGCGAAAAGAGAGTCGACATAAATTATATTTTTAATTAGATGAAGTCTCTCTCTATCTCTTTCTCTCTGTCTGCCTGTCTGCCTCTCTGTTTATTAAACATATTTTATGACAATATGGTATATGGCAGTGACCTCTGTGTACGTAGCTCCCCCACCTCACCCCCCTCCCACATTGGGTGTGTTGTATACATATTTTAGATATTGTACATACATACATTTAATTAGTAAATTATTAATTGAATTGACTTAAAAGCGGAAACGAATTAAATGTCATATGCCAGTTTGTTGAACCGTCTTTGTCGGCTTTGTGGGGAGATCGTCGAGTATTGTGATAATTGACTCCAATTTTTATACCCGGTACTCGAAGAGTATAGGGGTATATTCGATTTGTGGTGATAACGGATGTGTGTAACGCCCAGAAGGAAGCGTGTCCGACCCCATAAAGCTTCAATAGCCGAGTCGATATAGCCTTGTCTATTTGTCCGTCCGTCTGTCCGTCCGTCCGTCCGTCCGTCCATCCGTCCGTCCGTCTGTCCGTCTTCATTTGCGCCTAGATCTCAGAGACTATAAAAGCTAGAGCAACCAAGTTCTGTATCCAGTCTCCTGTGTGATCACACGGCCTTTGCCGCGGCCCTCAACGTTCCCCTCGTTTTTGAAATGAGTTCCCCAAAAGGCAACTCCCGACTTCGAATCTCAGTTTCTCAACTCTTGTGTTTGTGTCTAATCGCTGAAGCAGCTGTGCTACAATGGAGAATTATGTTTATTATGGCCAGGTCAGAAGTCTCTGTTTCGGCTATTCAGCAGCTGATGATGAATCATAGACCCTGAAAAAAAGACTGAGGACTGCGACTGCAACTGCAACTGCAACTGCATAGATCTCAAGTGGAGTGGAGTGGAGTGGAGTTCGTGTGGTGTGGTGTGGTGTGGCAACAATGCCCACATAATTGTTACTGAGAGTTTTGATAATGTCACACATAATGGTAATGGTAATGGTAATGGCAATGGTGCAGCACCACCAGATACACGTATCTGTATCTGTGAGTGGTTTCTTGAGATTGTTTGGGGTCCGTCTGTCGCTCTATGGGTCTATGGCCCTCTGTGGCAGATTGATAATTTTTATGGGGCACACAGAACAAACCCAAAACCCAAAACCCAAATCTGTCTGCATTTGCATCTACATCTGTCTCCCGCCTGTCACTCGGCCCATATGTAAGTTTCTCAATCTCTCAATTGAGCTTTTTCCACCGAGTTTTCACAGTTTCCCAAGCACACAGCCACACAGCCACACAACCACACAACCACACAACCACGCGACAGCTGCTTGGACCATTTGACCATTTGACCACAAAAGAAATCACTTGGCCCCAGGCTTGAGCTGGAGATTGATTTTCATGTTTCAAGCACACCTTCTGTCATCAATTGAAACTTTTGAGTTTCTGTTTGTGATGTGTGTGGCGTGTGGCGTATGGAGGGGTAGGGGCGGGATGGCATGTGGTTTTCCAAAGCCTTTTCCGAATCAATCAACGCCTTTTTGGCTTTTAAGCTGCCTAATTTTTTGAAGGAGAAGGAGCTTTGATTAATGACAAATGGGGGAAGGGCACTGAGTGGCTGAGGGAGAGGGTTGGTAGGGTGCAAGTGGAAAGCAGAACGAAATGGGAATACCCTGAATGGTAGCAGACTCTTCCTCGATATTAATGGTGCTACTCCTACTCCCACCCCCTTCCACTGAGGTAGGGCGCCCATCCATCCATCCCCTCCATGGATATGGGAATTTTTCGTAATCAAAATGCAAACGCAAGCGCACGCGTTGGAGCCTCAGAGTTAGCATCTCAGCAGCTTTTTAACATTTTGTTTGTCTCTCGGCTACTTTTTGTCTTTGCTTGAGTCTTTTTGTCACGTTGCACATGGTGGGGCACAAAGTGAGGCACTGAAAGAGACAGCCATAGAGGGCAGAGGCGGAAGACTGAGATGGCGATGGCGATGGAGATGGAGAGACAGAGAGCTTGTTGGAGATTGGAGCTTGTTGTGGGGGTCGGGTCGGTCTCTGTTGGCGGTTGTCGGTTGTCGGTTGTCGGTTGCCGGTTGCTGTCGGGGCTGTCTGTCTGTCCCTCTCTCCGTCGCTCCGTCTGTCCGTCTGTTCTGTCGGTTGTCTGGAAGTGGGTTAGTGGCACAAAACACGCGCTGGCTGTGGACGACTGCTGCTGCCGCAACGTGACTGCCTCTGACGCAGCAGCGGAGCTGCTGGTGCTGGTGCTGCTGCTGGTGCTGCTGCCCCTGCATTTGTTGCATGAAGAAAATGTATTTACATTTTCTGCAGTTAACATTTTCCACTGCAGCTGACGAAAATTCTTGCAACCACAAAGAAAACAAAGTTTAAATGGTTTTAATAGCAAATATTTATACACTTATTGGAGTGAGGGAGGGAGGGTATGCTTTTCACGACAGTGTACACATTCTTATCACTATTTGTAGCGGATTCTCTGGAATAAAGTTTGAATATGTATAGACATTTCCCGCGAAAACTCCACTGAGGCCACATTTCCATAGACTTTTCTCAGGATGTTATTTCATTAATTGAAATATAATTGTTATTATTATTATTTTCTCCCACAAGAACGATGGTTCTTGGACAAAGTTCTTCCTCAAAGTCTCTCTAACGTATTCGTATTTCGTTTTCGTTTCGGCAAAGGCCGCGGCTCTACTTTATATCCTTTACTCAGTCAGAATTCAATTTATTGTATGTTCGCATGGCAGACATGGCTATATCGACTCGGCTATTGATGCTGATCAGGAATATATGCATATGTATACTTTGTGGGGTCGGAAACTCCACCTTCTGGGTATACTGTGTATAAGTGATCACGACTAACGGTATGTGTGTATTTCTCCCCAGTAACGGTATTCGACAACGTACTCCAGATGCCTCTAAGGTGCCGATCGGCCGCAGGCCGGACAGAGTATCACAGCTTCTGGTTTTTCTTTGACATTTTCAGATTCTACACAAATCTCTCGTTTGTTTTTAGTTTGTTTTTTCTTTGCAGTTTTTGCGCTTTTGCTTTTGCTTTTGTTTTTGTTTCTTTTCTTATTTTTTCTTGTGTTTTTATTTTACGTTGTGCTATGTTCTCTTGTGTCTTTGAAGGCTGTTTACTTTTTATTTCCCAAGAGTACTGGACTGGTACTCGTGGTGTACTCGACTCCACTCCACTCCACTCGTATAATTAGCCAATATTTATGGCTAACAGTCTGTCGTGTTGTTCGACGTCTGAGAGATTGTCAAATCCGATTTCCGTTTGCCTCCACCAAGTACACCAAGTAGGTGTCGCATTCTATATCTTTTCTTGTGTTCTATTCCGTATGCGACGGATATGCGATATGTCTTTGGTCTGTTGTCTGATTTCAAGGTGCGGCGGAGTCTTTTTTTTTTTGGTATTTAACTACGAAAATACAAACAATGCAATTAGCCATTTGTTCAGCGATTGATGATAGGATAGGCATTGGCATCGACATCGCTTTAATGGAGAGTTGAAAACTACTTTGCATAAAATTGCAGTTAACACCTTTTCTGAGGTGTGTTTTAAGAAGTTAATGGAGTGGTGGGAGTGGGGTGGGGTGGTAGTGGGTTTAAGATTTAATTTTGCTTTGAAACTGATTAGAAATTCGTTGCGAAATTCCGTATCGTATTGAATGACGATCGGATTGTCACTTGAGAGGGGAAATACACATCCACACACTACAGCGACATCGACAGCCTCTTTCTCTACCATTTACACTTTGCCCCGCCCCGCCCCATCCCATTTAATTTCGATAAGTCTCCTCCTGTGGAGATTCTTTATTTCCATGAGAACTTTGGCTGCGCTGCAACAACAACAGGGAAAAACAAACAAACAAACAAACAAACAGTAGAGGAGGAGGAAGGAGAGAGGGGCAGGGGTGCAATAGAGCAAGAAAGAGACGGAGACGCTGCTATATTTCTACGAGTTCTTTTTTGTGCATAAACATTGGGCTTTAGTTGTGCCTGGCTGGCCTCCGGTTTCTTCTTTTGCCACCCCTACCCCCACCCCAACCCCTACTCCTTCTTCTTTCTTTTGAACTCCACTCTGGCTATGCTTTTCTTCTATTTTCTCTCTCTCTCCTTGCTTTATATGTTTCCCCCAACTTTTGCCCAGTTCTGACTCCAAAGCGCACCAGACAGTCGTCGGCGGCGGGGGAAAGCTTGTGCCTCTGCCTCTGCTTCTGCCATCTTCCTCCTACCTTCCTACCTGTTCTGCCTGCCACCACCTCCGCCCCGGTCCCCCCCGTAAAGAAAATACACATTTTTCTTATAAAATGCACAAAACTTAAATTGGAATTTGCTTCTGCGAGAAGCAATGAAAATGCTGAAAAATTCTTCAATTTATTTCAATAAATTCTTTCAGAAATCAAGAAATGAATTTAAAACCAAAAAAATACAGAGCTCGACTCACGTTTTTGTGACATGTGAGAGAGACATGCAAGAGAGAGATAGAGAGAGAGAGATGGGGCACAATTGGGTTAACAGGGGGTGAGGGGGTGAGGTCCCTACCCCCAGAAGGAGGAGAGCACGTTGCCAGCGCGGATGATGGGGATAGAGGAGAGAGGGGATGGAGTCTGGATGGTTAGCTGGTGGTGGAAGGGCATGAAATGTGGCATATCCTATCTGCCGCCTGCTCGTCGCTGTCGCTTGCCTCGTGCATCGTGCATCGTGCGTCGTGCGTCCTGGTGCTGCCACGTGCAACGTGCATTTAAAGTATTTCTGTATATTAAATATACTAAAAACACTACTTACTATAATTGCGATACAACAAACTTAAGTGCAGCGTTTTGCAGCACAAATTGATAGCTTCTCGAGATCCAGTTATGGTAATATGGTAATGTATGCCAATCGTGGATACTGTAATGTTTACGAGTGTCGTATGTGCCTAGAAGGAGATGGAGATGGAGTCCAGCGTTAATTGGATTCCGGTTTCCAATTAGAAGGCCAGGAAGTGGCCAACAGCGAGAGAGAAAATGCAGGAAAGTGATGATGGGGGAACGCAATTAAGAGTAATTAAAGAAGAGAAAAGAGTGAACAAATCGATGGATATTTCCATACGAATCATAGAAATTCCAAAGAAGAGCCTGCCACACCTTTCATGTTTGTTTCCTTTAAAAGTGAACACCAGAAATGACCCCAGAACTGACAGAACCCAACCAAGCAGAAAGGTCAACCTGAGATTAAGCTTCGAGAACTCCTCGAGCATCACGCAGCGCGCATCAAGCACTGCCAGCACTAATTATGATTGCCCTTCAAAGAACACACAAAAGACACAAACAAGAAGCAGCGTTGATGACCTTTAAGGGCCTGAGAAAAGAATGGAGTCCCAGCCACAGCCACAGCCACAGCCACAGCCAGCTACCCGCTGATCTTTGAATCGTTAGAGTATTGTACCCTCAAAGAGACCATTTAGAGAGCTTCTTCTGCTGCCTCGCCAAAGCTTTGATAAATTATAAAACAATCAAAAAGTGGAAATCAATTAGCAATTAATAATAGCATGGCTTTTGGTATCCATTAGTATCCATCCCAGAGTCGAATCAAGCCGCAGGCGCCCTTAAACGCTTTTTTCAATGCTTACATTTCCAGTTGGAACAAGGGGAATATAAAGGGGGGGAACAAGGGATGCAGAGGGAGAGGGTGGTGTCTGGGAAAGGCAAGAAAGTTCAATCAAAGTTGCAATTAGCAGTTAAAGTTGATGCTGCGGTTGCTGATGATGACGATGATGATGATGGGGAAAAGCTGCTGCGACTGCCTTGGGAAATGCAAATGGGAGTGTGTGTGTGTGGGTGTGCGGTGTGCGTGTGGGTGTGGGGGCGTTTATTTCCCATAAAACCCAAGTCAGAGACTGACACTTAGCAGAGGTGGAAAGGCCACTTGGCGAGGCAGAGTCTGAAACCCTTGACACCCCAACCACAGAGTAACTGCCTTCAAGTTTAAAATATTTCTAAACTACTATTAAAACTATTGCAAATTGGAAATTACATCACAAGTTCCCCTCCTCTATAAAGGGTTCGTTTCTCCAAATAATCAAATCAGTGAAGTGATTGATGAAAGATCCATCGATTCCATCGATTCCGATTCCGAACAGGAGATTGAGCCTCTGGCTTTGCTTAGCCTTGCCTTGCCCGCAGCCCCCTTCTCCTCCCATCTTCACCACTGCATTTAACGCTCTCGCACGCAATGCGCCGTGACAGCGACAACGACAGCCACAGCCACAGCCACATCAGCTAGAACGAGAAGGAGAACGAAGAGAGAAGAACGAAGAACGAAGAGAAGACATAGACGTAAGCGGCAAGTGCCATTATGGCAAGTGACTTACTTTTTGTCCAAATGCTCGGCTGAACGAACTACTGCAGAGTCTCAAGACTTAGCCTCTCGCCCGCTCCTCCGCTCTCCATCTGTCCCGTCCCTGCTGGGATTTCTTGTGGAAACCATTGAAAGCAGAGCCTAGCGCATAGCAATGCCAGCTTCTTGAGTGGATTATCCTCAGCATCAGCATTCGGTCTCTCTGTCTCTACAAAAGTATATCCGTAACCCTTGTGACCCTCCTCCTCCTCCTCCTCCTCGTCCTCTCTCTGGCTGCGGTTTCTCAAGTGTTATGCGATTTTGCATTATTGGTTGCGTCTGTCTGTCTGTCCTCTCCATTTGACGCACACGCTGTACACGAGGAAGAGTTTTTCTTGACGCACTTCTTGGCCATAAAAATAGACGGGATTTGTCCAATGGCGCCTAACACGTGAAAGGCTCCTGCCTGCCTGCTTCCCTGCCTGCCTGACAGCAGAGTGACGACAACAGAGTGCGGGACAAAAACGTGATATTGTAAGGGGATGTAAATCCTTTCGCTGGGGGGTGTCCTCACATGTTTTCTATATTTAGCCGAAGATTGTGGTTCGTCGTGGGTGGATAAACAGAATAAGTACTAAAGTACTAAAAGCCCTGTGTCCTGTGTCCTTTGTCCTTTGTCCTGCCTGCTGCTGCTTCTCCTTCTTCATATTCTGCCCTGCCCCTTTGTTCTTGAGGTAATTTGAGAGTCGTGAAAGCCGCCGCATACAGTGAACATCACTAAATATGAATATTACATACATATGTATGTATGTATGCATTAGCGTGTATGTGTGCATGTAGCTTCCCTTCTCGCTCTCTCTTTCCGTCATAATGACACAACAAAGTGCAACACTTCAACACTTTCAGTGGCAATTTACAGAAGCTGACCGCAACAGCAGTGGATGACTGGATGGCTGGATGGATGGATGTAGGGAGAAAATGAGATGGGACTCAAAGACAGAGACAACAGGAATAATTGACCACAACAAAAGTTTTTGTCTGATTATGACAACACAAGAAGAACAAAAAACAACACAGGAACAGAACAACAGATGGGCAGAGAGGAAAAGCGTCCAGGAGTCCAGGAGTCGGCTGGCCCAGGAGGAGGAGGCAGCAGAGAAGACGGGGAACCAGCTTCGACTTCGACTTCTGGTCGTATCCTCTCCCCCACTCCTGCCATTCGCATGCAGATGATGTGAAGTGCAAATAATTATGACAAGCAGGCAAGCATAGAGGAGGGGCAGGGGGAGGGCGTCGAAACGGAAGCAGCCAACGGGGGAGAGAACAAACCCAAAGGGGAGGCGTAAGAAAATGGGAAATAGCAGCAAAGCAACAACAAATCTTCGCACACCTGCAAAATGACGAAAACAAGAATAAAAAAACGAGTGGGACCGTTGGGAGCCGCGGCAAAGGACGCGCCTCCACTTTATACCTGGTACTCAGTCATTATAAACATACATACATATTATACATATTATATATGTCTATTTTGCTTCTTTCTGGGAGCTACACACACTACCTACCACAATCACCACAAGTCGAATATACCCTTATACTCTTCGGGTAGCGGGTATTAAAAGTGCAACACGTGAACTTTGGCGCAGCTGCAGCCCACTAGGTGATTCGAGAATCAGAGGGGAGAGGAAAAGAGCAGAAGAGTGGAATGGGGGAGTGCTGCAGAGGATAGGGTGGCGAATAGAGGAGCTGAGTCAGCGCAGCGCGCAGAGCAGAGCCAACAAATGTTCCAGCCACACCTCCAACCTCCAACAGCAACAGCACAGGCACAGGCAGAGGCAGATGCAGCGGCAGTAGCAAAACCAAACCGTGGCGAGCCGAACCGAAGCATGAGTCACCCTACTACGTTGATGTGCAGGGTATATAGTTTTAGCAGCAAACAGCCATCCAGTACCTCTGGGAATAGTTTTCCGTAGTACAACTTATAGGACTCACAAAATCAAGTTCGCTCCGCAGTCTCGCAGTCGCAGCCGAGCCGTGCGGGGCACCTAACAACGATTATGAAAGACAATCAGCTGAGTTAACCGAGTTGTTGTTGTTGTTGCTGCTGCTGCTGCTGCTGTGAGTGGTACTGTTAGTGTGGCTGTTAGTGCTTGGTGCTTGGAGGTTTGTAGGGTAATTGACAAACGGCTGTTCAGACCGATTCCCCGTCTCAGAGTCGGAGTCAGAGTCGGCTGTCTGCTGTCTGCTGTCTGGCGGCATTCGACTCTTGCCTCTTCCCCGTCTCCTCTCCTCTCTCTCTGTCATAAACGTGAGGCCAGTGGAGCAGTCAAGCGACAGAACTGAATGCCTCAGTTATTGCCTGTGTTGCAGCAACAAACAAAAAAAAAGCTCTGAATGAATAACACAAATATAGTTACCTCCAGGGGTTAATGCGGCTGTCAGTCGGTTGCTGTACGACTCTGCTTTTGCTCTGATTGCTGATAAATGTGTTAAAACAAAACAAAACAACACAAAATGAAATGAAATGAAAGGGTCTCATCTCTGGGTGCACTCGTTAGAGGTGCAAATGGGTGAAAGAGTCGCGGCAAGTGGCTCTATTAGTGATCCATCAAGCGAACAAAGACACGAACTCTGGAAACGGGACACTCCTTGGGGATGGGGACACTGATCTTTCCATTCCGATCCTAGGACAAGTTGTATCTGGCATTGGCGATTTCTGCGTTCAATTTCAATTACCAGCAACCGATTCTCGTTCTCCTTAACCATATGATTGACTAACTGCCGGCCCCACCTGCCCAGCTTTTCCAGCAACATATATTCTTCGTGTGTGATGACCACCTCTATAATTTTCCCTTTTTCCGCATCTGTCTCTGTCCATCTGTCTCTGCCAGAGTTGTCCCTTAAGCATTTGTCAGGCTCAGCCGGAATCCTCTGCTTCAGCCTCGTCTTCTTGCCGTTTAAATTGACAAATCGCTCAATTAAAATGCATAAACGCCCCAATAAATATGCAAGTGAAACAAGAAGAACAACAGCAAAAGAATGGCCAAAGGGAATGAAAGAGAAGAGAGTGGTGAGTGGAGAATCAGAAATCAGAAATCAGAGAGCGATCATCGGTCAGGTTATACGCCTGATCAATGCTTAATAATTGCCTATAATTTTAGTTAATTTATGGAAAATGCTTTCAGCAACATGCTGTGCGTGTTGCGGGCAACATGTTGCCAATACAAGTCTGCATGTGTGTGCTTGTCTGTCTGTCCGTCCGTCCGTCCGTCCGTCCGTGTGTGTGTGTGTGTGTGTGTGTGTGTGTGTGGGTGTGTGTGTGTATAAGTAATCGAAACCGAAGCGAATCATTGATTTCCTGCGCATTTCATGAGCTTCGAAGGCAGTCAGCAGCTCATGGGAAGTGGGGGGGGGGGGGGGGGGGGGAAGACGGAGAGGCCGATAAGAACACACTGAGGAAGGAGAGGAAGCAAACGCACAGATCGGCGACGCATTGATTTCACACATCCTCTGCTCTCCTCTCCATCCTCTCTTTCCCTCTCTCACTGTCTGTCTCTCTCTTCTCATCCTGCAATTGCAGTTCTCTTTTCCTGAACTGGTTCTCAGACTCTTCTGTCCCGACCCCCGTTTCCCGTTCTCCTTTACCTATTCTGCCACATCATTCGACAATGTTTAGTCTGGTTTTTGTTTCACTTTTAGCCCCGATCTCTCACCCCTCCCTCTCTCCCGTTGTGCTCACTCACATGTGCGTCCTCCCTCTCTGTCGCTCTTCAAGAAACTACAAATTCATTGAACTTTCGCATGAAAATGCTCTCAAGGTTATCAACTTTGGGCCTGTCCAAGTCCAACGGTTGGCCTGTTGGCGATTTCGATCCGTATACGAGACACAACACACACACACACACACACACACACAGACACAAACACAAACAAAAACGGAGCTATAAAAGAGAAGACGAAGACGTCTCCCCCCACCTCCATTTCTCTATGAAGTTCTGGTGCGACTGCGGCACGGACTGACTGTTCCTGAGGTTTATTCAACTTGTGTGGTGGTGGTGGTGGTGGAGGCTGCCCCCGCTCTCATGCCACCTGTGGTTTTGCAGACACTGCAGACAGGCCCCATTTTATAGATCCCGTCATCTGTCATATATTACTCTTGAATGCGAGGATTTAGTGGGTTTATCGAATTTACCCATCGCTTCAATTTGGCATTCCCATTGAAAATTCTTTAATTAACGGCGCTTTTTGATATATGTATGTGCATATGTGTGTAGTATGTATGTACATACTTATCCATTATTGATTTGCGTATTAATTCCCTTATTTCTGATCAGAATCTAGAAAAATAAGAGATTAAATATACCTAATTTAAATGTATAATATAAATTTATATTTATATTTTATATTTATATTTTATATTTATATAAATCGAATTTGATTTTAATTTGATTTATTTTGGCAGTTTATTTTTTGTTCTTTGGGGCGCGGTGTCACGCATACGCCCTGTTGGTCGGGGACAAACCCTGGAGCGCCCCCTCTCCCTATAATGTCTCCTTCTCGTCTCTTCTAGCAGATTCAGATTCCCATTGGATTTAGGCCTGGGCCACACACAAAACAGACAGACACAGAGAAGAGAGAATTTGGTACGTGATATGCACATAGAAATGATTCAATTGAAGGGAAATCACTTAAAGAGTTTTCTTCTCTTCCTTTGTATGCCAGACGGCATATTCTTGATGACTGAGGGGGGCATCAGGAATGAGGGGTTCGGGGTTCGGGGCAGACAGCTAAATGGTTTCACAATTATTGGAGTAAAACACTTGAGGAAAAAAAGAGTGCGAGAGTGAGGGAACTTCTGACTGTGCAACAACCTAATTACATGGCCAGAGAGGGCGCTCCGCTGCTGCTGCCGCATGAAGAGAAGGCAGACAAGCGTCTCAGTTGGTTGCATGCTGGCAGAGTCACCCCCTGTCGGAGTCAGAGTCAGCCCCTGTCTAGTGGTAGTAGAGGGTATTCGGTTCTCCCCTCCCCTCCCCTCCTAATCATTGCTGTTGCGTGTCTGTTGTGCTAACTGCCTGTTGACTACTCCTGAACTCTTTTCCGTTTTTGTAGCCACCGCAGCCCATACCCCACCCCACCCCTAACCCCAGGTCTAGGCACTACTAAAAATCCTACCTGTCTCCCCCCACCCCGCAACCCGTTCGAACGTTCGAATGCATTTTCCTGCATCGATTTTAAATGCAAAACACGTTTGCGGCCCACGAAAAAAACGTCACAGAGCTACAAAAAAAGGAGCCAAAGAAAAACCCTAAGCAGGTGATTTCCTGTTCTATGTGAATGCAAAGCGAAAAAACTTCTTGAACCCCCCAAAGAAAGTTCTTCTCACAAAGGGGAAGGGAAGGGAGGGGAACACATTTTCTTGTGTGTGTATTGCCAAGCACGTTTTGTGGCAGGAAAATAGGAAAAGAGGAAAACTAATGGAAAACACTAGAGGGAAAACTTTAAATACTGAAAAGGTGCAAGACGCAAGTGCAAAAACAAATTGTTGGCCATTACTGACCTCATTCGACACCTACACTCGATAGCTGTTTCCCCAAAAAGCGATTTATAGTCGATTTACTGTCAACGAAGAGTGATTTATTGAACTCGATTGTACATCGATGTGCTGGATGTAGGATGTAGGATGTAGGATGTGGTATGTAGGGATCTGTTGTGTGTATCTCTTAAATCTGTATATTTTCTATCGTGAAGAAGAAATCTTTCTTTGAATTTCTTTGAATTTTGTGAAAGGGTTTCGCAGTTTAGCTTCAATTTCTGCTTGTTTCTTTTTGTTGCATTCACTCGTGTACATTCCTGTTTCTTAATCAAATTCTTCATTCCGATTTCTCCTTGTGGGGCAAGAGAGAGAGCTCTCTTTCCCTGTCTCTCCTTTGAAGGAAGTTGCTTGAGCCGCAGGCTTCAGGCTTCTGTTTCCTTGCCGTCTAATTGTTGTTTGCCATCCTCTCGCTGAACCCTTCTGCGTGTCAAGAGACTTTTTCTGTGTCTGAAAGATACTTTTCGAGCAGCTAAGGCAGAGAAGGAAATAACAATTTTAGAGCATGAGGGCCAACACCATGGGGTGGTGGTGGGGGTCGCGCGGTGTCTGGGAATACCAGTTTCCCGCTTTTCCAACTTCCTAACAAATTATTTATTTTTGATTTTTGATACGCGTTTCGCCTGAAGCGCCTTCAGCCAGCAACTTGTTCAGAATTGTAAGGATTTTTCCCGTTTTCTTCGTCTGTTTTTCTTTACCTACGGCGTGGAGGGTGGGACCTACTTCTCTCTCTCTCTCTCTCTCTCTATCTATCTTTTTCTCTCTGGCTCTTTGCGCGGCTCACAGCGTTCCCCCTCGTTTGTATTGTTGCCTGCCCGGGGATTGTGGGGATTATTTGGATTCTCTGTGCTGCAATCTCCTTAATTTGGTGTCTGCATCTAGCGGTTGTTTGGCTGCTGCCGCCACTGCCACTGCGGCCTCAAAGAGATGGAGATTTCATTTGCAAACAGTTGTACATAATTGTGGGACAAAAGGGGGGCAGAGAGGAGGGGTATCCACATGACCTAATCAGAAGTAATCAACAATCACCAGATGCATGTATGTTCATATGTACATATGTATGCCCGGTGATTGATGATTGAGGGTCAATCAATCTAATCATCCTGTTGTTTTCGAATAGAGTTAATTATTGGAGGCATTCACCCATTCATAAAAATGCACACTCAGTGGTTCATTCAGAAATGCGAATTGCAATCAATTTGATCAAAATTGTCATCCATTGGATATCCAAAAGTATCCAAAAGTATCCAAAAGTATAGTCTGCACTTATTCAGCTTCAGTTCTGTTGCGAGATGCAGTGCTCTTCTCCTGCAAGTGCAGGACGAAGAGGAAGGGTGGGTAGGAGTATGATTCTTTATCGATTACTTCCCGGACGCACACAACCCCTTCCCCCGCCCCCCTCCGCCATGCTGTTGTTTTCGTTGATGCAAAATTGATTTGGTAAATGCATTTTATTTGTTAGCTGCCACCTGGATGGTTTTTTGCTGTTTAATTGATGAACTCACCGTGTTGCATGTGGCATGTGGCATGTGTCATGTGTGTGGGAGTGCAAGTGGAAAACTTAATTTAGCCCTCAACTGGCCAACTGTGGAATACGCAAGGAAAGGGTTGGGGAAGGGGCAGGGGAAGGCGGTACTGTGGGATCACTTCCCATATGAATATATACAATTATTTCACACATTTCGAGTGAGTGCGAAACCCCTCCCTCCTCGCACTTAATAGAACCCGTTTTCAGTCAGTCATTCCATTCCAGACGAAAACATGCAGATAAAAGTGGAATTGCAAAAAAACCGATCAAATGGTTGCATAAATTATGAACCCAACCTGCCTGCTGCCTGCCGCCTGCCGCTTGCCGCCTGCCACATGTCGAACACACTGCTCCCCCCCGCCTGCAACCGCTGCGAAAGTTCCCCGACTGGCATGGGAATTATTTATGACACTTGCCAAATGATTTGCCGGCAAATGAATTGTGGATTGCGGGGACATATGCGATCCGCTCTTTACTTGCATTTATATTACACAGATACGCCATACATATATGGCATACACTTGCACTTACATACATACATACATATTTATTGATTATTATTCTCCGTTTTCCTTGCAGGTAAGCGAAAATACTTGTTATAGTCTCCATCCTGCTCTCCCACTCGCGGGTCGTGGGTCGTGGGTCGTGGGTAAGTGGTTATTTTTGGGGAGCATTTCAATTGTTTTCGAAGGAAGTGCAAGGATTCCCCGTGCAGTCTTTTCTGAGAAAGAGTATGTGTATGTGTGTGAGGAGGAGCACACTTTTCGATTGGTGGAATGTACTTACGTAACTGAAGAGGACCAACTTGTGTGAAATTGAAATGTAGAGATACTTTAAGATCTCCTAGCAGAAATCTGCAGGGGAAAGGGGAATGGAAGTGGCAGGAACACACACACTCACACACACAAAAGCTACACACAGAAATGCAGCTGCAGGGGGCTGAAGGGAAGGGAAGGAAGGCAAGGAAAATAAAATGGCGAAATGAAAATGGCAAGCAGCAACCTTGACAAATGGCAGCAGCAGAAGCAGAAGCTGGGCACAAAAGAAAGCTGAAAAGAAAAAGAGGACGCGCTAAATTACAACGTCAACGCGGTGACAGAGAGAGAGGGAGATGGAGAGAGTTCTTTTCTTTTCATCTTTTGTCATTCCTTTACTTCGGTTTCCCCCTGCCCCTGCCCCCTGCCCCCGCAGACCCTGAAACATGCGGCTTTTGTAACTTATTAGTTTTTGTTCTGACTTGACTGTCTTCTGCCTGCTGCTTGCCACCAGCCACCAGCTACCAGCTTTTTTCTCTTAGTTATCATTTGCACATCATAATGCATAATTCCATGCCATGCCATGACCTGTCCTACTGCCGCATGCCACGTACGAGAATACCCTTGCTTAAGCTTGTTTAATGCTTGTTCCCCTTCCCTGTTCCCAGCTTTTCCTTGGTTGTCTTTTCCTTTCATCCCAAATCTCTCTAAATTGATTTACGACCACATAAAGGGGTTAATTGTATGATTGGGAGTACCATCTAGGTGGAACTTGCAAGTTCAATGCCTTCTACGAGTAATGGTGGTATCTTATCTTTATGATACGCTGAGGCTCTCTCTCTCTCTCTCTCTCGTTTTCGAGCTTTGCAATATATGTACATATGTATGTCTCTCTCTCTCTTTCTCGCCTATTATCAATGTGGGAAATTCTTTCAACTCAAAAGCACACACTGTCATATCATGATTCCCCAGTGGCACATCGTAATGATCCTAATCATCGAATCGAATCGAATCAGATCTATTGGCCTTTGATTGTGTACATTCCATATCTTATCCACAATCCTACGAGGGGGAAATCATCGACTGACACACGGATAGCCACAACCAACACTTCAGAATGACTAATTTCTGAATGCGGTATTGTTCTAACTGGGGGGAGAAGCAGAGAAGAGACGAGGGCTCCTAAGGGAGGAGTGCATTGAACTTTGTTTTTGGTTTTTGGATCTCTTAATGGAGGCCAGAAGAGCTGCTAATGACTTTTCGGAAGAGCTGATACTTTGCAGGTGCGCTATCGGATGTCGTATATCGGATATCGGATAGATAAATCCATCAGAAATATGTATCATCAGTATGTATGTATATACATTTCATTCCACCTATCCTATCCATTCGGATATGTTTCCTAGTTGTATCTCCCTACCTTCTCTTTATCTCTTCAATCTGTTTGCCCGAACATCATAATTTCCGAAATTTCCGAAAGCCCCTTTGCTTATCCTCCACTTTTCTTGTTGCCAAGCCCCCGCCCCCGTCGCCGCCCTAACATTGGTAAATCTACTTTTTGCGTCACATTTTCCATTCATTTTGTCGCCAGTGCTATTTCCGCTCATTTCATGCCATTTCCCACAGCACCTTTCCCTCCCTGCCTCCCTCCCCTGCACAGTCACCCGCATATGTCATTGACATCGTCGTGTGCGATTAGGGTCATAAATTGTACGACTAAACATGTATTCGTAAATGTTGGTAAATATACACAAATACCATACATACATACATATATAATAGGTATATGAATATATACTATGATAATAGCAAAAAGTGATTTCGTTTGCGGAAAGATTTCGATTCGAATTCTTAACGATTTGTATTGACTAGATTTGATGGGAATTTTATGGATTTCTATAAACAGAAACAACGCCCCCACAAGCGCAAGTGAAGGGAGGATCCCCTAGATAAAGATAATGATAAAGACAAAGATAGGACAAAGCAAAGCAGAACAGAGCAGAACAGTCAGCGTGTGAGAGAGAGGGAATGGTGGTGGTGAAGTGCTGTATTCAATTTACACTTGACACAATTCCCTTGTGTCGAGATGCGGCAATTTTTAAACAATTTAAAAATAAAATTCACTCTGTTTTCTGCCAATAAACTGAATGGGTGGGGGGATGGGGGAGGGGTTCGAGAACAGCGTACGGATAAAATTAGGCACAGAACATACCAGCGACATTGTCATCCTCTCTCCTAATCTCTCTCTCTCCCTCTCTGTATCTCTATCTCGCTCTCGTTGTTGTGGTGACCCCCGGCCCCCTCCCAGCCCTCTTTCTCCCTATCTCTACAGGCGACCACATGGCGTGGTGGCGTCTGCTTGGCAGGGGAGCAAATACCAAAGTCCCAAAGAGAGCGCGCAAGTGTTTGAGAGTGTGTAAGCGGGAGAGGGAGCGGGAGAGAGAGATCATAAAGCAACTTGGGCAAGGTCATTAAACCACACAAAAGCAGAAGCAGTGGTGGAAACAGCGGTGGAGGCAGCGACGCGACGCGACGCTCGCAGCCAGTTTTTGTTGCTTCTTTAATCGTCATCATCAGGCAGTCAGGCAGGCAGGCAGGCAGGCGCTGCCACTGCGCTGCCACTGCGCTGTGTCGCTGTCGCTTTCGCCGTCGCCGTCGCTGTCGCCGTTGGCGATTCTTTGCTTTTGCTTTCTCAGCTGTTTCATGTGGTTCTCTTGTTGTTTCTCTTTTTGCTGTTTTGCATTTGCATGTTTGTGTGTCTGTGTGTGTGTGTGTGTCTGTTTTGCTTTGCATTTCCGCTTGCCAATGCATTTCCAAATGCAAACACACATGCATGCACGCACACTCTTATGCAAAAACGCATTTATGTCCATTTGAGTGTGTGTATTTTTAGCGTAAAGTGGCTTTAAAAGCAACAAAAAAGAACAACAACAGCAACAGAAACAGCAACAGCAAGCATTAACAGTTCTAGGGCCTTGCTGCTGCCAACCCTGATGTGCTTTCTGCCTTGGAACAGTGTGTGGGAACAGTATGGGAACAGTTTTGGTACCTGTTGTTCAAAACTGTTGCCATGGCCATAGCAATTGATTTCGTTTTGCTCCAAGAGGGCTTGCAACAAACAAAAAGGAAGCTGGATAAGAACATTATCGTTCATATTGCAATCTCGAATTATCCATCGTGTCGTTTAATGTCGTCTGTCGTCTGTAATTAACACGCCCACTCGCTCGTTCTCAGGGCTGCCCCCTTTTTCTGTTCCCCTGTTCTGCTTGCCCCCAAAACTGATTTGCATTTCCACTCTGTGATTTTTCCCTGCTCTGCCTTTCCGCCTTCCTTCACTTATGCATGTTTGAACATGTTTTGCCGAAGCTTCTGCTCTGCTCGTCTTCTCTTTCGCAGATTTCGCTGTGACACTTTTTCAGTTTCTTCAGTGTGGTGGTGTGTGGGAAAATATTGGAAGACAATTGACTGCTATGTCTCGCCATGTATTTTTCTACCTCTAAATCGATTTTTTGCTGCATACATAAGAGATCAGGTTTATCGGATATGGATAAGATCTGCACGTATAAATATGTATTGATTGGAACTTATTTGGCGAAATCAAATATTCAATCCTCTCTAGCATTTAACACTCAAAACCTTTGAACTCTTTCGCCATTGAAAGAAATCGTAAAGCAAACGTCACTTCGTTGAGCGACGACTGCTTGTGGCAACCACATGCTAATGCGCAGATTAGTTCACAGCCAGAGCCACAGCCCACACTGAAGCTACAGCTAAGACCCACACACCGCATCCGCATCTGAATCCGAATCCGCATCCGAATCCAGAGCTGTAGATGTTTCAATCAAGTATTTAAAACAGGCATCAAGCTGAAAAGCTGAAAAGCTGAAAAGCTGAAAAGCGAGCAATGTTGTTAACTCAACTGTGATGTGTGCTGTGTGTGTGTGTGTGCTGTGTCTGTGTGTGTGCTGGGTGTGTGTGTGTGCTGGGTGTGTGTGTGCTACCATCTGAAATGCAGTTGCCAAATTGCTTTCGGCCTCAGCCGATTACCGAACGGCAGACAGTAGGCACCAGGTTGCCAAACAGCAGCAAAGGCAGCCACAATGGAAGCAACAAACAACAATAAAAAACCACTTAAATTGTGAAGAAAACTTTAAAACGGGCAAAGGAAAACCAGAAAGAAAAGCCAAACAAAAACGCCAGCTTAAAATTCACCAGCACAGAAACACCAACGAAATAACCCAAAAGCATAATTTAAAATATTAATTAACACCAAATATGAATGCCACGCAACAAGATCGAATGCCAGAACATAGGCAAACACAAAATATCAGAGACCAGAGACCAGAGACGACGAAGACTACAAAAACAAAAGAAGCTGCAAAGGTCAACAGAAGTAATTAATGTCAACGATAAACGTCGGAGGGGACGCAGTTGATTCCCCGCAATCGGGGATTCAATTTCGAATTTCCGTGAAAGAGCGGAGAAGCGGTGAAGCGGTGAAGCGAAGGGGCTGCCACAGTGCGTATGAGAATTTTTCATTTTCATTTCATTGAAATGAAAACATTAAAAACAGAGTTCATTCGCAGACTTAAGCGGGGCAAAACTACCACAGTATGTGATGGAACAAGAAAAGTCCTTTCGTGGAGATAAGAACAATATTTTCCACAGATAAATATGTAGCTCAAGACGTTGGTAAGAAAACAGCTAAAAATACTAGCATATTGAAGGCGTGGACTGGTGGCCCTGAGGGTCAGGTGCCAGGTGGGCACAGAATTAAAAATGAATTTGTGTCATTAAATATTAAATATAAATACAAGTATAAGTGATTTCCATCTGCATCGTTCTGGTGTTATTTTTAGCAGAATTTCAGACTTTATTCAGAGTCGGGTGTTGGGGACTCAAAGTAAGTTGCAAAAAGTTGAGTCTGCTTCCTTTTCGTTGCCTTTTGCTTAATCATTAAGCAGCTGTTGAACATCAGATGTTGTTGCTGTAGCTGCTGCTACTGCTACTGCTGTTGCTGTTGCATTCGATCATCAATCAAAATTTTGTGCTGTGCGTGCAACAAGAGACCAAAAAACGAGCAAGAGACAAAGGAGGCGGCGGTGCAGATGGCGGGGAATGGAGAATGAACAGCAGAACAGGCAAGAGGCAAAAAATGCTGTAACTGAAGGCTTTAATGATGCCAAAATAAGCAGCAGGAGTAAACAGAATGTTGCAAGGCTCTTCTGTGTCGATCTCTCCCTCTCTCTTTCCCTCTCTCTTTGTCTCTTTGTCTGTACATGCTGAAGGAGGACCGAGTGCTGCACTAAAATGGCATTGCCACAGGGAAATGAGGAAATGCTCCTGCTGCTCTTGCCGCTGCAACCTTCTACCTTGCCCACGTCCTGTCCTGTTCCTGCGATGCCTGGTGGCTGCCTCAATGCTGCACTTTGACTAATCCATCAACAAATGAGGCTGCAGGGGATGTGGCATGCAGAATGCAGCATGAAAGAGACACAGAGATGGAGAGCGGGACGCAAGGAATGAGAGGCAGCGAGAAATTGCAATAAAAACGTTTCGTACCTTCTGGCCTGACCCAAACCATTTGGTCAGCAGCAGCAGCTCCCATTTCCCCTGATGTCTCTTCTTTGCCGCCTCCCTCTCCCTCCCCCCCTTCTCTCTCTCTTGATTCATCGTTCCATTGGCCACTTCTTTTCGCTGAATTTTCAAGTGGCTTCTCTTGCCTTGACTTCTTGGCCAGGCCAGCAGAAGAGCGTAATTTCTGTAATTTTTATATGGCACTATTTCTCTCTCGTTCTTCCCCAGGACTTCTTAGAGATGGTTCTGCCCCGAATGGCCCTCTGGCTATATATCTATCTCTCTCCCTCCGTGCCACTCGCCCCGCCTCTTTGGATGGATACGATACCCTTCCTTCCGCTATGCACCCTTAGCACCCGCGCACCCTTTGCACCTCCTCGACGCATTGATGTGCAAAGTTTTTATGACGCATTCGTGATTTCTCTTTTTCTCCTTCGCTTTTTTCTGCAGCCCTTTACCCCCTTTCCCCTCCATTTCATTTTTGCACCCTTTTTTTGTTTAATGCTGCAATGCGCCCATTTTATGATTTTAAGGTCTTTTGTCCTTGGCTCAAGTGCCGGGAAAACTGAACTGAACTGAACTGAAAACTCGAGATATTCAGTGAAATGTTTGTAGTTTTCTCGATTGAAAGAGAGTGAAACCATTCTTAAAGAGCCACAAACAGAGTATGGAACGGATCCAGGAACGGACTCGATTCGATGTCGATGTTGGATAGGATCCGCGTACTTGCTGCTCTTCATTGGGAAACATTCTTCTGGCAATGGGAGGAGACAACAAATGAATCATCCTCATGGCATAAAGACAATTTCTTACACCTGAAATATTAGAAAAAAATGAGCATAATTAATGTAGGAACAAAAACCACAAAAAAGGTTAATTGTTTCCCATTGGAGATGCGGGGCATCGATCCCCGTACCTCTCACATGCTAAGCGAGCGCTCTACCATCTGAGCTACATCCCCACGTAGGTGGACGTCGACGTGCCCCGCTGCTCAATTCAAACTCAAAGAAACGGAAACTATCGCTGAGGAGAGACAGAAACAGAGCGAGAGCGAGACACATACTCGTATATGATCGCACGATTTGTAATCGGTGTGGCTTATCTAAAGAAATACACATGCATATGTACAGATGTATTGCCCGCATTGGTGCTCTCTTTCTCTCTCTCTCTCTCTCTGTCTCTGTCTCTGTCAGCTGATGAAGCATTTGATTTGCCAAGAGCTTTTTGAACTTGACACCTATTTACAGTAACAGTTGTTGTTCGCCATCATCCACTCCACCTGCACACCCACACCCACACCCAATTGTCTTACTCTCACACTCACTTGACCTCTCTCCATCTCGTCACGCCTGTTCCTTCATTATCTGTTTCCTCCTAAAGCTGACCAGTTCCGCCTGTCCTGCGTCGAGTGCTCTTTTACCCAAATTTGTGATAAGCCTATCCAAATAATTAGCCCCAAAGAAACGCACAATTATGACGTCATATGAGGACAGTGAGTGCTCTCACTTACAGGCTAATTAGGTAGTAGGTGGTGGGCAGAGACTTTCAGTGGGAGTCTGACCCCAGGAGGATGCACGGAGGATGAGTACAATAGGTATGAGCTTGAAAGTGAAATGATTGAGAGGGCGGCGGTGTGGCGGTGTGGTGGAGTGGTGGAGTGGCAGAGGTATCGGGTGTCGGTAGCGGAAGGCGCTTGAAGATGAGTGAGTGCCCATTATAATATTTTGAGTGGAGAGCGAAATTAGGTCACAACTTGTTAAGCTCTCAGCAGCAGCTGCCTCCGCCGATGAACATGTCGAACGTGTTTTAGTTTTTGTCTCTCTCTCTCGCTCTCAGTCTGGCTCTGGCTCTCACTCTCTCTGCCTCTCTTCCCTCGGCTTTTATCGGTTACAGCAGCTGCTTTGTGCGTTAACTATTTGCAGCAGCTGTTGGACATTTGCTTTCAATATGGGAACGCACGGGAACTTTTTAGTACTTCTTCTCTTCGATGTGGGTCACACTGTGACGTCACTATCGAGCGAAAAGAAACGAGAACACGCAGAAGAAAGAGAGTTGCCAAATGAAGAAAAGGCAGAAAAGGAATGATAACAACAGCAGGCTGTCTGTCTGTCCGTCCGTCCGTCCGTCCGTCCGTCAATTTTAATATCCACATCCTCCAGGGGCCAAAATTGTGTTTTTGCTGTTTTCATGCAATCAGTTTTTGGAGCAACAGATGTGGCAAGAAATATATATGGTAATATGGTAGAAGAAAGATAGAGAGAGAGAGAGAGAGAGAGAGAGAGGTGGTTACCAGAATGAAGCGATACTGGACTACTACCAATATACATACATACGTACATATGTATATGGGCAGAGCAATAAAAAGGCTGGACGAAGTCCATTGTCCACCAAATGATTCACTTTTGGGTATAATTTTTGTTATCTCTTCGTTTGTACTGCATGCCACATGCTACACCAAACCAAACACTCGAGCAGCCCACGTGCAACCCCACTCAGAAAGCCATGATTAATCGCATTTACTAATCAATACAAATGTCACTCAAGTCATTTGACATTTGAGATTTGTGGTCTCCGCTCCCACCTCAGCTCCAACTCCAGCCCCAGCACCAGCACCAGCCACAGCCACAGCTAGAGCCCACTTTGGCCCACTTTTGAGGCTCGTATTACACATACGCACAGTAGTCCAGCAGTGCATTGGGTCACACACCCCACCCACCCAGCGAACGGGGGGGGGGGCTAACACCCAACCCCACCCAGCCTTTGTCAATTAACGGGCGTGTAAATTTCAGACTTTCGGACACTCGAGTATCCCATGCAGGTGGTGGCAGGGTGGCACTTGGTGGCACTGGTGGCAAATGCAACAAAAACAAAACCAAAACCCTAGGCAAAAATTTCCCACATTGTGTACAAAAATGTTTCCACCAAATTCCCCCTGTTTGTTTTTTTCACACGAATTCTTGTCCCCGGTTATCAGGCCACGCAGCATTTTTCCCGGTTTTCCTGCTTCTCCTGCTTTGTTTTCCTTGCCAGCTACTCGCACTCGAACTCGCACTCCTATCAGCCATATTTCAGCTGGGAATGCTAATTGACATCGCGTGCTGGAATAAATGTCATCAGCAGCAGCAGCAGCAGCAGCAATGAGAAATGAAATATCCAGAGTGTATTTATATATATTTTTAGCCTGAACATAGAACTGAAACTGAAACTGAAACAGAAACTGAAGTGTGTAATAAGGTCATTTGGGGGTCAGAGATAGAGACAGAGAGTGGGAGTTCTGTTCTGGTTAGTTAACAGGAAACGCGTTTTCTTTGGCAGGGGACAAGGGTACAGAACAGAAGAGGGTACAGGGGGTGGCAATTGCTCGGGAAGCGTAAAAAGTTTGCCAGTGAAGTTTGAAGTGAATCCAAATCCAAAAAACAACTCCAAAGCGGGTTTAGTCATGTAGTTATTGAGAGATACAATGTACATTTATGGGTGCATTTCATAGCAAAAAGATATTCCTGCTCGGAAAAATAATGGACATGGAATGTCAGAAAATATATTCAATTTGTTATTATTTGAGAATCACTGAAGACAAGCCACGAAAATAGCTAGCCCTTCCAGAAACGACTGTTGTCCAAAATATCCTTTCGGTTATCATTGGATTTCCATCCCTTGGCCATCATATCATGTCATCTTCGAGATGTCCTTGTCCCTGCTAACCAGACAGGACTATGACAAATTGTTCAGCCCAATTTTTAAGTCCTTACTTCTCCTTGGAGCGTAACTATTCACACTCAAGGAGGGGTTGAGGGATGGGTGGGTGGAGGGAGGAACACACGTGTCTGTCATAAATATGAAAAGCGTTTCATAAATTATTGATAGGAACTGACAGGGGCAGGGGCAGTGGGAGGGGCAGTGGGAGGCATGAGGCAAAGTAGCAAGCAGTGTAATCCTTTCTCTTCCCCCTTGGGCTCCTACCTCCAGCCGAAAGATAAAGGATAAATCGCAGCATAACGTGGCTTATCAGCAGCCAGCAAGAAGCAGCAACAGCTGCGCCAGCATTCGGGCCGAAAGTCCTTGGGCTTGGGCTTCTCCTTTGTGGGGGGCTGATGCCTAGGCAATCGCTACGCTGCCATCCATAATATACATATGTACATATGTACGTATGTATACACTGTACAGTCAGTGTGTTGTACACATATGCCTATGCTCTAATGCTTATGGTGTCTGTATCTGTGTGCATTTTTGTGTGTGTGTGTAAGTAAATGTGGCAACTTCATTGAAATCCTTGTGGCATTGTTTGGGCTTTGAGTATTGAAATTTATTGGAGCGGCGGCCATCAATGATGCGATTCGCAGGGGTAACAAAAGGAACCCGAGAGGACAGAACAGAACAGAACAGAACGGAACGGAGACCTTGAGCTGCCTGTCGGCTGCCAGGGCGGGAAATCTTTATATTATTAACGAGCTCCTTCTGGCCGCCTCCGAGTAGCCCCTCGTGGCTCGTGGCTCGTGGCCGCCTCTTTTGTTTGACCTTCTTTCGTTGCTAGACTTTCCCTTCATTTTCTGCCATACATTTTCCATCAAGTAGAACCTTTGCCTTCTCCGACAGTTGCAATATTTTCTAGCACGTACAAAATCTCATTTTATTTCGGGGCGGCATTCTTTCCTTGCCACCAATTTGTCAAGAGAAAAGAGAGCCAGAAAGACAGAAAGACAGAGAGGGTGGGAGAGAGGGGTAGGACAAGAGGATCCATTGACTTGTTAGTACAACGTGGCGTATGTGCAACTTGTTGAGAGGTGTGTAGAAGTGCGAAAGGGATGCGGAAAAGGAGCTGGAGCAGGGGCAGGAGAAATACTGTGGCAAGCGGAAAGGTGTTAAAGATATTGTATCTCGTTTGATGTTGCACATTTCTATGTCGCTTAGGTGCATCGTCTGTTTAGACTGTTCTGCCGCATGAATGTTGTGCTTACTTAAATGTTTGATATCTCCTGCATACCCCTCTGCACATGTGCTCTCACCCTTTCTGAAGAACTCTACTTTCGTTCTTTCTTTCTCCGTTCTCCGATTTCTGGCACTCCTTCTTCTTCATCCGATAAAGTCCTTTGTCTTCCTTCCCTCACATGAGAAATGTGACACGACGACAGCAGCGGCGCGGCGTTTGCCATTTGTATTTGTAATATTTTTATGTCGCCCACGGCAAAGGCCCCGCTCCGCTCCGCTCCCCTGCTCTTCTGCAGAGGAAGAGAGGGGAGCCATCCGGCTTCTTGCCTGTGGCAAGATTTGAAAGATGGTGGCAAAGTATATGTATGTATGTATGTATGTATGTATGTGTCATTAGAGTGGTTGGTGGAAACGTCCTTGCGGCTGGGGCTTAATTTTAACAAATTATTCACAGACGCCACCAGAAACATTTTCCACGCTGTTTTTCCACGCTTTATTTTGCGTATGTAATCTCATCTTTTATTACGCCTCTCGCACCCTTTGTCGCGTTGTGGGCGCAGGAAAAGGAATGATAAGGGTGGGCGGGGCATTGCTGGAATTGGAATTCCAAGGCGAAGCTCATACATTTTCCTGGCGGCAGCAAGGCAGCAAGGCAGCAGCAGCCCAGGACGAGCGAGTAGTGGGTGGAAAAATAACAATAAAAAGTATCCACCTTGAACTTTTCTTTGGGGAAACTTTCAACACGCATCGCACGCGTGGCTCCTGCGGAGGAAGGGAAATGTGAGTGAGTGAGGAACAGAACAGAGCAGAAGTGACAGATAGCGAGAGCGAGAGAGAGAGGGAGATGTGGTTGTGAAGGCGAGAAAGAGGAGCGAAAGCCTGGCCAGGTAGTAAATAAAAATATACCTAAAATGATAAAGTAAGAGTACGAGTACGAGTCCCTGTGCATCTTGATCACCCCCTTGTTGCGGAATCGTCAATCTCTGTGGCAGTGGCTGTGGGTCTGGAAAGCGTCCAACGAAAACAGACACAGCTCAAGGCAATCAATGCTTTTATATATTTTATATTAAGATGAATATCTGATGAACAAATCCTATCCCAACAAAACGAGAGCTCCCAGGGCGAACTATTCTCTCGAATTCTCTTCCTCTCTCTCTCTCTCTCCTTGATAGATTTGACCTCTTGTTGCTGTGCAATAATTAGACAATTAAGCGTATAATTAATTTAAAAGTAACCCAAAGAGTCCGTCGGGGGTGACAGCACACAGCCCGAAACACGGGACACGGGACAGTGGAGAGGGCTCTATCCTTCTTGGCCTTGGCCCAGCCAGCCAGCCGGCCAGCCAGCCAGCCAGCCAGCCAGCCAGCCAGCGGGCTGGGCAAACATGTAAATGTTGGGAGAGCGGCGAAGCTGCGAGTCCAAAGGAGAGTCCGAAGGAGAGCAGTTGCGAAATGGAGATGGACATTCAGCCCAAATGAAACATGCGAGGCACAACAAGAATTCGTGGGAGAATGCAAAATGGGGACTGGGGGTGGGGGTGGAATGAGGGGACGAAATTTCCATGAGAAATGCTGATGACGGTCTTAAGTACGAGGCTATAACAAAACAAAAAGAGGACGGGACCCATCAAGTGACCAAGAGAAAGTAGTCGACCACATTGATGCTCTAGAGAATGATTCTCTTCTTATGGGAGTGCACAGATACATCTACATCTATGCCAAGAATTTCCCAAACTTTAGATAAATGATTCCGGACTTTGACTTCCTTCTGTAAGGACCTGTAGGAGTTATTTTCTTTTCCCTTGGAGGCCTAATCAGCTTGCGACTAACAAACTTGTGAGCGTGGCAGCTTTTGCGGTGATTGAGGCAACTGCGGCCACCGCTGTGCCCCATTCCCATTCCCTTTGTCCTTTGGCTATTTTTGGGCCACCGAGGACCTCGAATTGTTTCCATTCTTTGGCCCAAAATCCCCACAAAAACGTAAGCCAACCAAATGAAAATTACTTTGGCCCCACATTCCAGCGACACATTCAAGGGCACCTCATCAGCCTCAGTATCACCATCATCATCATCATCATCATCATCATCAATATTTGTATCTGTCTGCGTCTCCCCCTGCGATGCCATGCAATGCTCGAAACTTTTTGACCCACTGGCCTCCTCCTCCCACTACCTTATGTGTGCCCCAAGTTTCGTTTCTAATGCAAACTTGATTCTTTTCTCCCCCCTGGCTCTGCTGCAGATTTGGCTCGCTTTGTCCGGAAGAGCGGAGAGCAGAGAGGATCGGAGCGTAAATTTTCCCCTTTGGGCTGCAGAAGGGGAGCGGGGCATAGGAATATGTGATATGTGACTCGATCTGGGCATGCCACGCACCACATCCTAAGCTGAGCATCAAACGTACAGCACCAACATTGCTGTGACCTTTAAGCTCTCGCTCTTGTCGCAAATTATCACTGATTCCTTCTTTTTTCTCTCAACTCTTCTACTCTAAGGTAAGCCCAAAATAATGAACGAAAGAACGGAACGGTAAACAACGGTAAACAATGCGGGATAAGTACAGCCGCCAGTCAGTCCCCAGTCCCTGTCATCGCAAGATGAGCCATGGCATATCCATGGATCGAAAGATAGATCGCAGCAGAGCAACAGCTTCTAGAGCTTCCCAGCACTGATTTGCACAAATTAAGACATAAATTCGAGTCGGAAAATTAATTTATCTTGAAACAGTTACCAACAATTATGAAATTTCAGCAGTCACTTTTTTCCACCCATCTCTCTCTCACCGTCTCTCTCTCTCTCTCTCGCTCTGCTAACGTAGATATTTCATTTAACGTCTTCGGAAATTTGGCGCCTGGCAATGTTGTCATTTTTCATTCCGCCCACTTACCCCCGAAACAACAGGAGCAGCAGCAGAGGGAGGACGAGGCGATAGGAGGCACCTCCAAAGACGGCATAAAGTGAAATATGGCCAAGAGAATTCAAAGCCCCCCCCCACACACACACACCCCACAAAGAGAACCCGAAAACCCCATAGCTAACGCCATTGACAATGACTCTATTTTTTTGCTTTTGTGGGCTCTGGGGGGGAGGAGAGATACTTGAATACTTGAATCCGTGAAGATTTTTAATGTTTGCTCATTTTTCATAGCGCGCTTTTTAGGGGAAACAGGGAAATTATCAAGGATCTCTGGGAGGGATGGAAGGGGAGGAGTGGCACATAATTTCCCATTTGCATGTCTGCAAGAATGCAATCAAAATAGATTTTAATTGATTTTCGCTTCATTCGGCTGTAAAAGTCATTGACTGAACCCTAAACTGGAGTACACCCTCAATAGACAGACAGAGAGAGAGAGAGAGAGAGAGAGAGAGAGAGAGAAATAGAAAAAGAGAGAGATAGAAATAGAGAGGGCGAGTGATAGAATGAGACAGAGACAGAGCGGTGAGTGCAAATCTGATATACCAGTCTGAAAATTCTAAATTGCATAAATTTATTTCTCTGCCTCTTGCTGGCGCTGTCGCTGTCTCTTTCGCTCGCTGCCTTTTTCTGCCTCTTCCATATGCCACGCCTACCTTTGCCTGCCTGCCTGCCTCTGCCTTTTCGCAAAGGCCTGCAGGCCATTTGTAAAATTGATTACGCGCATAAATTGAAGCAGCAGACAACGACGACGCTGGCGCTGGCGCTGGCGCAGGACATGGCTGTAGCCAAAGAAGAGAGAGAGTGTGGGTGAGAGAAGGGTTTGCTGGTGAGAGAAGGGATGCAGAAGAACGCTGAGCGGAGCGGAGCGGAGATTCAGTTTCCATACATTTTGGCTAGTTTTCAATTGAGTTTTCCCCGCCAGACACAGAGACAGAGAAAGTGGAGAGGAGAGGACTTTTCCCTCTCCCTTGCTCTATTTTTGTATGCCATTATTTTTATATAATCAAATTCAATTAAGCTTAATTGCTTTAGTGTTTCTGTGTGTGTGTGTGTGTGTGTGTGTGTGTGTGTGTGTGTGAACCCTTCTCCTTCTCCATATTTCTGTCATTCAACCCTGCGAAGGGAGAATATGCCCCAAAGTTATTAGTCAATTAACAGCAGCGAAAATGTTACAATTAATATTGCGTATTCAATACAAACAGCTAACTACATACATACATATGTACATATGTACATGCATACAAACATGTTTGTGTGTGAGTGTACATGTGTATGTGGAGGTATTGGTACGGGGGGCGGCAGTGGGCAGATACAGCTACATTGGCATTCTCCTGCTGGCCCTGGCACTGGCACTGGCATACTCGTGCTGTACGGTGTACGGTGCCATAATTATAACAGTTTGAAATGGTGAAACATGCGAATTAGTCGTCGCATTCGGGGGGGAGTGGTGCAGTGCAGTGCAGTAATACAGGCAAAACACATGACACATGTGCATGTACAGGCGACAAATGTGTTGATTGCGAGTGGATTGACATATGTATGTGCGATCGAATTCTAATTCTAAGTTGTCGCCTGCACCAGCATCATTTTGCATGGCTCTGACTCTTCTGGCATAATGACCAATACCTAGAGAGAGAGAGAGAGAGGGAGAGAGGATGGCTGGCATTAGCAAAACTTTTTGATGACTGAGCAACATGAGGAAGCAACAAGAAAACGTAGGAGAAACGGAGCTGAGAGAGAGAGAGAGCGCCTGAGAGAGAAGGAGAGTGAATGGCATGGGCAATCAAAGCGACAACAACAGCAACAACTGAAATTAGTAATTTACACGCAAGCCAAAATGTAAAACGTCATGTCTCTGACCGACCACTTCCCTCCTCCCCCTCCTGCTCACCCCCACTCCACTTTGGGTGACAGACACACGGAATTCATAATGCAATGTGTGTGTCTATGATTATAGCAAAACTGCAATTAGTAATTGAGAACTTTAAAGCGATTGTAATGTCTGCATTGCCATTAAAGCAGTGCGGGCCCAGGGCATTTTTAGGCATTTTCTTGAAGAGAGTTGATGAAAAAGTTGAAGAATTACATACATATATCAGAAACAGTAAGATGAAATGCGGACGATGGGAGATGAGAGCTGTGAGGTGCTCTGAAAGTTCAATGAACGAGTCGAGTCAGATCTGGAAGAAGGTGTGAGTTGGGGGTTGGGGGAGAGCAGCAGCAGCGGCAGCAACACCAGGAAGCTAAAAGCCCAAAGGCAACAAATGCTCACTTGGCTGGATAAGCTTTTTTGCGGGGTGGACAGGGTGGAAGGGGGTGGAAGCGGAAAGAGAGGGATAAGAGAGGATAAGCAGAAGTAGCAGGAGGAGAAGCAAAGAATGTTTGACGATGGGTGCACGGACTACGGCTACGGTGATGTGTTATTCAAAAAGCATGTGCAAAGTGTCAAAAGAAATCAAAAATGAAATTATGGAAGCATAGGCAGGAGGCAGAAGGCAGGAGGCAGAAGGCAAGCCCTGCGGAGGCCGTGTCCGTCCTGTGCTGCCTGGGAATGCCCCAAAAAAGGGACCAGAACATTCATTTTGAGAACGATCCAGATCGAGAAAGAATATAACTAAAAAATAATAATGCAAAGTAAAGGCAGATGTGACCCGCACGCAAGTTGCGAGTCGGCACTTAAGCTGCTTAAGCACCGAGTTTGAGACGAATGTTGGGAATAGAAAGGATTGGGTAGATAGAGTAGGGGATAGTGATGGAGGATACGATACCGTAGAGAAGAGAAATGCCTCTATAAAAATGGAACACAACCAGCAACCAGATCTCAGAGACTATAAGGGCTAGAGTAACCAAATGTTGCATCCACACTTCTGTGGTATCTCACTGTTGCAAGTGTGATTCAAATTCTAGCAGATTTCCGAATCTACTTGCTATCCGTTCCATCCTGTTTTTAGGGAGCGTTACCGGGATGGAGTCTCGGTGCACTTCAGCACGAAATGCACACACACCTGGTGGTTGTAAAGTGGTTGCAGACATTTGAAGATGCTTGGCCATTCCGTTGGTTTCCCCGATCAATAAGCGTAGGGTGGGGTGGGGGGAGGTGCAGGGGGAATCTAAACTATAAGACATTTTGCACTTCGAGTTGAGATCAACACAAATTGAAGGACAGATGAGTCTAGGGGATTCGGAGACTTCGCTTCGGGTCAGAGATGATAAATTATTGATACATGGGAGGGGAGGGGAGGGTGAAAGGGAATGGGATTGGGATTGGGAATGACTGACAATGAACGACTCCTTTTGGTCCGATTTTCTTTATTGTTGTCGTGGGTAATTATCATTTAGTTCTGGCACTTTTTGTTTCGTTTCGAATCTTCTTGCTTCTCCTTCTTCACAGAGAGAAGGAGAGGGAACGACAGGGGCACACGAACACGCATACGCACACGCACATGATAAATGATTTTCCATTAACTGACATTGAAAGGAGTAGAGTAGAAGCCCCAAAGAAGAGGAGAGGCAGAGTAAAAGAAACCACATCGAAATTGCAGCAAAGATGTGGACGGTCGTGAAGGAAAAAAAGGGGAAAACTATAGAGTATTTTCAGAAGATATCAGAAGATATCAGAAGAGGGGCAAAGCACACACACACACATATTTCATGTGTATGCACAGTGTACAGCGCGTGTGTTTGTTTCTCTCTCTCTCTCTCGCCTCATCATCCATCATCATCATCATCATCAGGCGCTCTCCCTCTCCCCAATGGCAATCCCTGCCTGCCTGTCGTAGCTCTTTTATCATTCCGCCTTATTTGTCCACCAATATGTGGTACGCTGTCTTATCTTTTCATCTTCTTCGGGGGTTCGGTTCAGTTCATTTGTAAATATTTTTGATTTTAAGCCATTTCAATCTCAAAACCGGATCCTCGCCCCTTTGTCCCCTTTGGAAAATTTGATAGATGACCACAAAAACATTAGTATGTGTGATTGTGGCGACCAGGGCCACTCTTTCGTAACCTCACCCGCATGTGGCTTGTTGTTTGGACGCTCTTGGGAAAATTGAAGCTGTCGGGGGAAGATTGAAGCTGATATATCAGAAATCCAAATATCTAATCATTGAAACAAATGAAACCTCTGGAAGTTCCCTTGTGGGTTACCTCTACATATGTGTATGTTCTATGTAGTATTTTCAGCCTTCCAAACTTCTTCTCCACTCAACTGTCGCATTATGTGCAACTGCACACTTTTGCTCTGTTTGCTCTCCTGTTATTCTCATTCAACAACTTCCCTTTCCTCCTGCGCCCCAAGAATTAATGTCGTTTGGCGTGTACGCCCCAACTCACCTCTCCGACAGGACAGACCAGCCCAGTCGGAATCAGACAGGGAGGCAGGGAGACGGGGAAACAGAGAAACAAACAAACATTCGATTCAGTGGGAGTTGAAAAGTTCGTTCAACTTTTTAACAATGCCAGATTTATTTGCCTCTTGCTTGGTGTGGTAGCAACAGCACTCCCAACCATCCCCAACCATCCCCTATCCTTGCGGAGTGTGGAATCTGGAGAGGCCTACAAATAGATTCTCGGCCAAATGGCGCCTAGAAGTAGGCAAGTGTGTATTGTCTCTCCATTGATAAACGTCTGACAGAAAATTAGCAAAAAACGAGGGGGAACATTGTGAGCCGCGGCAAAGCCGCGGCTCTGCTCTACCGGTACTCAGTCAGATTTCATATGCACATGTGAGCTTAGGATTTATGTAATTTATTATATGTTCGCATAAAGGGACGAATTGAGGTCTTGTAACTTGTAAAAGTGTGATATCACAGGGGTCTGGATACAAAATTTGATTGCTCTAGCCTTTATAGTCTCTGAGATCTATATCTAACGAAGACGGACGGACGGACGGACGGATGGACAGACAGACATAGCTATATCAACTCGGCAATTTATGCTGATCAAGAATATATATACTTTATGGGGTGGAAACGCTTCCCTGTGGGTGTTACACACATCCACTATCACCACAAATCCAATATCCCCTATACTCTTCGGGTATCGGGTATGAAAAATGTGAACAAAAGAGACCAGCAAACTGTGTTGCAGGGTGATCTAGAGGGGAGTCCAGGCCTTTGTACGAACAAGAACGACACAGGCGTCAGGGCGGCCGGTTTACAGGGAGAACTTTTATGATGCCATTGGCCATGGGAGTGACAGTGACTGTGTGGAGTCCCTGTCTGGCCTGGGACCTGGGACCTGGAACCCCGTCGATGTCGGCGTAGTCGTTGTTGTCTGTCTGTCCTGACTCATCCTATATCCTCCATTTGTCTCTCTGCTGCTCCCTTTCCCTTGGTGTATCTTTTTCGTCGTCTTTCGTCCTGTGGGGAAAAATGAGAAATGTGTTATCGTTTTCTTTCTATCCCAAAAAATCTCGCAGCTTCTTTCCGTCTAGCTAACTATTCTGGATTCTCCCTCTCTTTAGCTCTCTCTCTCTCTCTCTCTTCCTCCACTGCCGTGTGGAAATGTTACTTGTCAGTAAATCTTCACGTGCTGTTAGTTTGCCGACGACAGTGAGGCGTTCAAAATTATGGCAAATAGTTGCAGATTCAATTGGTGTCCCTTTCTCTTAGTCTAACCCACATACATAAACATACATATCCCTCTCTCTCTCTCTCTCTCTCTCTCTCTGGGTGTGTTCTTCCAGCGGCGTCGTAAATAACCAACACAAACAAGCAGACCTGAAATACTTTGCACATACAGTGAAAGCTCAGCCTCACGCACAGAGCGGTTGCCTCTAGAGCGCTATCTTTCTCTCTATCTATCTGTCTGTCTCTCTCTTCCTCAGTGAGGAATTGAAACGAATTCCTGGCAGAAAAAAGCGAGCTGAAAATGTTGTATGGGTGACACATCATAGTGTTTACATATGATTCTTGGCGTGTGTCTGATTGGATGTAGCATACATTGGAGCACTTCTTTCCATGCCGAAAAGCTTTTTGCATGTCTGAGTCATGAACGTCGGAGTAAATGAACGAATATCTAGGCAGAATGTCTGAAGTGTTAATGATAATGGAAAACGATTATGCTGCAAAGCCAACACGAAAAACAAATCCACACAATTGTAGATCGAAGAGAGCCGACATGTCCCCCCCACAACATACATATGATGTGTGTACGTTGATACTCACTTGAGATATTATATATATATATTTATATGTATGTTTGTACGATAGTGCTACATGTATATACTTTCTTTAACCTATAACTCTCTCTCTTTATCATTCTATTCAGGGCTGTCACAGATCCTCGGGATGGGAGACGCGTGGCCCTGAAGAAGCTGCCAAATGTGTTCCAGTCTTTGGTCTCGTCGAAGCGCGTGTTCCGTGAGCTGAAAATGCTCTGTTTTTTCAAGCACGAGAATGTAAGTAAACAACAACAATCGCACCAGCCGTACCTTACCTCCCGTCTCTACTGACCTGAACTGACCCAAAGCTGTAAGTATCTTTATGAAAAACATTGCGTTTCATTGATGGCGGGGCAAAAATGTAATTAAAAAAGTATATATGCATGTATATGCTATATGTACATGTACATACTGTACGTTTTCAATTGGATTATTGTGCAGATTCTCTGAGAGAGATATTTATCCTTATTTTTTTGTTTAATACCAACTTATCACGCTACGATCCGGGCGACTCGTCCGGGACTGGAGACTGCAGACTGCAATCGGTTCAGCCTGCTCCTCTCAGTCGCGGTTGCCGAGAATTTATTAACAATTATATTTTCCACTTTAGTCCCGGGCTCTTTTTCATAATATTTACAACTCAAACAGGAAAGATTGCTGCGTGGTGGCATCTGGCGGGAGAACGGGGGGAGGGCGAGGAATTGAGCCTGGGAAAAATATGATTTCCTTTTGGCAGAAATTGCCCGTATTTCTCTCCCTCTCCCTCTCTCTCTCTCTCTTTCTCCGTCTTTTTTCTCTTTCGTACTTCGTTCAAGTGGAAATTATTGTTTACTGGCATTATTGTCATTAATTAAATGTTTTAAATGTCATGTTCATTTATCGAACTTAAAGAGTTCTTCTGTTCAGCTCTTTTCCAGCTCGATTTCCAGGGATTCGGTCGGTAGTGTACACTAAAAATGTATTGTTTAAGAAGCAAAAAGCACGTGCAAACTGAAAGCAGAAACGTCTCAAAGACAGAAGAATATTAGAATTAATTGAAGCACATATTTATATACCTATGTACTATGTACAATGTATGTACCACATACATACATATGTATAGTATGGCACATAAAATGCTGTCACAACTACTTTTTATAATATCCGATCCGATCGGACTGCGTTTACTACGGCTGTTGGCTGTTGGCTATTTACGCTGTTGCAAGTGCTTGCTGCACGTGCTCAAAAAGCAGAACCTTTAGTTTTTGGTTCCATATTTGGGCCACTTGGCATTTGCATTCAAAGCAAAATGTCATTGAAAGAAGTGGGTTAGGAAGGAGGTTTACGACTCTATGTTTATGTTCGAACATGGGCACTATAGAGGAGTTATTGGAGCATGGAGCTTACTATGTTGTCTCATATGATTCGTTGTCGGCTTCGGCTGTTAAATGTCACGGTCTCTCCTCGTAACGTCCTTCTCTTCTTGTATACACACGATCGCAATCATTTCCAGATACAGATTCAGCGATTCAGCGATTCAGCGATTGGTTCAACATCATTAGACAACAAATTGGCTGTGGGCTGTGGGCTGTGGGCTGTGGGCTGTGGGCTGTGGGCTGTGCCTGGGAAACAACTGCAGCGTCGAAAGAGATATCCCTCCCTCTTTGGCTGTCTCTTTGAATGTTGTGCCTAATTCATCATCACCTTAATTATCAACTGCAACCTACATCATCGTATGCCCTTGCAGAGAGAGAGAGTCTTTGCGTTTCTTCAAATAACATGTAGATACTCTACAGAGCTTCGGAAGAGATAGAGTTGGTAGGTAGGTGGGGTTTTTGTTTTCTCTCTTCGCTGCGTGTGAATTTCGAAATGCAATAATGAAGAAGTAGACGTTAGACGATGAAGATGAAGATGAAGAATCAGTAGGCGTAGGTAGCGGGGCGCAGGCACTCTGCCGTCGCTCTCCCGTCGATTTCTCGTACCCCCAGCCGCCGTGTCCGCCGTGCGAGTTCGAGTATGTGTCGACAACAGCACCTTGCCCAATATGCAGATTTTCTATTTTCTATTAATATGCATAAATTGCTATGCTCAATGTGGGAGGGATATATATATGTATGTATATATATATATGTATGTATGTATGTATGCCATATGTAGATGTGTGCATTCGTATGTGTCTGAATCCGTCTCTTTCTGTGCTTCCTATTTCATTTCCTACACGACAGACATCATTCAAAGAACGACAAACAAATGCAATCAACTCGTGGAATGGAGGCTTCCGAGTGGGAGGGGGATGGGGACAAGTTGTTCGAGTGTTTCCAGTGTGACCAGGTGAGTGGGTAGAAGGCGAGGGACAGAGGCCGAAGCAGAACAGCGGAGTGGGCTTGGCACGTGGCTACATTGCATTTAAAAGCAAATTGGGCTTCTCTCTCTGTATAGATTCATGTACATATGTACATACTCTGCAATTCAACTATTTATAACTCAATCAATTGAGGGGTCCTCCAGAAAAGTCCCGCCGAGGGGGAGGGAGTGCAGGTACATATTTTCCATTGCATTTGTGGCCCACTTTATGAGTGGTTCCGACTTTAGTTGAGGGGCATGAGGAATTTTGTACAGAACGAATCAAGAATTTGGCATTCCACCTGTGACATTTCATTCCTTTGGTTTTGTGATAACTAGATAGAACATTCTTGTTTGGTTGCTGCACGGCTTCTCTTCACAGATCCCTTGGAGGAGAGTCCCAGCTTCCGCTCCCGTTCTCGCCCCCTCCGTATCCGTATGCTACATTCATTTTTAGTTTAACAAATCGTACAATATGTACGTTCCCCCTCGTCCATTGTTATTGTTGTTGTTGCCAACTGCTACCAAAAATACGAAGAGACATTTCAATAAAAAACGAATCTTTGCTGTGTATTTGACCCCCTGCCCCCTCCATTTTGCATTGCAACATGCATATGAAAAGCATTTCTCTCATCCAGGCAGTCGAGGATTTTGGGTTGCTTTTCAGCCAACTCTCTTCATCGGTCCCTCCTGTCCTCCTGCCCTCCTGCCCTCCTGCAGGCTGACGCTCTTTCCTGCCAGCAAAATGATTGAGCCTCGAAGCACCGAGCAGCATCGTCAATTGCATCCCAATTTCGTTATTATTTGCATTTCCGTTGGTTCCGTTCCGTTCCCCATTCAGACATCTGGAAGGAGACATATGGCTATGCTATGAAGACGTACACAGGTAGATCTTACAGGTAATAGCCTGCGAATAGCAGGTAATCCGAGCATCAGCATCAGCATTTGGCGTAACAGCAACTCAAATTATGTTTCGGTGGGTTGCGTCTTTCGAATGGGTTTATCCCATCCCCCTTCCCCTCCCCGGGGCCTATTTCGGTGAAGTTCGTTCTCTCCATCTCCTCCACGATTTCCTATGTACAAATGTATGTACATACATTTTCGAGTAGTCTTTGTAATTAATAAACAAAACTGTGTGGACAGCTGCTACTGCTGCATGTCGGAATTTTGTTTAGCGTCCCTTAGCTTGGAATTAAAATGGAATGTCCCGCTTTGGGAGGGGGGGGGACACTTTTGCTTTTGTTTTGCGAGAGGTGGGAGGTGAAATTCATGGAAGTTGTCAGTGGAAGGAATTCGGAGGAGGAGCAACTGCAGAGCGGAGGAAGTCGCAGACAAGATCTGGGCTGTCCGGACTGGGTTAGACACACGTAACAACAACTTGCCACAGCTGCTCGCAACTTAGTTGTAAGTATCTGAACATGCGTTTCTCTTTGTATTTAACCGGAAAATGTGTGCTCTTGCTAAATCTAGTTAGTTGGTGTTGGTCGTGTTGTTCTTTCCCTCTCTCACCTTTAACCCTCTCGGTTCTGCCTCTCTGTCTCTCTCTCTCTCTCTCGCGGAATGCTACTACTACTGCGCTGTACCCACCCCAACTTCAAGGACACTTGAAGCTACAGAATGCATAAATTGGGCTTCGTTTCTGATTGCAAGCCCAAGTCAAAATGTTAATTAGCCAGCCGCTTTGCAGAGCTGCGTTGCACGTTGCACGTGGGCCCCAAAACCAAAATTGGACAGAGTAGTAACAAATTGTGCGCCGGCGCAGAGTGGAAGTGCAGTAAATGAAGCTGACCGAATATCGAAAACACCTGAGCCGAGCACCTCAGAACGTAGCAACATTAGTAGCCGGCACTAATACACGTACGTGCACATGTACGTATGTATGTCATGTCAAAGATACATATTACATATTCAGTCCGAAACAAGTCCCAGATAACATCCGCTTCTGCTTCTGCTTCCACCTCCATTACTCCATTGCAGTGTATTCAAACTTCGGCTTCTGCGTTTCGTCTCGCTTACCTTATTTTTAGTTCCGAACCGCAAACGCAACAAATGCAGTCGCTAAATTACAGCAGCGGCCGTCAAAAATATTATGGAATGAAAAATATACATACAAATGTACATACATACAAATATGTTTGTATAAAACAAAGGCCTTAACAGAGTAAAGGAGCTGCGGTTGGTGCTGCTAAAGCCAAAGCTCGCTCTGCTGTAGGGGAAAAAAAACTTTGCCACTTAAGGCACGGAGACGAGACGGAGCGGAGACTTGAAGACGACGACGACGACGACGACGACGACGACGGAGGTGGCTTAGCCGGGCAGGCAGAAGGAGACTGGAGAGCGGGAGGCGGGAGGCAGACCGACCATGAGCCAAAGATGTCGGCACTTTTTTTGTTGTTTGTTGTTACCAGAGTGCTCAAAATTGTTGAACTGCTTTGCTTTGGCAGCTGCCGACAGTCGATCGTCCCGAGGGTGGGGTAAAGAGGTGGAGGGCTTCATTCTGTGTTTCTGCGTGTGCGTGCTGCTGCGATGTATGTTCCTGCAACATTGTGGGGCTGCTAGCAGAGGGTGTAGTATTTGTAATGATTTTGACCAGATGTTTCAACTGCAGCTGGAAAAGCATATTATATTATTGATCGATTTCGTACAATATTCATATTCCATTTTCTTAAAACTCTATCAATTCCGGATGAATTTATCAAATAGAGTATGTACTACCCTTACCCGTATGTACATACATACATACATAAAGGGTAACAAGACCCTCGGTCCGGTCCCCGACCAAGCCAAGCTTTCTTTCATTGGCTTTTTTTTATCACTTAACGCATTTTGTTTACTGCGATGTGTGTCCCCGCCGAAACAGCTCCACTGGGGCTGAATAAATATTGTGAATTGATTTTGAGGGGGTGAGTGGGGATTGAAGGAAGGGAAGGAAGGCTGTCGGGAAGGGGAGTGGACGAGAGAGAGTTGCTGGCCAGCAACTTTGCTTCTCTTTCGCAGTTCCTTCATCATCGTGACCGCAAGCGAAAATAAATCAGAACCAATCCGTCCGCCCGTCCGTCCGTATGTCTGTCTGTCTGTCTGTCTGTCTGTCTGTCTGTCAGTCGGTTGGCTGGTGCCGAGGGAACGGGTCGGCCCCCACTTTTTCCTGTTGGGTTTTGTTCTTCTGTCCGTCAAATGTCTGCTGAGGTCTGCTGAGGTCTGCTGATGGATCCCTCCCCCACTGGAGCCCATTGGAGCCACGTACTATGAAAGACAGTGGCGTATTTCTTATCTCAAAACGTAAAAAACCACATCAAGGGGTCACCAATTTCCTGGTTTGTATCTTTTGCAACATTCTCTTGCGACATGCAACTGAATTTTTATTGCAATTTTTTGTTTTTGTTTTACTGAACTGTTCTATCCCTGATCGGCTTCGTGTAGAGATTCAGAATCGTGTGGAATACTAATACTGCATATTTTGTTGATTGGCATAAACTCTGATTAACGCTTGTTTCTACTATTCTTCTTGCAGGTTCTTTCGGCTCTGGACATCTTGCAGCCGCCACATTTGGATTTCTTTCAGGAAATGTATCCTTTTTCAAACAAAAAAATGCAAAAATCATTTGAGGAATGGCTGACGGTAAACGGTTGGCCGTTTAAAAGCTAATGCTTGGGTATAGGGCTAGAGATATGGATTGTAGTCTTAAAAAACTCTCAGCTTTTTCGAGCCTAAATCTCACTCTCACTCTCACCCACGAGTGACGCACTTTTTCCAGCTCTGATGTATTTCCTTCACCTTCACCTTCACCGCAAAGGGATCCGACCCAAACAGAAGTGAATCCAAAACCGAATGAAATGTTTTATTAGAGGCAGGGATAGTTTCCTGTTTGGTTGTTTGATTGGGTGAAGCACTGCCTGCTTTGGGGCTTCGCAGCAGAAAGTTTTTGGCTAATTGAGAAAAGTTTTCTGGCAAAACGAACCGATGAAAAACCGGGGACGCAGGCGCCCTCCTAGCCTGCTTTGTTTGTTTCCCTTCCTTTTACATATGTATATGTACATATGTACATATGTATGTACTATGGGTACTCGTAGTCGTGCTTATTGGTTTTCGCCTTAACTTCCAATCGACTCATAGCTATGTGATAACGGAGCTGCTGCAATCGGATCTGCACAAGATAATCGTGTCGCCGCAGCACCTATCCGCCGACCACATCAAGGTGTTCCTGTACCAGATTTTGCGCGGCCTCAAGTATCTGCACTCGGCCCGCATCCTACATCGCGACATCAAGCCTGGCAACCTCCTGGTCAACTCGAACTGCGTGCTCAAGATATGCGACTTCGGCCTGGCCCGCGTGGAGGAGCCGGATCAGGCGAAGCACATGACTCAGGAGGTGGTCACCCAGTACTACCGCGCCCCGGAGATCCTCATGGGAGCGCGGCATTACTCCTCGGCAGTGGACGTGTGGTCGGTGGGCTGCATATTCGGGGAGCTTCTGGGCCGTCGCATCCTATTCCAGGCGCAGAACCCCGTCCAGCAGCTGGAGCTGATCACGGAGCTGCTGGGCACCCCCACCATGGAGGACATGCGGCACGCCTGCGAAGGGGCACGAACCCACATGCTGCGCCGCGCCCCCAAGCCGCCCTCCTTCTCGGTGCTGTACACCCTCAGCTCCCATGCCACACACGAGGCGGTGCACCTGCTCTGCCAGATGCTGGTCTTCGATCCGGTGTGTGGTTGAATCCTTCTTCCTCCAAGGTTCCTCTCTCTATATAAAATATTTTCTTGTATGCCCCTCCAGGACAAGCGAATTTCCGTCACAGATGCCCTGGCGCATCCGTATCTGGACGAAGGTCGTCTGCGCTACCACTCGTGCATGTGCAAATGCTGTTTCACTACCTCAGCCGGGATGCGCCAGTACACAGCCGACTTTGAGCCCTCCGCTGGCCAGCCCTTTGACGATCTATGGGAACGCAAGCTCACATCCGTGCAGCAGGTCAAGGGTGAGTCTCCAGCATAAACGTGTGTGTCTTTTAAACTTACCGAGTCCTCAAACTTTCAGAGGAGATGCACAAGTTCATTGCCGAGCAGCTGCAGACGGGTCGGGTGCCGCTCTGTATCAACCCGCAGAGCGCGGCCTTCAAGAGCTTTGCCAGGTGAGTGGGCGGGAGTTCCATTCTCCACATTTAAAGACCCAACCCCCAATCCCCAACCCTCTATCTCTGTCTTCACCTGCCAAAAAGAAATGAGTTTTCCGTCCTTGCACGCCGTCCAGTCCAGTCCAGTCCAGTACAGTACAGCTCCTTTATCTGTTGAAAACCTTCTTTTGAAATCTTTCCTCAACCTTTAGTCAAAATTGTTTAATCCTAAAAGTATATTTTTAATTCTTCCTTTTGTGTTTTTTATTTTTTCTTTACTTTTTTGTTTACACAAAATTGATTAATCATGGCTTCGTCTGCTGTTCCTGGTCCTGTCTCGCTTTAGTAATGCGCTCTATTTATCTCTCTATATCTCTCTTTCTATTTCGCCCTCGCTCTCTCCCTCTCTTTACATATACACATATAACTCTCTCCATCTACTATACTATCTCTCTTTCTCTCTCTCTCTCTATCTATCTATCTATCTCTCTAATTATGATTTGTAAACTGATTTTGAAATGATTTTGATTTCGTTTGTTCTTTTATTTCTGTTCAACATGGATATTAATCTTGAAATTTCTATTAAATCGAATCGTTATATTTGCGTTGTTAAGCCAATGAGAATGAGAATATCTACTACTACCACTACTACCACCACCACAAGTTGCACTGCTGCTCCTGCCGCTGCTCCACTCCGCCGCCGCCTACTTCTTCGCTGCCCTCAAAGAACCGAAACAAGAATCGAAACAAGACCGAAACAGATCTCGAGATCCCAAGATCCTAGGCGCGTGATCTCCTACTAGAACGAATCGAAATAGCAATGCAGAAGTCACAAGATATACTCGAGATACTTTATCTGCCGAATGATTGAAGCAAATGAAAACCAAGCCAAGCCAAGCAAAGATACAGATACCAAGATACCAAGATACCAAGATACAGAGATACAATATACAGATACAGAAAGAGATACAGAGGCCAAGGGCCAAGGGCCGGGGAGCAGCTGTCTCTCGACTCCTCTTAGGTCTGTTGAAAAACTGCGAAAAACTTTACTAAATATTTATTTATTTAGTTTATCACCTTTTTTGTTCATCTCTTTATTATCTCTCCTCCTTTATTATCTCTACCCTATGCAAATGTGTAAAAAAAACCAAAGGCAAATCTGCAAAAATTAAAAAAACAAAAAAAATAATAATAAACCGAACTTTTTTAGTTTTAACCTTATCCTTCCCAATGTTTTTTTATTTATAATTTTAACTTCCGACTCTCGTTATTTTAATGGGTATTTGTGCGTAACTCTTTTTTGTGTACCTGTGTAAATGTGTGTTCCAAATGTGTGGAAATTTAACTTGAACTGAAAATTAAATGCAATTTTTTAAATGTCGCAAAATATAAAATAAATAAATACTCGTATATACATACATATATCAGTTCTAAATTGGCTTTGAAAAATAATGAAAATAACTTTTGTCAGACATTTTCAACTATTTTATAAATACCAAACACATCGTATACATACATATATGTACATACATACATGCATATATATGTATGTACATGCATACATATATCGTACATATGTGCATGTATCCATAATACAACTCCATAATCAATTTTGTGTGTTTATCTTTTGTGTTCACAATTCCCCTTCTCCTTATTCATGCATATGTCTATTTATACATACATACATACAAACACGCATACATACATACATACATATATATTAATGCATTTATTAATCGTGTTCATGTGAAGCAAACAGATTTCATCAAGTAATTTATACAAAATGTATTACCTGTTCCATCCAGAATGCCATTACTATGTACATATATTCCATCATTCATTTTTGAATGACGAATGAATGTGGAATGGAAACAAATGCAAATGCTCATTAATATATTATTATAAATATTTGTTGCATTGTTCCCATTTTGTGTACAATTCTCACATCCATTGGACATCCATGGGACATCCATTTCCTTTAGCCAGACGTCACTCACCCACCTTTAACTAGCCTTTAACCAAGTCAGACCATCATAACCCCTCCCCCCATTACTGCAGTTTGTGCTTAGAAGCCCCTAGCCCCAAGCCCCATAAACAAAATTCACATCCCCAAGCTTAAACTATATTTAGATGCAAAAACGTAACTGCAAAAAATAAAAAATTTTAAATAATACCCGTAGTACAGTGCAGATGAGCAGCAGTGACAAACCACAAAAAAAAAGAAGAAAAGAGCCTGAACAACTTCCACTAAACAATTTTTAATTATTACATTTATCGAACATTATCGAATTAGAACTATTTATTTATATATGTATATCTGCCCCCTCCGGCCCCATCCTCTTCTCCAACCCAAAAACGTTGAAGTTCATTTTATGTACACTTTCATTTCATTTTAAGCTTGTTATTTTATGGGAGCTTCTGTCTACCTGTCGTTTCGTTTCGTTTTACTGTATGTACATACATATGTAAATTATTTAGCTTTAAACGTATTTAATTTGTGTAGCATGAACACTAATCTAGACTATCAATCTAGATACAAATATATCTCTGAGAGATGAGATACTTTACCGAAATATGACACTAATGTATTTTTTATTTTTTCGAAAATTTAGTTCGACTGTAGCTCATCCTTCAGAACTGCCGCCATCACCGCATCAATGGGAATGACGGCAAAATGAGGCCATTGCTGCCTAAAATCGAAATAAAAGCAAAAGCAAAAGCAAACCAACAGCCAAACCATCAGGGAGGGAGCTATCAGTCGCAGTCTGAGGTCTGAGAACTTGAACCCAACACTAAGAGACAACCTAGATATTCAGCCAGGAACAACGATTCAATAATGTTGTGTAAGCGCCAAACAACTTTTAAGTGGGCGTTCCGTCTGTTTAAAGCATTCCACCACCGAAATAACCTACAACAAAAGCAAACAAATAAACAAAAAATAATTAATAATACTGTAGACAAACAAACAAACAAATAACGTAAAGTAACTCAACTCAAACTAGTCTAAAAAAAAAGAAGAAGAAAAAGAACAATTGTAGTATTGCAATTGTAATAAAGTTACAGCAGACACGCATTATACGCATTACGAGCAAAGCGTAGGGTATTATAAACAAACAAAAACAAAAACCATAATAACAACAATTATAAGTTTCCGCAAAGAAGGGAGGAGAAAGGGAAATGTTGTTGTGCTTGACAAGAATTGGAACGAATCGGATCTGATCGAACCCTCAAATTCAATGCAAAAAGAAAATGTTTTATGTTAAGCTCCTAGAAAGGAAGTCTATGTATATGTAAATTAATTAGCAGCACATAAACACAAAGACGTCGTATTCATGATTATTATATAACATAATGCCTAACGATTAAATATATCCATATATATATATATATATATATATATATATTGAAAATCAAATTGTAAACGCAAAATGCACGCAAAACTCAAGTTTTTTTTTGCCAAAATTTACCTCAGAGCGAGCGAAATGAAATCGAGCGCAACAAGGAAAAATCCATCAAAATTCAACTAGACCTACAACTTAATTATGTGTAGTTATTGTATGTAGTAAAAGCTAAACGAAACAAAAACTCATTTAAAATTACGCAACTATTTTGAGTTAAACTACAATTTGAAGCTTCAATTTTGAAACTGGTTTCTAGGTATGCACTTAATGTCTGACTAGTGTCAGAGTTTCCACAAATAGTTGTGGAATATATACAAATAAAGTACGACAAAAGTATAATGTGCTTATGAAAGTACGAGTATATGATGATAGCAAAAGAAAAGCAAGAAAATTTGATGAAGTTAGTTCAAAGTTTCAGCTGTCGACTGAACCACAATATACCATTTAAACAAATATACATAAAGATACTAATCAATTTGAATTTAATTTAGTTATGACAATTTTCGCTTAAATAGTTTGTTAAGCTTTTTAAACATACTTTTCATAATTGTAATAATATTTAATAACAAAAACAACAAGTGGACGACACACTGCCCCCAGTGAATGATTCCGCGCGGTCCCAGACAAGTTGGGTCCCAGACAGCCCTAACTGTAGCACCCGTACTTTGACCGCCCGAACCAATTCGATTTTAGTTGATATATTTATATCCTAGTAATCTTTTTTTGACTTTAGTTCATTACCATGTAATATAGCTTAATTTTTGTCTGAATAACGTTTTGTCTCTCTGAATTCTGAATGCTATGGCTAGCTAAGGTGCTGGATAGGACCGTTTATAAAGGATACATTTTCTACCGCCTCCTCGGCTGTCCCAGGACATTATATATGCTTAAGACTGAGTTTACTTAATTATTTGAGAATATGCAACATGAAATTGAGTTCTATTCTTTCTGCCAGATACGAAACTACGATTTAAATAAACACAATGTATAAGGGAAATGTCTGAGTGCATTTGTATTTTGAATTTCTTTTCTATTCAAATGATTAGAGAAAACACACAAGCATATACATATATATAGCCGAAGTATGTTCAAATGGTAAACTACAATTATAATAGAGGAGTAGAAAGAAACTCTCGAAACTGAAGCTTAACTAAACTGAAATTTCCTCTTCGATTTCTTCTTAACTGTGCTGCTTTCTTATTTATGTAGTTATTAATTTTAGAAATACGAATACGACCATATATAGTACATATAAATGGATTAGCTTAAAGTACACAAATGAAAAACAAATATGAACTTTCAAAACTTTCACGGAGATCTCATAGAAAAAACAAAACGAAATGAAGGAAAAGAAAGGAAAGGAAAAATAAACGAAATCAGTGTCAAAAAGTAGAATTCTTTTCAACTTTGTTTATAACTAAAGTTTATATATACACATGTATATGTATATATATATATATATAAATATATATATATTGACATGTGTATATGTATATATACATATATATCGTATATATGTATATTATATATAAAGTACAGATTTCATTTGATCAGAGACATACATACATTCGAGTGCAAGTTATTGTGACTATTAACTCAATCGATCGATACACAAACAGCATATACCACATCTCTAGATCGTAGAGGTTGGAGGTATAACGCACCGTATATAATTAGGCTACATATATGGAACATTATATTTCGTTCAGCTTAGGCACCATGTACATAGAATTATCTCCACACCCCACCAATAACTAGCCCACATCTACGATTAGTAATGAAAATGTATATTATAAACACATAGCACAACCCTCAATTGGAGAAGGAGAAAACTATTGAAACTATATATATATAGTATATGATTTTGGAGACTCCTGCTCTCTGTTTATACATATATGTAAGTAAAAAGCAACTTTAACTGTAAACTGCATTAGTATTTGACCTATAAACCAATTACGGAGCCCGCTAAGAATCATTCTTAACCATATATGTATGTATATTAGCTTCGTATAACATTAATTTACGTTAACTGGTAATTAAAACAAAAAACCTTGTGTAAACTGTTTGTACAAAAAAATAAGAAAACAAAAAAAAAGAAAACGAATTTTGTTCATTTTTTCAAACTTCATTTAACAGTGGATCCAACCAACCCAATGCATTTGCTAATTAGAATTTATAGTTATAAAACCACACACCTACTACATATATACGATATAATACAATATACTATATATATTTGTGTATGTATATGTATGGACATATTTGAGATTACAAACTATAAATCGAATCAGAATATATTAGAAAAAGGTAACTAAGTAATCCATATTTGGACATTGGATAGAAACCATTTCAAAGAATGTGGATGAAATGATTATCCTTTTGAATATTAAACTATTTGTGTGTTCGAGTAGTATATACACAAATTGGTAAAACGGAAAAGCTCTCAAAATGCGAATTCGAAAATTAGAAATCGTGAAAAGATTGCGCTCAGGTTATAAAATGTAAATCTTATACGAGTATATAGCACAACACTTATTTGCATAACAGACACACATAAATGTACGTTTAACAAAAGGCTGTTTGTAAAAATTGTGACACAGTTTTTTTTAACCAAAATACCCCATGAAAATATATACCACCTCAATGTGTAAATGAAAGGAAAAGCAGTAAACTTTTTCGGCTTGAAATTAATCGTAGTTGTAGAGTTGCTTAAAGCCAGATGCTGTCTTCATTGTTCACTGCATGAAATCTGAGAAATCGTGTAAATACATGAGGAAATTTACCCAAGAATAACATTATAACGAATGGAATGGATATAATAATAATTGTGGCATATATTAAGAGAAAACTTTGTGATTGCTTCTCATTGATGATGACATTGATGTTTAGGGGAGGAAGGTCGGACATTTTTTCGTTAAAAAAGTATGTAAAAGTAATACATACTTTCACCGAAAATGGAAAAGGCAAAACATTTTAGTACACAACAACAAAAAGGAGTTAACAAAAACTAAATCATAATACAGATATACACAATCATATTTAATCAATAACTCCGAAAATCTCAAGCAAAAGCTTAAACAAAATTATGATACTCGTATATATTTAATGTGTATGGGCTATTTGGCTAAATGTTGTAAAAAGTGTATTACGCAATTATATATGTATGTATGTAGCACTCGAAATGAAATTTCTCTTCTCTAATAGGAAACATCATCCAGTATGAATCACACAGCAAAGTCCCCTCTCCCACATACTCGAGACCCAACTTGGTTTCCGAGAACCGCAAGAATAAATTAAAGAAACACTTATACTGTTTAACTGTATATATGTAATTATACATGGATGTGTGTGTACTCAACTACTCGACACATTACTCAGATACTAACAAACGCAACTAAACCAAAAACTTCTTTGTGTAGTGGGAAGCGATCTTACAAGAATTGTACATTTTAAAATAGGAAACCATTTTCCTGAACCCGAAAACTTACATTATATACCACAGCTCCCATAAAAACATACTAACCATTGTATTAACTAAACGGGAAACCAGCATTAGACTTACTAAATATTATTATAACGTAACAAATAAAAAGATGAAGAGAGTCGAAGATAATAAAACCGTAAGGAAAATGCTTTCAAACTAAATAAAGTTCTTTGGAAATACAATGCAAAAAAAAAACAAAAAGATACGAAAACGAAATATTTGTTTTATTATTGGGCATGGCGACGCGTCGGTAGGTTTATAGGTCTGAGCCCACCCGATCAGGAGAACACCAATTGTCCAGAAGCTCCTGTTCCTTCATCTTCTGTCGATATTGATATTGAGGCAGCACTTTGATAGCGATCATTCGATCCTGAAGGATCGGCACTCACAAATCACGTTACGACAGCCGTATAGCAGAGATATACCGTACAAAAAAAACACTATTTGAATGATGTGCGCAGCCAAAATAGGGTCAGATCGGTAAAGGACTTATTTCCCAGGATCACAAGGATCTAGACTGTCGATTGGCATCAAAAAATCGACATCGAAAATGAGGCGGATTTATGGCATTTTCATTGATGTAACATCATGATGTTCGCGAAAATCGCGACGGAATGGAGCCGTCGAACGCCTAGATCGGCCCATAAATAGCCGAGATATAGTGCACTGAAAAATTGAAATTAAATTTGTCGTCAATCGGCGCAAACCAAGAAATTTCAAATCTGACTACTAGGCGAACAGAAATCGCAGAAGGTAGCTGATTTTTGCTCCCAAAAGTATGCACCATTTTTTTAAATTTTAATTTTTTTCGAGTTGCTTGCTGCTGATTTCTGTTCGCCTGGTATCCCAGATCTGAAATTCTGGTTTTTGGCCATTTGAGCGACCGCAAGTTGAAAGTTGTTGTTGTACAGAAACAACCATTTGTTGTACAACAAATTGACAACAACAACAATGCATAATTTGTTTTGTTGTTTTCTCCGTTATTTGTGGGCCGATCTAGGCGTTCGACGGCTTCCTGTGATCGGTATAGCATCCTTGATCTGATGGAGTCCTTTACAAGGAAGAAGGATCAAGGATATGTTCTGCAGACTTGTTTTCTCCGTTTTTTGTAGACCGATATGGGCGGGCGACATGCCAATTGGTTGGCAATCGGGTGGCAGGACTCTCCCGATCACAACAAGGTACGCCAGGCCACGATCGGCCCATAAATAGCCGAGATATAGTGCACTGAAAAATTGAAATTAAATTTGTCGTCAATCGGCGCAAACCAAGAAATTTCAAATCTGACTACTAGGCGAACAGAAATCGCAGAAGGTAGCTGATTTTTGCTCCCAAAAGTATGCACCATTTTTTTAAATTTTAATTTTTTTCGAGTTGCTTGCTGCTGATTTCTGTTCGCCTGGTATCCCAGATCTGAAATTCTGGTTTTTGGCCATTTGAGCGACCGCAAGTTGAAAGTTGTTGTTGTACAGAAACAACCATTTGTTGTACAACAAATTGACAACAACAACAATGCATAATTTGTTTTGTTGTTTTCTCCGTTATTTGTGGGCCGATCTAGGCGTTCGACGGCTTCCTGTGATCGGTATAGCATCCTTGATCTGATGGAGTCCTTTACAAGGAAGAAGGATCAAGGATATGTTCTGCAGACTTGTTTTCTCCGTTTTTTGTAGACCGATATGGGCGGGCGACATGCCAATTGGTTGGCAGGACTCTCCCGATCACAAAAAGGTATGCCACGCCCCGAGCGACCCATAAATATCCGAGATATAGCCGTATTTTTGTTTACGTTATATCTCGGCCAAACAGCGTCGGATCGCCGAAGGACCTACTTCCCCAGGATCACAAGGATACAGACTATCGATTGGCGTAAAAAAATCGACTTCGAAAATGAGGCCGATTTTTGGCAGTTTCAATGATGTAACCATCATGATTTTTCGCGAAAATCGCGACGGAATGGATGTTTTTTTTTCTAGTGCCAATCGGTTAGCAGGACTCTCCCGATCACGAAAAGGTATGCCACGCCCAGATCGGACGCTTTATAGCCGGGATATAGTGCAAGGAAAATACCAGTATTTTAGTTAAGGTGGTATATCTCGGCCAAACAGGGCCAGATCGGCCACAAAACACCACAAAAGGGTAAAAATCTGTAGAATCCGCAATTCTGAAAAATTTTCTTACAAATTCTCTATCTCGCTCTTACTTGTGCAGTGTGCGCGCTGTGGCGAAAGGGAGTGAGATAAAACGGTGTTGGTGTTAGAATATAGAAAGAAGGACAGATGTAACAAACAAAGCCTATATACCAAATGACATAGAAAATATACCTATTGTATAAATTAGTTAAATCATACTGTAGCTTGGCATCAAAATATTGACTACGAAAATTAGGCAGATTCTTGGCAATTTCATTGATGTTTACTCTCAATTAAGTTTGTTGAAATTTTTACCACGCCACAATGCTGCTGACCCCGAGGATATCATTCACGCTCAGAAGGAGCAGCAGCAGCAGCAACAACAACAACAGCAGCAGCAGCAGCAACAAAGTTGCCTGTATAGCAACTCCTCAGGACCGAACTCTGTAGCTTCTCTAACGATCAAGGACTCGCCAATGACAGCCAACAGTGGAAGCTATGCCAATAGCTTGACGAACACTCCGAATGCCACGCCCACGAATGCCACAATGGGCAACAATCTGGGAGCAAGCGGTGGCTACCAGGTCAACTTTGGAAACTCCCAGCAAGCGCCGCCCCTAAACTGCTTCCTTAAGAAGTCACCCCACCAAAAGGGAGGCTGTCCGCTTTCCAACAATGCTGGAGGTGTACCGGGGACCACTCCAGACTTTGTGGACTTGGCTGCGGCGGCGGTGAAGAATAGTCTCGGAAGCTACCAGGGCGGTGCAGCGGTTCCGGCCCAGTCCGGGGCAGGAAGCAACAGCAACAAGCTCAGCGACTACGATGAAAACAGGCGCATGCAGTCGCCCTTCGGGAGGATTCAGCGCTGGAACGAAAACGATCTCATAGCAGCGAGGCGCAGTAGTTCCCCCAGCTCTGTCTCGGAGTCCAACGATCAGCCGCCTGCAACAGTGGCTGCCCGCAACATATCCCATAGCCATTGTACTAACTAAACGGGAATCCAGCACTAGACTTACTAAATATTACATATTATAACGTAACAAATAAAAAGATGAAGAGAGACGAAGATAATGAAACCGTAAGGAAAATGCTTTCAAACTAAATAAAGTTCTTTGGAAATACAATGCAAAAAAAACAAAAAGATTCGAAAACGAAATATTTGTTTTATTATTGGGCATGGCGACGCGTCGGTAGGTTTATAGGTCGGAGCCCACCCGATCAGGAGAACACCAATTGTCCAGAAGCTCCTGCATCAGGATCATTCGATCCTGAAGGATCGGCACTCACAAATCACGTTACGACAGCCGTATAGCAGAGATATACCGTACAAAAAAAACACTATTTGAATGATGTGCGCAGCCAAAATAGGGTCAGATCGGTAAAGGACTTATTTCCCAGGATCACAAGGATCTAGACTGTCGATTGGCATCAAAAAATCGACATCGAAAATGAGGCGGATTTATGGCATTTTCATTGATGTAACATCATGATGTTCGCGAAAATCGCGACGGAATGGATACCTTTTTTTCTGATGGCAATCGGGTGGCAGGACTCTCCCGATCACAACAAGGTACGCCACGCCCCGATCGGCCCATAAATAGCCGAGATATAGTGCACTGAAAAATTGAAATTAAATTTGTCGTCAATCGGCGCAAACCAAGAAATTTCAAATCTGACTACTAGGCGAACAGAAATCGCAGAAGGTAGCTGATTTTTGCTCCCAAAAGTATGCACCATTTTTTTAAATTTTAATTTTTTTCGAGTTGCTTGCTGCTGATTTCTGTTCGCCTGGTATCCCAGATCTGAAATTCTGGTTTTTGGCCATTTGAGCGACCGCAAGTTGAAAGTTGTTGTTGTACAGAAACAACCATTTGTTGTACAACAAATTGACAACAACAACAATGCATAATTTGTTTTGTTGTTTTCTCCGTTATTTGTGGGCCGATCTAGGCGTTCGACGGCTTCCTGTGATCGGTATAACATCCTTGATCTGATGGAGTCCTTTACAAGGAAGAAGGATCAAGGATATGTTCTGCAGACTTGTTTTCTCCGTTTTTTGTGGACCGATATGGGCGGGCGACATGCCAATTGGTTGGCAATCGGGTGGCAGGACTCTCCCGATCACAACAAGGTACGCCACGCCCCGATCGGCCCATAAATAGCCGAGACATAGTGCACTGAAAAATTGAAATTAAATTTGTCGTCAATCGGCGCAAACCAAGAAATTTCAAATCTGACTACTAGGCGAACAGAAATCGCAGAAGGTAGCTGATTTTTGCTCCCAAAAGTATGCACCATTTTTTTAAATTTTAATTTTTTTCGAGTTGCTTGCTGCTGATTTCTGTTCGCCTGGTATCCCAGATCTGAAATTCTGGTTTTTGGCCATTTGAGCGACCGCAAGTTGAAAGTTGTTGTTGTACAGAAACAACCATTTGTTGTACAACAAATTGACAACAACAACAATGCATAATTTGTTTTGTTGTTTTCTCCGTTATTTGTGGGCCGATCTAGGCGTTCGACGGCTTCCTGTGATCGGTATAACATCCTTGATCTGATGGAGTCCTTTACAAGGAAGAAGGATCAAGGATATGTTCTGCAGACTTGTTTTCTCCGTTTTTTGTGGACCGATATGGGCGGGCGACATGCCAATTGGTTGGCAATCGGGTGGCAGGACTCTCCCGATCACAACAAGGTACGCCACGCCCCGATCGGCCCATAAATAGCCGAGACATAGTGCACTGAAAAATTGAAATTAAATTTGTCGTCAATCGGCGCAAACCAAGAAATTTCAAATCTGACTACTAGGCGAACAGAAATCGCAGAAGGTAGCTGATTTTTGCTCCCAAAAGTATGCACCATTTTTTTAAATTTTAATTTTTTTCGAGTTGCTTGCTGCTGATTTCTGTTCGCCTGGTATCCCAGATCTGAAATTCTGGTTTTTGGCCATTTGAGCGACCGCAAGTTGAAAGTTGTTGTTGTACAGAAACAACCATTTGTTGTACAACAAATTGACAACAACAACAATGCATAATTTGTTTTGTTGTTTTCTCCGTTATTTGTGGGCCGATCTAGGCGTTCGACGGCTTCCTGTGATCGGTATAACATCCTTGATCTGATGGAGTCCTTTACAAGGAAGAAGGATCAAGGATATGTTCTGCAGACTTGTTTTCTCCGTTTTTTGTGGACCGATATGGGCGGGCGACATGCCAATTGGTTGGCAATCGGGTGGCAGGACTCTCCCGATCACAACAAGGTACGCCACGCCCCGATCGGCCCATAAATAGCCGAGACATAGTGCACTGAAAAATTGAAATTAAATTTGTCGTCAATCGGCGCAAACCAAGAAATTTCAAATCTGACTACTAGGCGAACAGAAATCGCAGAAGGTAGCTGATTTTTGCTCCCAAAAGTATGCACCATTTTTTTAAATTTTAATTTTTTTCGAGTTGCTTGCTGCTGATTTCTGTTCGCCTGGTATCCCAGATCTGAAATTCTGGTTTTTGGCCATTTGAGCGACCGCAAGTTGAAAGTTGTTGTTGTACAGAAACAACCATTTGTTGTACAACAAATTGACAACAACAACAATGCATAATTTGTTTTGTTGTTTTCTCCGTTATTTGTGGGCCGATCTAGGCGTTCGACGGCTTCCTGTGATCGGTATAACATCCTTGATCTGATGGAGTCCTTTACAAGGAAGAAGGATCAAGGATATGTTCTGCAGACTTGTTTTCTCCGTTTTTTGTGGACCGATATGGGCGGGCGACATGCCAATTGGTTGGCAGGACTCTCCCGATCACAAAAAGGTATGCCACGCCCCGAGCGACCCATAAATATCCGAGATATAGCCGTATTTTTGTTTACGTTATATCTCGGCCAAACAGCGTCGGATCGCCGAAGGACCTACTTCCCCAGGATCACAAGGATACAGACTATCGATTGGCGTAAAAAAATCGACTTCGAAAATGAGGCCGATTTTTGGCAGTTTCAATGATGTAACCATCATGATTTTTCGCGAAAATCGCGACGGCATGGATGTTTTTTTTTCTAGTGCCAATTGGTTAGCAGGACTCTCCCGATCACGAAAAGGTATGCCACGCCCAGATCGGACGCTTTATAGCCGGGATATAGTGCAAGGAAAATACCAGTATTTTAATTAAGGTGGTATATCTCGGCCAAACAGGGCCAGATCGGCGAAGGACCTACTTTCCCAGTATCCCAGACTGTAGCTTGGCATTAAAATATCGACTACGAAAATGAGGCAGATTTTTGGCAGTTTCAATGAACATCATACATACATATGTACATACATTACATACTTAATTAAGTTGCGTTTCACCCACAAAAGGGTAAAAATCTGTAGCATCCGCAATTCTGAAAAATTTTCTTACAAATTCTCTATCTCGCTCTTACTTGTGCAGTGTGCGCGCTGTGGCGAAAGGGAGTGAGATAAAACGGTGTTGGTGTTAGAATATAGAAAGAAGGACAGATGTAACAAACAAAGCCTATATACCAAATGACATAGAAAATATACCTATTGTATAAATTAGTTAAATCATACTGTAGCTTGGCATCAAAATATTGACTACGAAAATTAGGCAGATTCTTGGAAATTTCATTGATGTTTACTCTCAATTAAGTTTGTTGAAATTTTTACCACGCCACAATGCTGCTGACCCCGAGGATATCATTCACGCTCAGAAGGAGCAGCAGCAGCAGCAACAACAACAACAGCAGCAGCAGCAGCAACAAAGTTGCCTGTATAGCAACTCCTCAGGACCGAACTCTGTAGCTTCTCTAACGATCAAGGACTCGCCAATGACAGCCAACAGTGGAAGCTATGCCAATAGCTTGACGAACACTCCGAATGCCACGCCCACGAATGCCACAATGGGCAACAATCTGGGAGCAAGCGGTGGCTACCAGGTCAACTTTGGAAACTCCCAGCAAGCGCCGCCCCTAAACTGCTTCCTTAAGAAGTCACCCCACCAAAAGGGAGGCTGTCCGCTTTCCAACAATGCTGGAGGTGTACCGGGGACCACTCCAGACTTTGTGGACTTGGCTGCGGCGGCGGTGAAGAATAGTCTCGGAAGCTACCAGGGCGGTGCAGCGGTTCCGGCCCAGTCCGGGGCAGGAAGCAACAGCAACAAGCTCAGCGACTACGATGAAAACAGGCGCATGCAGTCGCCCTTCGGGAGGATTCAGCGCTGGAACGAAAACGATCTCATAGCAGCGAGGCGCAGTAGTTCCCCCAGCTCTGTCTCGGAGTCCAACGATCAGCCGCCTGCAACAGTGGCTGCCCGCAACATATCCCATAGCCATTGTACTAACTAAACGGGAATCCAGCACTAGACTTACTAAATATTACATATTATAACGTAACAAATAAAAAGATGAAGAGAGACGAAGATAATGAAACCGTAAGGAAAATGCTTTCAAACTAAATAAAGTTCTTTGGAAATACAATGCAAAAAAAACAAAAAGATTCGAAAACGAAATATTTGTTTTATTATTGGGCATGGCGACGCGTCGGTAGGTTTATAGGTCGGAGCCCACCCGATCAGGAGAACACCAATTGTCCAGAAGCTCCTGGATCAGGATCATTCGATCCTGAAGGATCGGCACTCACAAATCACGTTACGACAGCCGTATAGCAGAGATATACCGTAAAAAAAAAACACTATTTGAATGATGTGCGCAGCCAAAATGGGGTCAGATCGGTAAAGGACTAATTTCCCAGGATCACTAGGATCTAGACTGTCGATTGGCATCAAAAAGTCGACATCGAAAATGAGGCGGATTTTTGGCATTTTCATTGATGTAACATCATGATGTTCGCGAAAATCGCGACGGAATGGATACCTTTTTTTCTGATGGCAATCGGGTGGCAGGACTCTCCCGATCACAACAAGGTACGCCACGCCCCGATCGGCCCATAAATAGCCGAGATATAGTGCACTGAAAAATTGAAATTAAATTTGTCGTCAATCGGCGCAAACCAAGAAATTTCAAATCTGACTACTAGGCGAACAGAAATCGCAGAAGGTAGCTGATTTTTGCTCCCAAAAGTATGCACCATTTTTTTAAATTTTAATTTTTTTCGAGTTGCTTGCTGCTGATTTCTGTTCGCCTGGTATCCCAGATCTGAAATTCTGGTTTTTGGCCATTTGAGCGACCGCAAGTTGAAAGTTGTTGTTGTACAGAAACAACCATTTGTTGTACAACAAATTGACAACAACAACAATGCATAATTTGTTTTGTTGTTTTCTCCGTTATTTGTGGGCCGATCTAGGCGTTCGACGGCTTCCTGTGATCGGTATAACATCCTTGATCTGATGGAGTCCTTTACAAGGAAGAAGGATCAAGGATATGTTCTGCAGACTTGTTTTCTCCGTTTTTTGTGGACCGATATGGGCGGGCGACATGCCAATTGGTTGGCAGGACTCTCCCGATCACAAAAAGGTATGCCACGCCCCGAGCGACCCATAAATATCCGAGATATAGCCGTATTTTTGTTTACGTTATATCTCGGCCAAACAGCGTCGGATCGCCGAAGGACCTACTTCCCCAGGATCACAAGGATACAGACTATCGATTGGCGTAAAAAAATCGACTTCGAAAATGAGGCCGATTTTTGGCAGTTTCAATGATGTAACCATCATGATTTTTCGCGAAAATCGCGACGGAATGGATGTTTTTTTTTCTAGTGCCAATCGGTTAGCAGGACTCTCCCGATCACGAAAAGGTATGCCACGCCCAGATCGGACGCTTTATAGCCGGGATATAGTGCAAGGAAAATACCAGTATTTTAGTTAAGGTGGTATATCTCGGCCAAACAGGGCCAGATCGGCGAAGGACCTACTTTCCCAGTATCCCAGACTGTAGCTTGGCATTAAAATATCGACTACGAAAATGAGGCAGATTTTTGGCAGTTTCAATGAACATCATACATACATATGTACATACATTACATACTTAATTAAGTTGCGTTTCACCCACAAAAGGGTAAAAATCTGTAGCATCCGCAATTCTGAAAAATTTTCTTACAAATTCTCTATCTCGCTCTTACTTGTGCAGTGTGCGCGCTGTGGCGAAAGGGAGTGAGATAAAACGGTGTTGGTGTTAGAATATAGAAAGAAGGACAGATGTAACAAACAAAGCCTATATACCAAATGACATAGAAAATATACCTATTGTATAAATTAGTTAAATCATACTGTAGCTTGGCATCAAAATATTGACTACGAAAATTAGGCAGATTCTTGGCAATTTCATTGATGTTTACTCTCAATTAAGTTTGTTGAAATTTTTACCACGCCACAATGCTGCTGACCCCGAGGATATCATTCACGCTCAGAAGGAGCAGCAGCAGCAGCAACAACAACAACAGCAGCAGCAGCAGCAACAAAGTTGCCTGTATAGCAACTCCTCAGGACCGAACTCTGTAGCTTCTCTAACGATCAAGGACTCGCCAATGACAGCCAACAGTGGAAGCTATGCCAATAGCTTGACGAACACTCCGAATGCCACGCCCACGAATGCCACAATGGGCAACAATCTGGGAGCAAGCGGTGGCTACCAGGTCAACTTTGGAAACTCCCAGCAAGCGCCGCCCCTAAACTGCTTCCTTAAGAAGTCACCCCACCAAAAGGGAGGCTGTCCGCTTTCCAACAATGCTGGAGGTGTACCGGGGACCACTCCAGACTTTGTGGACTTGGCTGCGGCGGCGGTGAAGAATAGTCTCGGAAGCTACCAGGGCGGTGCAGCGGTTCCGGCCCAGTCCGGGGCAGGAAGCAACAGCAACAAGCTCAGCGACTACGATGAAAACAGGCGCATGCAGTCGCCCTTCGGGAGGATTCAGCGCTGGAACGAAAACGATCTCATAGCAGCGAGGCGCAGTAGTTCCCCCAGCTCTGTCTCGGAGTCCAACGATCAGCCTCCTGCAACAGTGGCTGCCCGCAACATATCCCATAGCCATTGTATTAACTAAACGGGAATCCAGCACTAGACTTACTAAATATTACATATTATAACGTAACAAATAAAAAGATGAAGAGAGACGAAGATAATGAAACCGTAAGGAAAATGCTTTCAAACTAAATAAAGTTCTTTGGAAATACAATGCAAAAAAAACAAAAAGATTCGAAAACGAAATATTTGTTTTATTATTGGGCATGGCGACGCGTCGGTAGGTTTATAGGTCGGAGCCCACCCGATCAGGAGAACACCAATTGTCCAGAAGCTCCTGCATCAGGATCATTCGATCCTGAAGGATCGGCACTCACAAATCACGTTACGACAGCCGTATAGCAGAGATATACCGTACAAAAAAAACACTATTTGAATGATGTGCGCAGCCAAAATGGGGTCAGATCGGTAAAGGACTAATTTCCCAGGATCACTAGGATCTAGACTGTCGATTGGCATCAAAAAGTCGACATCGAAAATGAGGCGGATTTTTGGCATTTTCATTGATGTAACATCATGATGTTCGCGAAAATCGCGACGGAATGGATACCTTTTTTTCTGATGGCAATCGGGTGGCAGGACTCTCCCGATCACAACAAGGTACGCCACGCCCCGATCGGCCCATAAATAGCCGAGATATAGTGCACTGAAAAATTGAAATTAAATTTGTCGTCAATCGGCGCAAACCAAGAAATTTCAAATCTGACTACTAGGCGAACAGAAATCGCAGAAGGTAGCTGATTTTTGCTCCCAAAAATATGCAACATTTTTTTAAATTTTAATTTTTTCGAGTTGCTTGCTGCTGATTTCTGTTCGCCTGGTATCCCAGATCTAAAATTCTGGTTTTTGGCCATTTGAGCGACCGCAAGTTGAAAGTTGTTGTTGTACAGAAACAACCATTTGTTGTACAACAAATTGACAACAACAACAATGCATAATTTGTTTTGTTGTTTTCTCCGTTATTTGTGGGCCGATCTAGGCGTTCGACGGCTTCCTGTGATCGGTATAACATCCTTGATCTGATGGAGTCCTTTACAAGGAAGAAGGATCAAGGATATGTTCTGCAGACTTGTTTTCTCCGTTTTTTGTGGACCGATATGGGCGGGCGACATGCCAATTGGTTGGCAGGACTCTCCCGATCACAAAAAGGTATGCCACGCCCCGAGCGACCCATAAATATCCGAGATATAGCCGTATTTTTGTTTACGTTATATCTCGGCCAAACAGCGTCGGATCGCCGAAGGACCTACTTCCCCAGGATCACAAGGATACAGACTATCGATTGGCGTAAAAAAATCGACTTCGAAAATGAGGCCGATTTTTGGCAGTTTCAATGATGTAACCATCATGATTTTTCGCGAAAATCGCGACGGAATGGATGTTTTTTTTTCTAGTGCCAATCGGTTAGCAGGACTCTCCCGATCACGAAAAGGTATGCCACGCCCAGATCGGACGCTTTATAGCCGGGATATAGTGCAAGGAAAATACCAGTATTTTAGTTAAGGTGGTATATCTCGGCCAAACAGGGCCAGATCGGCGAAGGACCTACTTTCCCAGTATCCCAGACTGTAGCTTGGCATTAAAATATCGACTACGAAAATGAGGCAGATTTTTGGCAGTTTCAATGAACATCATACATACATATGTACATACATTACATACTTAATTAAGTTGCGTTTCACCCACAAAAGGGTAAAAATCTGTAGCATCCGCAATTCTGAAAAATTTTCTTACAAATTCTCTATCTCGCTCTTACTTGTGCAGTGTGCGCGCTGTGGCGAAAGGGAGTGAGATAAAACGGTGTTGGTGTTAGAATATAGAAAGAAGGACAGATGTAACAAACAAAGCCTATATACCAAATGACATAGAAAATATACCTATTGTATAAATTAGTTAAATCATATTGTAGCTTGGCATCAAAATATTGACTACGAAAATTAGGCAGATTCTTGGCAATTTCATTGATGTTTACTCTCAATTAAGTTTGTTGAAATTTTTACCACGCCCCCTACCGCCCCAAAAGGGGTGAAAGTATGTGTCATCCGCAATTCTGAAAAATGTTCTTACAAATTCTCTATCTCGTTCTTACTCGTGCAGTGTGTGCTCTCTGGCGAAAGGGAGCGAGATAAAACGGATGGTGCTGCTGGCAGAATAGAGAAAGAAAGATAGATGTAACAAGAAAAAGGTTTAAAAGCACAAATCAAGGTTCAAGGGACAAGGATGTTCTCAGTTAAATTTGGGCCGATCTGGTCGTTATTGGGAGAATGTTCCAGTTCCTTTAAGCCATGATTGACTTTAAAGATTATAAGGACTCAACAAAAATAATAATAAGGTAGTAACCTTTTTAACGAAATTTCTTAATAGATTGTTAATTATATCGCTTTAATTTCGCTATTTATCGTACTATCTGGGAGTGGCCTCCTTGCGATCGATGCAATGCACTTGATCAATGATCAATGATATTTTCCCCTGTAAAACATACATACCTACTTTCGCTATTTATCATCCGCTCAGGGCGTGCCTTAGCTTCTTGGAGAACTATCCTTATCCTTCGTGGAACCCTTGTCTAGGATCAAGGATGTTTTCCCGTGATATATATTAAGTTTTCTCCTCTATTTGGAGCCCGATTTGGCTTCCATTGATCAGAAAAATATTACTCACGGAATGGGTTCGGTTGGCAATAAAAAGGCGGAATATCTGTTGCCGAATTAATAAATAGATTTCTTTCTCAATATTTTACGTATAATTTCTTCTATATTTTCGTATTTATAATACAACTTAGTGTTCTAGTTGAATTTCCCTTTTATATAGCGTTTACTTCAATTTGCAGTAAATAGATAGTCCCAATAATTTAATGTTAATAAATATTTCCCTATTTCAGCCGGTTATTCGATATTTTTTAACTTCTTAACACTTACTCGATAGGCTTTAATTCAATTGGTAATACTTTATATTATTACTTAAATATTTTCTTTTTTTCTTTTTGCTTAAGAGATGTTGTGTCATAGCGATATATTTAGAGGTTTCTCGAAGGAGTTACGTAAGTTTCAGTATGCACGATTCTTAGTTTAAGCCTTATCCGTTTATTGGTGTGTTTTCTATGTTTCTATGTCTTTATTTACAGCTAGTTTTAGTTGGTCTGCGGGCTGTGTGTTGAACGAAAATCTGCAACTCAACAAATAATATTTTTTCTGCCAACTACCCAGATTTGGCAGATTCATCAAGTCACCATAGAAGCCAAATTAATTCGAAGGACACCATGGCTTTTCTTTTGGCTTTCGCTCTAATTGACAAATTTTCGTTTGCTGCGGGATCTGGGAAAATGTAGTACACAAGTCGATCATTCTAAGTATTGGCTTGACTATCTACAAATGTCTACTAAAACCTACTACAGAACGGAATAAAAATATTGTGCAGTGTTTATTGGTTTTGTTTTTAAATAAGGCTTTTTTGCTTTTATTAAATTTTTGCTAAGAACTAGAATTAAAATTAATAATCATAATCATTAATTAATAATTAGAGTAAACGTAATAATAATAATTAAAAACATTTCTCGCACACACTTATTTACAATTACATAATTATCGAAAACTTTTAAATTTACTCTTGTAATTACTGTATTAAATTTATTCTTTGCACAATTTGAATTATTTTCTATGCCTTCTGTGGGTTTTTAATATTTTGGAATTAATATTTGTTGCATTTGTTTCTTTAATGTATTGTGGAGAACTTCTTCCGTTTAATGGAGGCACCACGCCCAATGTGATTAAGTCAATATGTAATTGAGTGAACAGAAATAGTGAAATAGCATGCACAACGATTAGAAGTTTCTAAAATTCTATGGGGACTTGAAAGTCTTTGAGGTCCTGAACTGAAATCTGGAATGCAATCACATCGGGTAAATATCTCCAAGATGGTGAGAGCGCCTTGGGTTTAAAAGCGATTTTTTGTTTGTTTTGTTTTGTGTTTTGGGCGTGTGTGTGTTCATGACTTGGCTCTACGTTACGATTGCTTTTACATTTATAAAATATTAAAAAAAAACCTAAAACGAAACTATTTCATTTGGAGTTTCCTTTCGATACGTCGCGCCGCACTCTTACATTCTAAAATACAAACATTACCCTTGAATTGGGTAGGATAATAAATTGTTAATTTCTTGTTCATCTCTTTAGGTATAGTTATAGGCTGGGGATGAGGGAGGGGAGTTATATGCACTTAGATTGCGGTCAGGGACTACCTACCGACTTTGATTTTCGCTAAGAACTACAATTAATGACTATAGGCTACATTTGTTGTTGTTTTTTGTTACTTTTGCACGCTTTTAACAGTTTTTTTGCTAATTATTTTTTTTACGATTATTTTACGCACTTTTGAATTAAATAGTGGTTAATAAATAGTTTTTAGAATATTTATATATATATACATATATATATATATGCATATGCTTGGTTTTATCGATCATTTGAGTGAGTAGGAGTGGAAGGATTTTTGGGTGAATGGAGGCATTCGTAAACCTAAACCGAGAGCATTTTTGGATTTTTAGGTTACACATTTTTTTGCGTTTTGTTTTTTAACTTTAATACAGAAATTTACAAAACCTTAAAAGTATAATCTGCTTTTACTAAAAATTTACAATTAGCTTTATTTGTTTCCTGCAGTGAGGCCTTAGTATACATATATATACATATACATATGTATACACATGTATATATATATATATATATAGACATGGATCTATATATTGATAATATCTTGTTTACGCTCATGCGATTACAACAAACGTGTTAAAGACAAAGGAGTAGGGTAGAAGGTAGGAAGGAGGCTTAAAAACTAACTGTACAATTTAATGCTTGTGAGGGGCATGGAAAGGGATGGGAGGAGAATAAACTAATCATTTACAACAAATAGGGCAAGGGCAGGGGCAGAGGAATCACACAAGGGGAAAATGAAATGAATGAACTGATAGAAAACACACATGTATGCGATTCTCTCGCTTTTTTATGATTATCATCTAACCTCACAGTCTTTTTTCAATGGAAGCAAACTGCCACCTCCGCTGGCTGAGCCTCCTCCGCTGCCGTTATTGTTATTGTTGTTCGAATTGCTGTTGCAGGAATTACTGGATGCCGATCCTGTGCCACTAGCCGATGGCAACGAGTTGTTACTGTTATCATAGTTACCTACGTTCACGCACAATGGGGTAGTGGCACCTAACAGGGAGGCAGGAACACCCATGGCAGCCACGCCGCTCTCCGGCAGCGAAGTAGAGTCATGCACATCAGCACTCTTGCTCGAGTCTATTACCAAACAGGGTGGCGAAGGCGTTCCGGTGTCCTTGCCTAGCAGCGCTGGGGAGGCATTCGCATTCTGGGAATGCGGTGTAAAGCTGTTGAGAAGCAGCCCTTGGGGCGATGTCTCCCCGAGGGGAGCCATAAGCGGTAGCTCGTTCACTGGAGACACATTTGGCGGATCTGGTGGCGGATCTTCCTTCTTTTCAGCCTTAGCGCCGATGATATAGCCTCCTCCCGAGGAGTTTCTAGCTATCTTCAAGCGCAGGGGTGCCTCGTTCATAGGCGGCTGCTCCAAGCACGTGATTTTCGTCGAAGTCTCAGTTTTTCGCTTGTTAATTCGTAGGATTAGCTTTGGCTTATCGCCTGGTGAAGCACTGGCCGTGTTCTCAATCAACGTGGTGGTCATTGTAGTTGTGGTTGAGCTACTATTTAAGTTGCTGATCTGCTTCTGCTTTTGACGTTTCTTCTCCTTTTTGTCCTTTTTCGGCTTTGACGACTTTGGCCGCTTGCTGGGGGGCTGAGGCATCAGGGTTTCCCCAACCGGAGTTATGCCAGAGTTATCCTGCTTATTGTTCTCCTCGCCCTTGTCAAAGTCTTGCATGACCTTTTTACGATAGTTCATGGAATCCCTCTTGATCTCCTCCAGAGTGGGAGTGCTGTAGTTGCTTGTCAGGCGCTTCTTGGGAGGACAAGCTCTGCGGGTCATCTCATAGCTGTAGCTCTTGCTATCGCTCGCATTGGTAATGCCTGCAGAGCCGACCGCCTCGCTACCCGACAAACCCCGGATTTTAATCTTCAACTTGGGGGTCTGATGGTCGTCCTCGCTGCTCTCGAGAGTCTTGCTCCGACCCCGACGCTTACCTGCACTGGTGGCCGCACCGGTCTTGCCGTTGTTGTCGTTGTTGCTTCCCGAGCTACAAGCGCTGCGACGTCTTCCATCGCCAGACGCTGTTCCTGTTCCGCCGCTCGAAACGCATGCGAGCTGTTGGTCCTCAACTAGAACCGAATTGGCGTCGAGAGCGCGCAGTTCCCTGCTGCTGGAGTTCTTCTTGAATCTCTTAGACCCATTTCCATTTCCGGTGGTCACATCCTCCTCCTCCTCAGACTTGCGCAGAAGGTTCTCCAAGGGAAGGCTGTCAGACGCCGCAGGAAGTCCGCAGGAGCTGTCGTCGTTCAGGTTGTCCTTCTGTACCACATACAAGCTGAGCAGCTCCTTTTTCCGCATTCGTCGCGAGTTGCCGCTCCCCACAGAGGAAGCACTGACCACCGTCGAGGTGGACACCGTGGTTTGCACAGCACTCGAAGACTGCACCAAAGTGTTGCTGGAGAGGCTCAGGCTGTTGCTCAGGCTGTTTGCCATTGTGCTGTAGTGCTCCCCAGAGTACGCCAAGGGGCTCTTGATCTTCAGCTTCAGCTGGTTTCTTGCATCGCAGATGGACGTTTTGCTGTTCATAATTGTTGTGTCTGAGTCTATTGAGACCTCTTCCGAGGTTGCCTCTAGGGAAGCCTCAACGAGAGATCCCTCCATCAAGTGGGTAGCGCCTCCTGTGGCAGCGACACTGGGTGCCATTTGATTTGCCTCTGTCGAGTGCAGGAGCAGGTTGGCGGGTGGTTGAGAGTTTGCAGTTGGAGCTGGAGCAGGAGCAACTGGCGCTGCTGCCACCGCTGGGTGCTTACTGGGTGAGGTGCCAGTCCCTGTTGCCCTAAGAGCCGACTGAAACTGGCGTTCATCTTCCTCATCGAACTCGCTCAGCGTTTGATCCGCGGTTCCGGAGTCAAAGGCTCCCAGAAGGTTGTTCTGGTATGCCTCCTGGGAAGCCGTGCTATGCGGAGCCTCAAATCCGAGATTATAGGTCCTCATGTCTACAGGCCCTGGAAGAACAGGATGCAACAACGGATTCGTCGTTGTCGCTGCAGTGGGTGTTGTTGTAGGCTTCGGCTGTCCTCGCGTTGTTCGCAGCTCGAAGCTTCTGCGCCGATCCCTCAAGGACTGCAGATTCTCCACTCCCGGTCCCGACATGTCGTCGTCGTAGTTATTGAACTCGAAGGGCGTTCCCACCAGGTTGTTGACTATATGCGTGTTGCTTCCGTAATCGGACATGGGCGGCGGAAGGGGCATGGCCATTCCACTGGCAGCCCCTGCCCCACGACCTCGTCCTCTGCCTCGTCCCCTTCCTCTACCTGGAGCCCCAGAACCTCCACTTCCCCTCGGGGCGCGTTGTCGGGGCTTGCCCTGAATCGTGTGTGTCAATGGATCGTACTTGGACGGCGGCAGAGCCACAGCCGGAGCTGGCGTAGGAGGCGTTGGCGGCTGCACTGGTTGCCTAGGCGATTTTCCAGGAGATTTCCCTTGCGGCAATTGTGGAGATTTGTTTGGCTGCTTCTTTGTTGCACTCCCGCTATTGACGCTGCTCCTCTTGTTCGGCGACTCTTTGGCTGCGACGGCAACTGGTGTCGTTGGGGGCATCATCGACACCACCGCTGCCTCCACGCAACTGCTAAGCAGCTGAGCTGGATGAGCCGGATGGGCAGGGTAAATCTTTCCATCTACCGGTGAGGTCAGGGCAAACTGATGGTTCGGGGTAGTCGTAACTTGTACGGGCGGAACGACTGGCTGCTGCTGAACGGGCAGCATTCCCAGGCTGGGCGTAGTGTACGGCGTTCCGGAGTACTGGGGTGCTTGTGCTGGCGGTGGAAGTGGCAAAGTTGTTGGTACAGCTCCCACGCTCACACCAGGCACCACACCAACTCCACCATTACCGTACAAACTCGAAGTCGATTCCGATGGCGTTGACTGAGTGTGCATCATCGCCGCCAGTTGGGGATAGATTCCTCCGTTGTATTGACTATTTGGCGTCCTCTGCTGCTGCTGCTGTTGTTGCTGGTGGGTCGGCGTCGTTTGTTGCTGGGGAGCCGCTGTGTTGCTGAACATGGACATGCCGTCAATGCCATTGACCAGAGGAGCATGACTATAGGGGGCAGTGGAATTGACAGCACTCCCGCCTCCACTATTGCCACTGGCGTAACTGTTGAAGAAGGTCTTACATCCCTCCAACTGGGATATGTTGCGGGCAGCCACTGTTGCAGGAGGCTGATCGTTGGACTCCGAGACAGAGCTGGGGGAACTACTGCGCCTCGCTGCTATGAGATCGTTTTCGTTCCAGCGCTGAATCCTCCCGAAGGGCGACTGCATGCGCGTGTTTTCATCGTAGTCGCTAAGCTTGTTGCTGTTGCTTCCTGCCCCGGACTGGGCCGGAACCGCTGCACCGCCCTGGTAGCTTCCGAGACTATTCTTCACCGCCGCCGCAGCCAAGTCCACAAAGTCTGGAGTGGCCCCCGGTACACCTCCAGCATTGTTGGAAAGCGGACAGCCTCCCTTTTGATGGGGTGACTTCTCAAGGAAGCAGTTTAGGGGCGGCGCTTGCTGGGAGTTTCCAAAGTTGACCTGGTAGCCACCGCTTGCTCCCAGATTGTTGCCCATTGTGGCATTCGTGGGCGTGGCATTCGGAGTGTTCGTCAAGCTATTGGCATAGCTTCCACTGTTGGCTGTCATTGGCGAGTCCTTGATCGTTAGAGAAGCTACAGAGTTCGGTCCTGAGGAGTTGCTATACAGACAACTTTGTTGCTGCTGCTGTTGTTGTTGTTGCTGCTGTTGTTGTTGCTGCTGCTCCTTCTGAGCGTGAATGATATCCTCGGGGTCAGCAGCATTGTGGAAGGGAAACACCGATGGTATGGCTGGAGTTGGTGGCAATAAGTCAACAGCTTCCTTCGAGCAGCAGTCGTCCTGGGCCTTCCGTTTGGTCTTCCGCAATTTCTCCAGGAGATTCCGTGTGGCCTGGATGCTATCCTCTTCGGAGATTTGCTCGCCCCTGTCCAGGCTTGATCCGAGAAGACTCATCTGCCCGGGATTGGGTGGATTCAGCACACTAGCTAGGCTCGATGCAAAGTTATTCGCAAATTTGCTGGCCTCCATCTCCAGTATCGTGTCCACAATCGGCTCTAGAACACACGGGGCCGCTGGACCGGTTGTCAGCACAGGGGCCATGTGCTCCACAGGCAATTGGTCGATTAAGGTCTGTTGCGAAGGCGGGGGCTGCTGCTGCTGAATGGTAGAGGCTGCCTCGCTTGGGGGTGAGTGTTCCATCAACTTTTGTGGCAACGGCTGCTCTTGTAGTTGCGGATGCGGCTGCTGCTGCTGATCTCCTCCCGAGTTAGCAGAATTCGAATCCAATTCAATGATTTCCGGGGGATCGGGTGGGATGACCGTCACTGCTGGAGACGATGTTGACGCCGAATACTTACTAGCATTCGCCAGCAGCTCGTTCTTTCTCTCCTCCTCTAACTCGCGGGCCATTTCCATCTCGTTCAGGAGGTGCTGCGTGTGATGGGTGTGCTCTTCGTCTGGCTCGTGGCTGCGTCTCCTCCTCCTGCGCCTTGAGCGCCAGCGACTGCGACACCGCTCACTGAGATCACTGCCGGCATCCGACAACTCGTCGTTGGAGGTGGGAGTGGGTGTGGGCGAGGCAGGAAGTGGAGCGGCAGGTGGACGCTCGTCATCAATGATGTCTGCGAGTTTGCTGGCATTGGCCGATAGCTGCATATGCGTTGGAGCGGTAGTGAGCTCCTCATCAATATCCATGGGCAATTCCCCAGCCTCTGTTGCGGGCTCTATCTCCACCTCGGGTTCGACGATTGGCTCCCGATGGGGCTTTTCGAACAGCGGAGAACGAGCTGGAGGCGGCGTAGGTGTGGGTGTGAGGGACTTCCTGGGAGGTGATGTTGGCGTGGAATTGTTGATCTGCTGCTGCTTTTTATCCAGCATCTTGTCCAACGCGCTGGTAGCTTTTCCGCTGGCCGCCTTCCTCTGATTGATTTCGTGCTCTAAGTTTGGTAACTTTTTGGGAGACTCGTCGGCTCGAGATTTTTGTCGGAGGGTCTGCTTTTCTGGCGAAGATTTGACTACTGGCGAGGGAGGGCGAGACTTGGAGCCACGCGTTGCTCTTTTGGTGAATTGCTCCGACTGGACTTGCTTCGATCCCTCGTCTGGAGAGGATTGCCGTCGATGGGATTGCAAATTGGGGGCGTTTTGGGCATCGTCCTGAATGTCAACCGTTGTCACTGACTTTTGAGATGCTCTCTTTGGCGATTTGTTGGTGGAGTTCTGACGAGTCCTTGTAGTTAGAGGCTGCGGAGGCGGAGGCGGCGCTGGAGCTGCGGCTGCTGCTGATGCTGTAGGCTTGTCCACAGATTTGCGCGGTGAACGCTTTGGCACATTAGAGGACACGGTACTACACGGCGCTACAGCACTTGGAGCTGGCTCCTTGGCTGCTTGCCTTGGCTTCTCTGCACCGCTGGCCTGCGAATCGCTATCGGAATCACTGCCACTGCCACTGCTCGAGCTGCTCCCTGAGCTGCTGGAGGAACTGGAGCTATCACTGTCCCCGGAGCTGGAACTAGACAGATTGGGTGCCGCAATCCGACGCTTTATTGGTGTTGTCGTTTTCGCTGCTGTCACCATTGCCTCCTCCTTCGATTTTCTTCGGTTAGCTAAACTTTCCTTTGGAGTGTTCGGTGCTTCCTTCAGTGAAGTTCTTCTCGTGGGTTTTACCGGTGAAACTGTTGTTATTCCTGTCGTAGTCATCCCCGTTGTCGTCACCGATGGCTCCTTCTCTACAGACTCGTTCGCAGTTGAAAAGGTTTCCTGCAGGGGCTTGTTGCTTTTCAGCTGTTCAGCCGCCTTCTTAGCTGCCTGCCTCTGCGGCACATAGGAGACAGCAAAACTGCTCTTGGCTGCGGTAGGCTTGGCGGCAGGAGCAGTAGACTTTGCTTCGGCAGGCGGAGGTGGTTTCTCTTTATCAGTGCTGCTGATGGAGGGGGTAGGGGGCTCTCTCGGAACCTTGGGCGGTCTGCCACGTTTGCCACGTTCCACTATCGCTTCTCCAGCCGACTTCGCTGTAGATTTAGGCTGCTCCTTGGACCGCACCTTATCTCCACCGCCAAGTTTCTCCGCCTCCGTTGCTTGCTTCGATCCGGAGTCCTTCGGCTTGTTCTTGGCAATCGTGGTAGCCGAGTTGTTTTCTGGCTCTCGCATTCTATCCGCGACATCTGGCTGCAGCGTTGCGGCGAGATTCGTGGAGCGCATGTTCTCGGATGCCTTCTTGGCCGCCTGACGCTGTGGAACTACCAGAAGATCCGCTGGGTATGGCAACTTGACGTTGGAATTCACTTTGGAACTGGTGCCTCCGCCTCCTTCTTTTGCCTCCTTTGTGGATTTTGTAAATTTACTGGCAGCGGCTGAGGTTGTTGTAGCTGATGGTGTCGTTGCTGCAGCTGTTCCCGGCACAAACTCCTTCATGGCCGCCTTCGTTCGTATCGTCTGTTGGTTCTGCGAATCACTGACATTGCTCTCGACAGTGGTTATTTCTTCCAACTCCTTCTCGTTGGAAGAGGAGGTGCTCTCCGAGTCGGAGTAAATATGTTGCCCCATTTTCCGGCCTCCGGCCGTCGGGCCAGACGCCGCCAGTCCTAAGGATGAAGTCGCCTCGGGTTGCCGTTCGCCCTTTAGAGGCAGCAGTTCTTCACTTTCATCGCTCGACAAGCTCTCCTCGGCGTCCTTGTGCATCTGAGCCAGTCCCCGTGTTGTTGTAGACAGTTTTCTTCTCGCACCCGTTTCGACTGCGGCTTCTGCATCTGCTTGGGTGCTTTGCTTTGACTTAGTTGGATGGGTTCTGTTAGGTACTGTTTTGTTGTATATTGCTCCACGTCCACGGCCCTCACGCTCCGGCTCTTGCCGCCGCTGCTGCTGCTCATCCTCATCTTCGCTAGAGCTGGTGGCAGATCTTGAGTTCGGAGACGCCGCAGACGCACCCGCAGCCGCCTCACTTTGACGTCGCTGGCGCTGCTTCTGTCGCTGCTCCACGGAACGGGCGTAGCTTTGCTTTTTAAGAGGACTCCCTGTGGTGGATTTTCGCCTGGAGATTCCACTGGCCGCGCTTGAGCTTCCGCTCTCACTGCCCGAATCACTTGCAGAGGAACTGTCGGAACTGCTGGTGCCATTCGGCGAGCTGGAATCACCCGATGATGAACTGCCGCTTGACGTATGGGAGGACGCACTGCTCCGGATGTGGGAATGCGTTTGCGATTGGGTTTTGTTGTGGGTCGACGTCCCCGTCGCCGCGCCGCTCTTCGAGGCACGCCTCCCTGCAGGAGGCTTCCCAGGCGGCGCACCCCGCACTTTGGCAGCAGTAGAGGAGGTGGATGCTACCTTGCCCATCGCAGTCGGCTTTTCAGGAGAAGACGTGCGGGAGGTTATGACGCCATTGTTGAGCTTTTTGGTGGGGGAAGCTTTAGTCACCTGCTTACGCTTGTTGGGCGACTGGGAAGCACGTCCACGCCCCTGCTTGCCACTCTGTAGCTTGCCCATGAGCTGCTCGAGGACGTACTCCAGATCCTGGTACTGTGCCGGCACAGTTTGTCTTCCAGCCGAGCTGTAGAAGCGATCGTACAACGTGGGCCCATCGTTGGCGTAAATTACAGCGTCCATGTCCAAGACGGGCCGATGCTTTTCGTCCTGCTTCTGCTGCTGCTTGTCCAGACGCATCTCATCGATAACTCCCAGCTGCTTGTAGAAGACCTGCTCTCGTAACTTGAAGAGGGAGCGCGACAACTTCTCCCTCCGGCTAACCATATAGCAAAGATTGCGAACTCGCTCCAGATCCTGCCGTAAGTGAACCACCAGCTTATGGTTCTCCAAGTCTTGCTGCTCCTGCTTGCGAGCTATCATCTCTACGTCCTCGGACTTGGGCGGTATCAGCTCCCGATTGTGACGCGACTTTCGCTTCAGCTTCCAGTAATTGTATATGGCCACAATGGCATCGTCGTCCACATCGAACAGATGACAACTGATATCGTTAATGTTCACATGCTTGTCGAACTCCGCCTCCACCTCCTGAGGATAAAAATAATAGGAAATTCATGCAAACATGCAGAACATTAATCGAAAGATTTCACATACCTGTAGGCGCTGAGCCCTTGCCTGGTTACGCTCCTCGGAAGTCATGTCATTCTTTCGATGATTCTTACGCCTGCGTTGATCCTCTCCTGTCTTGCCACAAGCACTGCTGCCCTCGTCTGTGCCGCCGCCTGCACCAGTGCCGTATTTGTTCGCTTTGTGCATAGAACTCGTGACCGAGGCACTGCCTCCCCCACTTGCTCCGCCTACGTTCTCCTTCTTGCCTTTGCTCATGCTGTGCTTCTGGCAATAAGAACGCAGCTTCACGCCATCTTCGGCATTGCCTTCTTCGATGATAGCCCGCATCTCCAAGCCGTGCTGGAATGCGCAGGTCACATGATAGGCTGTTTTGCAGGGCTTCACCGAGCACTGGATGCAACTGCCCACGCGCTTCCGGCAGAGAACGCAGACCAGAGACCAACGCGATTGAGGAATGCTTGAGATTTTTGTTATGGGCTCCATGCGATCCACACATCCAATGCTGACTTCTGGTATCCACAGAGCGCAGGAGACGTGTGCCCAGTGCTTGCCCGATTTGTTGGACTTCATGGCACCACCCTTATTCGGACAGAGCACGCAGTCAGGTGTTATACCCATGGAACAGGTGCGACATAGCCATTGACCTTTAAAACAAGGACAAAAAACATAAAATGTAGTAAAACTTAGTAGTTCTAAGAGGTGCTGTGTTGGCGCTGCTTACCTGATGGGATTGCTGTAATGCCGTAACAAGCCTGATGCACACAGATATTGCAATTATCACAGAATACCATTTCGTTGGCCTCCTCGGAATCGGGGGACCGGCAAACATCGCAGATGACGTTCTCATCGAATTCGATGCCCAAGCCTTCCTCTTGCTTAAGAATGACCTGAATCTGCTCCCAGCAACGAACCTGACGAGAATTTACACTCAATTGAGGAACTATTTCAGAGGATAGCGATCTGTGGGAACACTCACCTCCAGCTCCTCAATGACGCGTTCGAACTGCGTCTCGTTAATGGGGAAAGCTCCGCATTGGGCACGATCGCCATTGTAGAGACGTAGCCAGGCCTCATCAATGGGATCTATGTCGTAGGCACAGGTGTTCTCCGCCAAGGCAACGACATTCGTCAAGCAATGGAGCTCCGGCGAATAGTGCTCGTCTTTGGTAATGCGCAGATAGCGATTTTTCGGACTACAAATGCGAAGATGCGAAGAAAGTTAGTATATAACTTCCAAGCTCCAAGTTGGAATTAGTCGATTAAGAATCTTAACACTCACAGCTTAAAGTCGTGGGCTGGTGACACAATTGGCTCGGGCAGAACGTAAACGCATGGCTCGGGAAGAGAGTCGGGGTTGACAGGTACTTGTACGCCCTTCTCCCACTCCTGCTTCCATTGATCCGCAACAACTAAATACTCATAGTTGGCCAATGGCTCCGAGTCTGGCAATTTCATTGCGCTAATGAGATCCTTGCTGCAAATGGGACGAAAGAAGAACGGAGCTTTTTAGATAAATTCAAAGCATATAAACACCGCCTTTCACCTTTAGTCGACTACTTACCGGTAAAGTTCAGCTGGGGCCTCCGTTGAGCTGCGATTGTAGATGCTCGACATTTTAATGTCTGCCACGGACCGTGGCTGCCATGAGCTGCTCGTACTCGCTCCCTGTGACTTGCATTTACTAGAGGACTTGGCCAGCTTCGTTGACTTGGATTTACTAATGTTGCTGCTGCTGGTGGCTCCAAGTAGTCCACTACCACCTCCTTCCAGCTCCTGTTCCACCTCATTTTTGCTGTTACTTGACGGTATAACTGGAACTCGATCTCCTCCTGTTGCTGTTCCTGCTGCTGCTGCTGCTGCTATTGCTGCCGCTGCTGTTGTTGCCCCATTGGGCGGTCGACCTTTACGCCGTTTGGTGGGGGGCGGCTGCGGCTCAACATCCTTACGCTGTTGCTGCTGCGGCGGCGGATGATGCGACTGATGATGATGTTGATTACCGCGCTTACCTCTTTGTGACATTTTTCATTGGTGTCGAGTTGGTTTTGTGTGTTTCTGCTGTTTTGATTTACTTCTTCTCCCTTGTGTCTTGTGTTTGGTAAAAGAACGGGTTCTTGCTTCAAGACCTGATGAACGTGATGATTCCAATTCAAAGGAATAGAGAGAGAGAAAGAGAGAGAAGAGAGAGAGAGAGATATTGGATAGTTCAATTGGAATTCGATTGTTGCAAAAGCACTTTCTGAACTTACTACATGCTTAAGGCCACAGTTGGCGACACCACACCGGCTGCTGTTGCTGCGCTCTCCTGGTAGTGGTGCAATAGTGGTTATTGTTGTGCCGCCCCTTGGACATGGACGCCGCTGCTGCCCCAGCCCTAATCTTCAGTAGCGACGCCACTTTGCAGTCCTGTGTGCTCAGCACTCCTCTACAGGCGAGTTATCTTATTCCCGCTCCGCTTGTCTTCTTCCGTTCTTTTGCTTCGGTTTGTTTTGTTCGTTGTTCTGCACACACTGTGCGTTTCTGTGTTTGTGTTTTGCTTAATTTATTCTGATAATTGCCACGCTTATGCTGCTCCTCTGACGTCCGGAAATATAAAAACATTAAAATGTTACGTTTTTGCAAATAGGCTCTGCCTTTTAAAAAGGATTTCTCAATTTTTTGTCCATCCTTGTGTTTTTACACCAAAAATACACAAGAAATATAGAAAAACGTTTCAGCTATCGGATATTGTTTAGCTGCTATGACACGCACTCTCACGCCTTCTCGCTCCCACACAACACGCTCGTTTTAAGGGCGCGCTTACTCTGTCTATGAGTGCGAGCGGGAGGCAAGCAGGTGGCGCGCGTGTTGCATTTATCAGCTTCTACTTGGCAGTCAACCATCCTCCCCTTCCTCTCTTCTGCCTGCTAGCAATCATAGGTTTTTTTTGCACTTTTTCCCCCTTTTTATTGTAACAAAAGCAATTTGTTATTGATGTTGGCGAACTATAGATCGGATATTTTGTAGCATGGTTGCTGATACAATAAATTAAACACATGTACCACTACTTTTGTATTGGCTTAAGTGAATTGAAATTTGTTATATATTTTTACATTTGGGTTTTTTGCCGCCGCAGACACACACGCGAGGCACTTGTTACTATGCGAAAATAGCACAAGTTCAATCAATTTTACGTAGCATTTATTTTACACTCGTTTCACGTAATTGCATTTGAATTTTGGAGACAATGCAATTTTTATGATTATTTACAAGATTTTCACGATTTGTCACCATTACAATTTTCGACTCCATCTTTGCGTATACACAGGGTTGCATTTGAAAACTTATCAGTGTGGTCATACTTGGTACACTACAGTGTGCTGTTAAACGCGAAATCTATGCAGCACAAATCCTCATAAAATATATTACATCGTGGCACCAATGTTAATAAATGCTTTCTTTTATTTAGTATGAGAACAATTAAAATTAAAAACAAAACTAATCATTCCTCGGATTTACTCACTCACTCTATCGAATAACAATTCATGATCCCCTCCCTCTCTATGTTATACACTTTGCAACTTCTTGGAGATGGCCATGGCTATTCGCCGATATCTTTGTGTAGTTGCCATGTAGTAAAAATTCAATTTTCGACTTTTAGAACGAACTTTTTTTTTAATCTTTAGTAAAAGTAGTGCAAGTCATTCTCCTCAAAAATTAGCCAATCCTAAAGAAATTTGATTAATTGATCGGATAAAATTATTTGTCCCTTAAAAATCGTGAAGGAAAAGCTATAAAAGTAGCAGTAAAGTGAAGAGCTATTGCTGTACCAATACTTAAGTTAATAAGTGTATATGATATATATATGTATCTATATGTATTGTATGCATATATACATATATAGAGATTTGTAAAGGGCAATAATCGCACAAATCTAGCTTTGGATCCGGTAATTTAGAGGACTATTGAAGAATCAATTTCAGCGAGTTGGCTGGCAGATAAGCAAGACAAGCCTGGAACTGATTTCTATTCAGAAAGCATTTGTTTTTGCGCAGGCTCCGTTGTCACCGTAGTGACATTTTTATTTTTTTGTTTTTACACCATAGAACGAACTAACGAACGAACGCAACGCCCTTCTTTGTCTCCATTTAAAGTCTATCGAAGCGGTGCGGTTAATCGGAGCTAACTTTTGCGACAAGGCGCAAAAGAAACACGACAAAAATGTCAACAACTCCCAATTCCAATAGTAGTAGTAGCAATAAACAAGACACATACAGCAGCGACAGCAGCAGCATTGAAGAGAACTTTGACGAGGCCGCCGAGGAGCGGAGAAGGCGCATCTCAAAGAATCGCTCCCGGCTGCAACGCCCCCTGAATAAATCTCAACACACAATGTCCAGCGGAGGAGCCGTACCCAAGCACGATGGCAAGTCCCCTGGGGGAGCCTCAACAACCGGCCAAGCAGCGGCGTCAGGTGGAGTTGGTGGGCGCATCGTTCTACCGCCAGAGCGAATTTCAATGCTAGTGGATGGAGTCAGATTTACGGTGGAGCAATCTCTGCTCACTGCGCATCCCACCACCATGCTGGGCACCATGTTCGGTTCTGGCTTCCAGTTTGTTCATCCCAACGACCGAGGCGAATACGACGTTGCAGACGGCATATCGCATTTAGTGTTTAGAGCAATATTGGAGTACTACAAAAGCGGCGTGATCCGTTGTCCCCCAACTGTATCTGTTCCCGAGTTGAAGGAGGCCTGTGATTATCTGCTGATACCCTTCGACGCCACTACCGTGCGCTGCCAGAACCTAAGTGAGTATGTCATAGGCAAAATGCTCCTCCACGGGCGAACCTCAGTTGTGGCCATCTCTGCTCTTTGCTTCATTTGTCTCTAACATGCCTTCTGTTATGTTCGACAAAAAGGAGGTCTTCTTCACGAGCTCAGCAATGAAGGAGCGCGCCAGCAATTTGAGCTGTTTCTCGAAGATCTTATACTGCCATTGATGGTGGCCTCTGCACAGCGCGGGGATCGCGAGTGTCATGTGGTTGTGCTCCTCGAAGATGACATGGTCGACTGGGATGAGGAATTTCCACCCCAAATGGGCGAGGAATATTGCCAAAGTATGTATCTTTGAATTGGCCACTAGTCCCGAATCCAATTTCCATTTTCCACTTTTAACTGAAATTAGTGGCTATCAATGTGTATTACTATAACAACTCACCTTCCTACTTCAGCCGTTCATAGCACAGCAATGCATCGCTTCTTTAAGTACATCGAGAACCGGGATGTGGCCAAGCAGGTCATGAAAGATCGGGGCCTGAAGAAGATCCGGTGCGGCATAGAAGGTTATCCTACACACAAGGAGAAGATTCGGAGACGTCCAGGGGGGCGAGCTGAGGTAATTTATAGCTATGTCCAACGCCCTTTCATCCACATGTCCTGGGAGAAGGAGGAAGCCAAGAGTCGTCATGTCGATTTCCAGTGCGTCAAATCGAAATCCGTTACGAATCTCGCAGAAGCAAATGCCGATCCTCCCTTAGAATTGGATGCAAGTTCGTAACAGTCACCGAGGAAAGCCTCCGCTTCCTACAGATTCACTTCCTTTGCAGGTGGAAATCCCATTCCGCCCATTGCTGTGGTCAATCCGAACCCAAATAATGCAGAGCTTGCACCCGTGCCTGCAGCTGGTGCCGCTGCAGTGGTCGCTGTGGACGAGGCAGCCGGTGGGGTTGTGATGCTCAACGAATTGGAACAAGCAGCTATTGCCGGTGCTGCTGGCATAGTAGACGAGAATGTGTAAGAAAATCGAGAGACCGAAAGCTGGTAGCCGAAGCATACAACACTGCCAGAAAGCAGCGACGCACAGAGACCCCTTTTTACGTTTTTCATCAACATTTTTATATGCAATAAAACTAAAAAGACGAAAGCAGAAAGCTCTTTACTTTAGAACAGCTTCAGGTGCTAATTTAAAACAAGCGAAAACCAATTCATTTTCATCATAAATCTTCCCATTGGTTCCAGTGGTTGAGTCGAGTCGAGTCGCTTACGCACCGTCAAAAGCCTCGCGTTCGCCCTGAGGCAGAGTGGAGGTCTCCCAGTTCAGGGATCGATCAATGGCCATTTTCCATTTTTGGTAGCGAAGATTGCGTTCAGTAGAACCTATCGTCGGCTTGATAGGTTCCCGGGGTCCTGATTTTGAAAGGGGAGCCTCCATGGAGTACCGATTTTCGACAGCTTTATACGCTGCCATTGCTGCGCCCTGAAATTTGAGTTGTTAAAGAAGCATTATCGAAAGAAGATATGTTAAGACTGACCAGCGCTGTTGTCTCTGCTATCTTGGCCCTAAGCACATGAATTCCGACTAAGTCCGACTGGAGCTGCAGGAACAGGTTGTTAACCGTCATCCCCCCATCAACCATCAGCCGCGCCAGTGGGATTTTGCAATCCTTGTGCATTGAGTCGAGGATATCTCGGACCTGAAAGCAGACCGCCTCCAGTGTAGCTCGTACAATATGTTCACTGGTGGTCTCCTCACTCAACCCACATATGACGCCCCTGGCATCTTGATTCCAGTAAGGAGCGTACAATCCGTTAAAGGCCGGAACAAAGTACACATCCAAAGAGTTATCCACTGTGGCAGCCATAGCCTCGATCTGCCCGGAGTTTTGAATTAGCCCAATGTTGTCACGCAGCCAATTAAAAGCAGCTCCAGCTATGGACACACTTCCTTCCAAAGCGTAGTACGGAGTGGCCTTCCGTCCCAATTGAAAGCCCACTGTCGTTAGCAGTCCGTGCTGGGAATGCACAATGGAGGGGCCCGTGTTATAGAGCAGAAAGCAACCAGTGCCATAGGTGGCCTTGGCTTGACCTTTAGAAAGACACTGTTGTCCGACGAGCGCTGCTTGCTGATCTCCCAAGACCGAAGTGATACTGGTTCCCTTGAGCTCGCCATGAACTATGCTGCCAAAAAATTCTGCGCTTGAACATATCTCTGGTAAGATGGTCTTGGGTAGTCCAAAGAATTTCAGCAGATTGGGATCCCACTGAAGCGTTTCAATATTCATTAGCATCGTTCGTGAAGCGTTGGTCACGTCCGTCTTGTGAACACCACCATTCCTGCCACCCGTTAGGTTGTACATTAGCCAAGTGTCGATGGTTCCAAACATTGCCACTCCGCTGTCCATTGCAGCCTTGACCGTCGGGACATTGTCCCGTAGCCAACGCAGCTTTACTCCCGAGAAGTACGGAGAGAGCGGCAATCCACACAAGGGTCGTAGATAATTTATATTTCTGGCATTGTTGGGAATGGCCTCCAGGAGTTCCTCTACTGTACTCGTAGTGCGATTGTCCAGCCATATTATAGCGTTAGCCAGGGGTTGGCCTGTGTTGCGGTCCCAAATTACGGTAGACTCACGCTGGTTCGTTATTCCAATCGTGATGATATCCTAAAATGTACCAAATGGTTCAATTCAATTCATTATTAATAATAATATACATATATACAATAAAATATATAATATATATATATATATATATAATATATCTACATATGTATGTATATAATTATAAAAATAATGCACTAAAAACAGCTGTTTATCATTTTTCATCGGTGTGTACACACTGAGCCTTTCCCCTTTAGCCATTAAAACTGGAACTGAAAACAACAGTAAACAGTGGAGGTGATAACAAATCTAATTGAGCAACGTAACCAGCACAAATTCCGCAGACTCACACCCTATCACCGGTCTTCAATGTCAACCCTAGTCAAAATTATCCGTCAAAGTATTTTCAGCCCCAATCGACAGCAACAACTACGTAAGATGGCGAGCAGAGCTGAACAAATTAGAAATGGTGCGACCATTGCCGTGGGGCAGATGCGTTCCACCAACGACAAGGTCTGGAATTTAAAGCAGGTGAAGGAGCTCATAAAGAAAGCAAAATCTAAGAATGTACAAATGCTCTTTCTTCCCGAGTGCTGCGACTTTGTGGGCGAAACCCGCACCCAGACAATCGAGCTGGCAGAAAGGCTGGATGGGAAGCTGGTGGCAGAATACAAAGAGCTGGCTAGGTGCCACCAGATTTGGCTCTCCCTCGGCGGCATACACGAATTGAACGATCAGGGAAAAATATACAATGCCCATGTTCTGGTCAGTGCGAAGGGCGAGCTCGCTGGCGTCTACCGCAAGATGCACCTGTTTGATGCCACTACGAAGGAAATACGATTACGCGAATCAGATACAGTGTCACCTGGTGAGCGTTTGGAGAGGCCAGTGGCAACCCCTGCCGGACAAGTTGGTCTACAGATTTGTTACGATCTTCGTTTTGCTGAGCCGGCTGTTTTGTTAAGGAAGTTAGGAGCCCAAATTCTCACGTATCCAGCTGCCTTTACCTATGCTACAGGCAAAGCGCATTGGGAGATTCTTTTGCGTGCCAGGGCGATTGAGACGCAGTGTTTTGTAGTCGCCGCAGCTCAACAAGGATGGCATAATCAGAAGCGACAGAGCTGGGGTCACAGCATGATAATCAGTCCCTGGGGAAAGGTCTTGGCCGATTGCGGTGGTGAAAAGGAATTGGATATAGGCACAGCCATAATAGACCTTTCCACTCTTGACTCGCTTTATCAAAGCATGCCCTGCTTTGAGCACCGACGCAGTGATCTTTACAGCTTGACCGCTTACAACATTCGTGGCAGGGAACCCGACACGGATCGTGCTTTTGCAGAGAACATGGTAGACAAGCGCACCATTTTCTACGAATCGGACCACTGCTTTGCATTTACCAATCTTCGTTGCGTAGTGGAGGGCCACGTCTTGGTGTCTACCAAGCGAGTAACCCCGCGTTTGTGCGGACTCGATTGTGCCGAGATGACAGACATGTTTGCTACTGTTTGCATGGTCCAGCGGTTGCTGGAGAAGATCTATCAAACCACATCAGCCACAGTTACTGTGCAAGATGGAGCCCAAGCCGGGCAGACTGTGCCCCATGTCCACTTTCATGTCATGCCGCGTCGCCAAGGAGACTTTGGCCACAACGATCAGATCTACGTGAAACTGGAGGATTGCACCGAAAGCAAGCCTCCGCGCACACTACAAGAGAGGATTGATGAGGCTCAGATTTATCGCAACTATCTGAACGATAGTTAAAAAGTGGTTAAATATGTAGATACAATGAGCTGTAATTACCTTGACACATACTAATAAAAATAACTGAGCCGGAAAGTAAGACATGTCAAGAGAGCACTCCTGACTTTAGCTGAACCTCTAGGTCTGGTCTCACCTTGATTTGTCCACCGAGAGAGGTAAGTTTCTTACCAGCTCCTGCGATGCATTCATTGACAGTGTTCACTATAACCATGGGATCTTGCTCACACCATCCCTCCTTCTGGAATATAGAGGGCACCTCGATCTGATGGTAGCACACAATGTCGTCAGTGCCAGCGCGGAATATTATGAAGCGGGCCGAGGTGGTGCCCTCATCAATGGCGCCCACAAATGGGCCTGCAACAACTGTATCACTTGGAGTTTCCATTTAATCGTTCGACTAGATGTTCAGAGTCCAGAATTCAACAATAATAATGTTCAAATATCTCTCTTTCGAGTTTGCTTTCAACACTGAAGTCAATTATTGGAATTCTCGCAATATTTGTCAAGCTGATTGCGAGAGATAAGGCCGTCCGTCGAGCCCTCTCGTTTCTTATCGACAATGGTGAACCCAGAAAACTCGCTCTACGGAGTCTTTTTTTATTGAGAGTGAGCAGTAAAATAAATACAGCTTGCAAAGTTATGCCGCAACAAACTCGCGAACTGTAAAATTAGGTCATGATCAAAAGATGACCACAACCAAATTTTCTGGCTAGGTTAATGTAGTATGTCCATGCTGATGAAACCAGTAGAGGTACTGTAAAGGTAAAGGTATTGTTTATAATAAATCAGGTATTTTATTTATTTTCATGTATAATCATTTATTGAAACAGAATTCGAGTTATACTCCCGCATAATCTATATTCATTTAAGAAATTCACGAAGTAATCACTTTTTTTTATTGCCATTTGGTAACACTGTGTGTTTGATGTGACCATGTTTTTATAGCAAACAGCTGATTGTAAGTTGCAACAAGGTATACCTTGAGTTGCAAGAGACAAAATTGGGTAATTTTAGAGGTGGAAAACAAAACCATCGATGTAAGATTACAGTTTAAAAAAAAATAGCTCAGAACTGGCGTCTACACTATACAAAAGTTGAGTTATTGAGTTTTTGCTGCTGACTTGTGTTTGATTCATTTAAATGTATAGCAGAGCATTGTATAGTTGGCGACGATGTCTAAATAAACAAACTATAAATCTAAATCTGAAAACCTCGATGTTTAAGAAAAACATCGATATTCGCAGTGTACACCAAACGTCGATGGTAGTGTTTCCACATCTAGTAAATTATTTTGCGAACAGAAAATATATACAAACGGAGATATCTGGAATACAAGTTTTTAATAGCCATGCCTATTTCGGAGGTCTACAAGAACGGTCTCCGAGACTTCTTGCTGAATGAGAAAAACACGATTATATTGTTGCAATTGGCAAGGAGTGCAACAAAAAATGTGTGTAAAATCGAAGATCCTGAGGGTAAGGACATAGTGAGCTTTATTTAATAGAGAAGATACATATCTTAAGTTGCATTTTACTTACAGAAGCCCTTGACTACCTCGTAGCGTATGTGGAGGACATATATATTTTATTGTCCAAACGTCTTATCACACGCGAACTTCTGTTTATGTATGTGAAGAACCGCTTACCGGGAATAGCCACAGACTTCACCAAGGGGGATTTGGTAACGAAAGTGATCAAATATTGGGAGCAACAGAAGACCGTAGAACCCATTAATACACCCAACAACGAAGAGAAGTATCCCATTCACACAATGGCTCGGAAATTCGGCAAATGGTTTTTTGAACGCTTTAATTCTGACCTTCTTAGCCTTATAGATTTGTGGAACGATGCGGCCTTACACTTAACTATTTTGGCCAGCGATGGGATTAATGTGCACGAGTGTGAGACGGCGTCAGAGGTACTTTCAGTACTTAAAAGCACAAAAGAACAATTTGGCTTCCTCTTTAATCCAAACTTAACTCACGGAGGAATACAAGGGCGCATGGATTCCTATGGTCACGTCTTTGTGCTTTCTTGTGGCACTCTTCACACAACCGAGTCCTGTGTTGGGGTTTTTGAATGCGTCTTTGAACTGTTACGTGATCCCTATTCGGAAAACAATTGGAAGCCCAAGACATTAAAATGTTTGCTAAAGAGCGAGGTTCAGCCCCGCAAATTCCATAGCCTAAGAGAGAGCGAGACTCTGCAGACAGCTCTGGCCCTGCCGATGCCTAACGAAGAGCTGGACTAGCGGTGCGCTATTATTGTACGATTAAATGCGAAAAAAACTAACCTTTCGATAGCTCCGGTGCCCGTCCACCATAGATCGAAGAGGTCTTCATATGTGTAGTCAACCCAACTGCAATTTCAAAGAGAATGTAGGCATTAGAAATTATAAAATTTGGAGAGTTAAACCTGAGAGAACCCAGTCAACAATAGACTATGAGTCCCAGTCATAGTTTTTAGTGTTGGTTGCTATCTTCGATTAACCGAAGCTCCTTCATACCTTGCAGTGAGGGTTTAAAATAAGAAAAGAACGAAAAATCTTCTTATACTGTTGTACTAATAAGAGCATGTAAATAACAATGATGGACACAGTCTTTGGTGTTATTAGCCCACAAGTGACTAGGAAAAACGTATTTATATTTAATTTGACATAGACAAAGTTTCTTTCTTGAAGAGTATTTTCATACAAAATTTAGACAAGTGTGTAGTCATGTGTATATAAACTAATAAAAAAAATAAACTTTAGCTGCAGTCATTTGTTGTGTACGAACAAGTAAGAAAACGAAACAGAAACAAATACTCAATCATCTTTTTCAATAAACAGAAGACCATACAAAAAATTAAACATGTATTTAATTGATAAATCTTAAATGCTCTCGACTGACTATCGCCAGAATGGAATTAAAGGATATCCTCTGCAAGGTCGTATAAATAAATTATTACCAGTTGAGTCAGCCACACGGCCATGGAACGCTCTTCCGTTATCAGCGGCACACCACACCACACTGAAATGGTAGTACACATTAATATGTATGTTTGTTAAAACAAATCGACAGATCAGGAACGGTGCTTAGATTAATGTTTATATATATTGTGTGTGGGAAATCGGATACATGCATTTTCATACAAAGTTTTAGAATAATTATATACACGCACTACACACACGTATAACAATTTCCGGAACAATTTCTAATCGAAAGCATATTTTGTTTAATTCGTTCACCAAAACCCCACGCCTTACAGCCATACAGCTGCAAACCAAACCCCTCAGGACAGGGCATATTGACATCGTTTGTAATCGTGTAAATTTATGCTACGGGTGACTTCTAGGCGAACTGTTTATCTGATAACAAATGAAAACTACTAACTAGTTGGGCGTATCGGTTGTCTTACGTGCTAGGAAAAAGAATTACGTTTATTCGATGTCGTTGTTCATCTCTACATTTTCTCCTGTATAAAGGGATGCATTAGTGATTGATTTAGAGAGATCCGCTTCGCTGGATCAAGGGCAAACATGTTCTCTAGCAGATCCTTGAGTTGAGTGACCTTGCGATGCTGATCATCGGGCAGATTTTGATCAGCTATCAGTTCCTGCTGCAAGCTACGCGATGGCTTTACAACAGGCATCACAACAATCTTCTCCTGCAAATGGGAGACATTAGTATTCTAGTGCTTTTGCAAATACGAAGTTTTCTCCTACTTACCCTTTCCGTGAGTTTATCTATCTCGTGATAGAGGAAATTGCAGTTCTGATCAAAGTGCTGCTCTCTGAATTGACCCTTTCTTACAATACGATTCGGTATCTTGCCCTTCACGTCCATGAAGAACTTTAGCATCTGATTATTACTCTTTCCGCTGAACAAAATCTTTCCCGTGTATAGCTCGTAGATGGTGCAACCAGCAGACCAAGTGTCAATTCCATAGTCATATGGTATTCCCAAAATGATCTCTGGCGATCGATAGAACCGCGACACCAAGTACGGAGTAATTTCATTGTCAGTTATTGACGAAGCAGATCCAAAGTCGCACAGTTTCAGTATCAAATTATTCTCATTGACTAAAATATTATCCGGCTTAATGTCCGCATGCAGGATACCCGTCTTTTTCAGTAGTTTGAGGGCTAGAAATAGTTGCTGAGTGTAGCTGCGCACTGCTTTGATGTGCAACCCGACATTCTTGCCGTATTTTTTTAACACCTCACGCAAATTCATGGCCAAAGGCTCAAACACCATGCAGAGATGCTAGACCGAGGAAAAATGAAGAATAAGAAAAAAACTGTTTTATAAAAAGAAAATCAACGACCAATGAATATCCTTTATAGAATAAGTCAGGGTACCTATATATTACCTGTTTGTGAAAGAAATGGCGATTCAAGCGCAGGCAGTGGAAACGATCATCGGGATCAGCGTCGTTTAGTTTCTTAAGAATTTCCAGCTCTCGAAGCCCAGTTTTGTGCCTGTTCAAAACAAAGAACATTTGAAAATTGGCTTAAGCTAGGCTAGATATTTACTTATGTTATGCTTACATTATTTCGTTGTTGCGAATGATCTTAATTGCCACATTGGCCTGTCCCCGAGCCTGATCACGGCCACGCACCACATTACTGAACACACCTTGCCCCGTATAGCCACTAACCAAGTAGCGATTGTCTAGAACCTCACCAATCCGAACACGATAATATCCCTCCGCGTCATCCCAGTTGTCGGTAAGGGCAGGATTCTCATGCTGATGCTTGTTGTGAATAATTGTGCTGGGCGACTAGGAGATGGAGCATAGATTAGTTAAAGCAACGGAGAAATTGGGAACAGAAATTTACAAGCCTGTGACTCACATCGAAATTGGAATCAACATCCTGATCAGCAAACATGTCCCACTCATTGCGTTTCTCTTTTCCCGAACTATTCTTTTGGCTGTTGGAGTTGTCCAACTGCTGCTGCTCCTTAGGGTGATCCAAGTCATTGAGCGTTGGTGTGGGAGTTCTGGGTTGGCGATCCCGTTGCGATGAGCCCGCTGAGGTGCTACGAGACTCATAGGAGTTGGAATTTTGAGGCGTGGGCGATTCCTGCCCTGTTCCTAGTTTCTGTCGTAAAGGTTAAATTTAAGGAGATACTATTTAGCAAAGGCTAAGAGGTCAACTAACCTTAAGGAGTTCCTCGCGCTTCTTGCGACGCTGCTCAATGATACGTTCCTCATCATCTTCATCCTCGTTGATGTCAATGTCCAGATTGACGTCATCGTCACTGCTCTCCTTATCGTGCATCTTCTGGCCTTCACTCAGTGAGCCTTTGTAACGATCTCGGTCGTTGTCGGCGCCACCACGGGCTCCACCACGATTATTACCACCAAAGCCACCACGATCCCGATCTTGGAAGCGCTCACGCTCACGGCGCCTGTCCGACTCAAACTTACTGCGACTGTGGGACCGCTGGCGATTGAAGCGACTGTCTCTCTCCCGTGGACGACCAGTACGTTGTTCGGCTGTGGCTTGTGGTCTGTCTATTCCTGTTCCACGGCGCTCCCGATCCCGGCTATGCTCATGCCTTTCCCGTTGTTTATCGCGATTGATCTCCTGGCGTAAGTCTTCCATGTTACGATTGTTCTGCTGATGATTCCTTCGTTGGGAGCTTTGACTGCGGGGCCGAGTTGGTTCTTCCACACGCCGGCGAGGTGGAGTGCGGCTACGCGCCGGATCCCGGTCTCTAGAGCGTCGCTCACGTCTTCCATGAGCCGGATCGTCACGAACTCGACTTCTAGGCGCTGCTGGGGATGGTGGTGCGTGTCGTCTTCGCTTCTCTGGCGTAGGCGAGGGCGTGCGCTGGCCTCCGCTAGAATCATCCAATAATATAACATCGGATTCATTTGAGTTATGGATGCTAGACTGTTTATTATTAACATTTTTACTAGTTGCAGTAGCCAGCGGCGCTGCAGACTTGCTGACGACCATCGGCTGCGGTTGGAATAAGGGCTGCGATTGGCCCTTGCTGGCTATTTGCTTGGACTGCACCGATTGTGTTCGTGAGTTGGGTTCACTTCTTTCGTCCGGGTCCGACATGTACGCGCCCAGGCGGGCCTGTAACAACGCCTTCTGCTTCATCAGGTCCTCTAAATTTAACTCATCTTCGATAATTGAAGCAATAATCGGACTAGCAACATCCATAGGGCTGAAACGTGCAATTACATACATACATATGAACATATATCAAAAAAGTAGCAAGAACTAGACGAATAAAAGCCTGTCATCAGGAATATTTACATACATATCTGATCATGTATTTCCAAATTTAGGTGGATATACTTACACATCACTTTCGCTGCTCGAACTGGCTACCTCCAAAACTGGAAGAATCTTGTTCTGTATGGTCTTTGTAATTTCCTCCACGAGACTACACGGGTCTGTTTGCAATTTCGAGCTAGAAATGCACAACTCGGCGCCATTACGGCTTGCCTTCTGCATGATTTCGGAAAACTTGTCGCTAAGACCATAGCTCTTCTGTTGTTTGGCGCTTAGATGTTCTGTCCCGTCGGAGTCATGGGAAGACTCGCTATGGCGGTGGTGACGCTTCTTTGACTTTCTGTGCCTTTTGTGGACATGTTTCTCTTTATCACTCTTGCTGGATGTGGACTTTTTGTGTTTTTTATGCTTTTTTTGCTTCTTAAGCTTGGCTCGACGCTCCTCTGATCCACTATTTAAAGGGAATGCCAGAAATGAATACACACACATACACAAACAGCAAACATGGACATAACCAAAAACAAAAAAAATGTGCATGGCATAATTTATACTTTTCACTTACCTCTTTTCATCACTCATTTTGTTTTATCACAAACACTTAAAGGGAAAACAATACTGGCTAACGGATGACTTAAATCTGATTGTATTTGGTTAAGTTAGCTTTTCCTTACACATTTAATGAATATATGAAATATAATCAGTGTGACTACGGAATTATCGATAAAATATACCGCACGACCATCAGAAATATACCGAAAAGAACGGTCTCATTTTAAAAATATACCCCATAACCATATGCAGTTTGGTTTAAACAATTGCGCACAAAATTCCGGCAAGGGTGAAT